>CM077448.1:9136666-9736666 GCA_039654765.1 Mylopharyngodon piceus | reverse complement strand
CATTTACAGTGGAGAGCGTTTGCCTCTTCCAGAGGCTATAAATAAAGGCTTAGTTGATAAAGACATGGCTAAATGTATTGCAAAAAATCAAGTCTTAAAAGGGGGGCTGCTCAATCCAGCCAGTGGACAAAAGGTCCCCAGCCTCACTGAGGCAATTGGATTTGGGCTTATTTCAACAGAAATGGCTGCAGAACTTCAACACGACATGTGCCATGTAGATGAAAGTGAGAGGAAAATATCAGCCTCTTCAACGAATGGAACTCCTTGCCCTCTTGTTCCTGAGATGGTATCAGATCAGGTCAGCCCTAATAAAATGTTACCTGAGAAAAATCTATTGAGTTTACTGCCACCATCACCATATCTTAGAGAGGCTGAAATAAAAGATGCAGATCTTCTAAAAAAAGAGGAGCTTGAAGTTTTTGATGTCTGTCCTGATTCAGAAAGCAAGGCAAAATTGGTTGATGCAGTGATGCAGGACCAAAATGATACATCTTTGGAGGTTCTGACTGAATTTACCTTGAAAGCAGAGAAAAGACTTCAGCAGGCCATTAAAGAGATAAAGCCCACAAAAAGCAAATATATCAAATCACAGCCAATCCAAAGCCCTGAGCAACCCCAAGAGATTTCTGAGATAGAATGGCAAAAGATTGAAGTTAAGGACTCAACAGCTTTACATGATCAAACCATAGAGATGGAAATCCAGAGGGAGACAGTTAATGAATCTGCAATTTCTATGGATATTTTCTCAGAAAGCACTGATAACAGCAAGGAACAAGTCCCATCTACAGAGCAAACAAAAGGAGAGACAGAGATCCAAAGGCAGACAGTAAGTGAGCCTACAACCTCTAAAGTCATTTTCTCAGACAGTGATGATGGCTTGCAAAACAAGGAACAAAACCCTTCTATAGAGCAAATAGAAGCAGATCAGTTGGTGTCAAAAACAGAGGAAATCAAGGACAGGCAGAAGACTGGATTGGATCCTTGTGCTTCCACACCCACAAAGACAGTTAAGGTACCAGGAAAGAAGAAAGGCAAAGGGAAAAATGGTAAGCAAGCTAAAATGGAAATTGCTGAAAAGCCACAAGTTTCAGACACCTCAGCCAGAATTTCACCTATAGAAAAAGCAGAGGTTGATGGACAAGACAGCTTTACCATTAGTCAAAAACCTATAATGAAAGATGACAAAGAGAAGGTGATTGAAGTAAAGCTATCAGAGGCAACCCATGCAAGTGGTGGCATTGCACCTGTGCCAGAGAGCGATGAGAATGTGCAAGGCAAAGATTTGGAAATGGGGATGGATAGAACTTCTAATGAAACTAAGACCCCCAAACATGAGTCTGATCATGAAAACAATGCAAGACAGAAAGAGAAGACTCTAACACACCATAGTGTCACAACTACAACAAAAACAGACCAGGGTCAGGAAGCTATTGAGGTATTTAAGGACCTTGGCACTGAGATATCAGAAAAAAAGAGGAAGAAGAAAAGCAAAAGTAAAAAAGCTAAGCAAGTGTTTATTGTTGAAGGAGAAGAGAAAAGAGATGATGAGACTCATGAAGAGCAAAAGACTGTGATCCCTGAGGCTCAACCTGAAAGCAGTCAGCCAGATAAGAAAGAAAGTGTGAAGCAACTTGAGAAAGCCAACCAGGCAATGGCACAGAAGGAAATACTTTTGATGAAAGCTAAGGAAAGCATTCTTAGGAAGGTGTTTGAGCGAGGAGTGACCGAAAAACAAGCTGCTGAAGAATTACAAGCAATGCGTCAAGTAGCCAGTAATGGAGAACGCCGCATGACCACCCAAGAGGAAACTTTAATAGAAAAGACAAGCATTAAGCCTCCTCAAAGTAAGGAGGACAATAAACTACAGCAAATGGGGCAAGAAATGAAAGAAAGAGTTGAAAAGTCAGCACCAAACATTGCAGAGGATCTTCTACCTGGGTCTGATACTGATACATGCTCCTCAGCTAAAGCACAGCTTCAGAAACAGGAAGATCAACATGACAAGCGTGCAAACACCGGATTAAGTGGGGATGATATGAATCAGAATATTCCATCTTTGAAGACCCCTGATGACATTGTGGACATAAACCAGAAAGAGCTGGTTCAAATCCAGAATTTAGAAGGGGAAAACAAGGAAAGAACAGCAGAAGAACAAAGCATTGAGCCATTATATACAGAAGATGAAAAGTTGATAGACCCTAAGATTGAATTGACCTTGCCAGCAAGCACTGCAGTGACTGACAGTGAAGTTGCTAAATCAAAATCCCTCAAATGTGTCCTTGACATCCCAGTAATGAAGGACTCCAAGGAGCTTCTGTCAAGTGAGGTGCATACTCCTTTACAAATTGCCAAGACATCTATGAAGAAGGTAAGCAATGAAGTTCATCAAGAAAGAGATAAGGAGCCCCCTTTCAGTGATTATGAAGCCACAGATGAACCTTCTATCCAAGAATGTAAAATTTCTGGACTTCCCCTTATGGAGGTGCTTCCAGAGTCTGATATCACACAGAAAGAAGAGGTGGAGGAATATGCAAAGGGTTTAATGGAGAAGCGACCTGAAGAAATTCAAATAAATATTGAACAAATAAGCAGGGACACTGCAAAAGCTAGCAAGGTAAATAATAAAGATCTTTCTTGGTGATTTTTTTTTTTTTATGTTGTTTATTGTAAATATGGTTTACTTGATTTTTTTTAAATAATTTTCCTTCTCTTTTCAGTCCTCACTTGCCCGCCAAGAGTGCTTAGAGCGTGACCAACAGATTGTGGCCTTGCTCTCCATGGTGAGACACATCGAGGTCCGCCTTAAGCAGCAGCAACAACAGTCTGTTGGTCGAAGTCTCTCCGCACTTGATGACATAATCAGACAGACAGAGGTACAAGCTTTGTATTACAGCAAAATGTTTGTCATATAACAAGTTGTTCAAGCTAACAAGGGCTGTATTTTCATTTAACTATTTTTTTCAGGTTCTTTTCCTGGAAATTAGTGACTTGGAACCAGAAGTGCACAAGGAGACTAAAGCTGCCACACAGTTAGTGGAGTCTCACCCTCAGGATGTTCCACCTCAGCTGCTTATGGCCCTGAACAAAGATGGGCGAAGCTTAGCCCGGGCTTACAGTGCATCTAGGGACCTTGCCAAGAATGCTTTGCAGGGGTTACAAGCACAACGTGATGCACAAAACGTAAGAAAAAATCATTAACATTTTAGTTTAGTTTTTCATGCCAAAGCAGTTTCTTTTAAAACTCTCTGTATGATTTTTTTTTTTTATATATATTTTTGCAGGAAGCTGTAAGCAGTCAGCTGAAATCTTTGGAAGAGCAAATTAACAAACTTCTCAGCTGGCTTAAGGAAACTGAGACACAAATGCAGGAAGAAACAGGGGTAGATGGAATGACAGTGGCAGAGATCACTCGTAAGCTACAGTTGTGCCAGGTAAAACTTCAACAGTGATAATATCTTATCTAGCATTTACATACGTTTACATTCATAGTTACAGTGATAGCATCTTTTTCTGTCTTTCATTTTTCTTTTCTTTTTTTCCCCTACAGCATATACAGAACTCTCTCGCTGCTCGATCCAATGAAGTCAGTAATGTGGCATTCAATATTCAGGTGTTTATCTCTGAGCATGCTCAGGACTTGCTTCCAGATCAGAGCAGGCATCTCCTTGGACAGCTGGAGCAGCTACAGAGGGTCTTTCACCAGGCCGTTGGTCTCAGTCATGCCAGGGCAGAGGCACTGACGGTTCAGCAGGCGAGAGAGAATGAACGAATGAAGAAAGAACAGAAAGAAAAAGAAGAGAAAATGGAAAAAGAGAGACAAACTAAAAGGGATAGAGAGGTTTGCAAACAGATGAATAACTGCTTGTGCTGCCATTTTAAGAACAAGAATATTCAATTTGACTTCACAATCATTCAGTTGAGATAAAGAAAAATGTATAATGCATTAAGAACAGAACATTTGTGGTAACAGTTAACTGATGCATGCATGAATACTTGTTAGCACGAATGCTGCATTTTAAAATCAAAATAATCTTCACATGCATGTAACTTTTAGTATGTTCTACTTGTTCGGTTAATTTTATAGAGCCAGTATTGCTTATAATGCTGATCTTTTGCTTCAATAATGCTTCTGCAGGACTCCACAATAACGACTTTTGTTTGCTGGCCCAGTCAAGCCAGTAGTTTAAATTTTTAGTTGCCTTACTAGCATTTTTAGCAACATATTTTTATATGTGATGATAAAAATATTTTTTAAAAAAGAAATCTTAATTTAATATATATTTATTTATAAAATAATATATATTTATTTAGAAATTACTGAAATTACAACAATTTTTTTTTTTTTTATAAAATATGTTTTAAATTTGCAGTAATACCTGAAAAAGTTACAGCTTAAATATATTGGAAATGCATTGCTTATACAGTACATACTGTGCATTTACTCTGTATTCTGTCACAGTATTCATACTTCACCTTCCCACTTTATAAATTATGCCATGTAGTGCAAAATCTTAATGGTTTTGAATGTGTATATAATTCTCAACCCATTCTAACTGATGGTTTCAAGGCTATAACAAGCCACAGTTTTGACAAAACCTCATTATCCAGCTAGATAACTAAGCCTTATTTAAATAAACGTAATTCCTTATTGTTGAGCCCTGTTCTGTAGCCACCTGCATTTCAAACTTAAATTTGCTAGCTGTGTGTGAATGAAGATAACATGTGTGTATTAACCTGTCTGCCTTGCTCTTGCAGATTGCCTCAGAAGACACATTTGGAAAAAGGCTAAAGATTTAAATGTAGCCTCACTGTATAGCTTGCTTGTGTTTTTAAAGAGGAAAATATCCAGCTGAGATATTTTATTTTTTGTCCTAAGGTCTTTGTTATTTTTCTGCTTCACTGGCCTGTTGAGTGTTTTTGAGTGCTTTGTGTGATGATTTTGGACACATCATGCTCAACCAGTGTACATTGTTTAAATTGTGTGAAACCTGGCACATTTACAATTGTGAGAGTTTGGTGGGGTTAAAAGAAATATATGATGAGCACTTAATTATGATTATAATAGATCAAATACAAAACTTTTTTTTTTCTTACTTTTCTTACCCCCTTTCTTACCGTGGGATATAGGTTGTGCAGCAGCAGAAGGCAGAATGCTCTGAAAAACTAGAGAATCTCACAATGTGGTTGGCTGGTGCTGCCAGCATCCTGGCCAGTCAGAGAGTTGGGGTTGAGTTAGATGACGTCAGCGCGTTACAGCAAAAGCAAAAAGAGCTAAAGGTGAGAAAAATAGACACATCTGACATTTACTTATATATTGTCTGAGAAGTATTAATGTATGATTACTGGCAAAAGGGGGGTGGGGAATGCAGCTTTATTACACATTATTTTACATAAAACCTTAATTGTATTTTTTAAATTTAATTTTAATGTTTGGTTTATTGTTACTATTTGTACTATAGGAGGTGGAGAAGGACCTTCAGATCAAAAGTGACTTGTTGAATGAGACTATGCGTTCAGTGGAGGAGTTCTTGTCTGACCGGGGTGACAGTCTGAGTCCTGAAGAGAGGGCTAAACTACAGGGCGCTCTTTCACAAATGAAGGAGCAGCACAGCTCACTTACAAAGTCAATCCACTCCTCACTGGCTCAAGTAGACACTGCCATTGTCACAACACTGCAGCAGAACACACAAAGAGTAAGCTGTTCACATACATGTGTGTGTGTGTGTGTGTGTGTGTGTGTATATATATATATATATATATTTCTATTTGTCAGCGTGTATTCTTTTTTTTTTTTACTCATTGTCATGTTTTGCTTCTGACCAAGGCTAAAGCAGAGGAGCAGATGCAGGAGACACAGGAAAGAATAGACACACTGCTCAGAGAATTGTCATCATTGGACGACTCAAAGAGGAGGTCACTTGGCAACACCGTCACTGACACCCCATCATCTGTGCCACAAGAGAATGCTCTGAATTCTCACAGTGACATGCTTCAGGTCAGATTCTTAAATCAATGTTAATAATTCTCAGTTTTACCAATATGGTAACTCCATTCTAAAGTAAGTTCAGTCAGTTTTAGAGTAGTAAATGAAGTTCACTCGGGTCTGGAGTTCAGTTTTAAATCAAGTTCAATTAATTCTAAAGTTAGTTCCAAAGCAAGTTCATTCAGTTGTAAATTTTGGTCTGTTCTAATGTCAATATTAAAGTCAGTTTTAAAGCATATTCAGTCAATTTTAAACATTTGAATTTAAGTTTAGTCAGTCAAGTTTGCTGTGCTGTCTTCCCTTTGACATTTTGGCTTTTCTTTATTGCACCAGACCGAGCTGCAGCAGTTACAAGCTCAACAGGCTCACCTTCAGCAGGTGGCCCAGTCTGTCCGCTCCCTCCTGGAACAACCCGACTCCAGTGTGCCACCAGAGGAGAAACAACGCTTGCGGGCAAAGCTGGAACAACTACAGAGTCAGCATCAGGAGCGTCTCCAGAACTGTCAGGACAGACTGAGGCGGGCAGATGCCCTCAGAGACGAGTTTGCTAAGTTTGTTCAGGAGCACGGGAACCTGGGAACATGGCTGGATCAGAGTGAGCAAGAGCTACGATCACTTGGGGAAGGGGAAACAGATGGAAAGGGCCTAAAAGACAGGATAGAGGAGCACAAAAAGGTATCAAAATATAGTGATGGTGATGTCTAACATTATAAATGTACTTCAGGGAGAAAATAAAATACTAAAATAAGAATGTGTTTCTCTGTATTTACAGCTTGCAGAAGATGTCATCTGTCACAAAGCAGATCTGCGCTTTGTGACCATCTCTGGTCAGAAGGTTCTGGATTCTGTCCAGGGGGCCCTGGAGAGGGTGGGCAGTCCTGATCCAGCTGTGGAGGAAACCAGACAGCTAGTCAGTGACAAGCTCCAAGATGTCACACAGCGCTACAATTCATTACACAGCAAGGTTGGTACAAAACAGAGCCTCATATTCTCTCAGTCTGCAATGACACATAATGAACTGAAGACATGCTGAATGTTTTATGTTCTATCTTTCAGTCCTCAGAACTTGGCACCCGTCTCTCAGGTCTCCTGGAGCAATACCAGCACTACCAAGATGAAGTTGGTTCTTTAGACTCCTGGCTGAGCACCCAGGAGCAAAATCAGAGTGTGTTTAAACCCAGCGGAGAGCAACCAGACACCCAGACATTGCAGCACACTCTCAATACTGTACAGGTTGGATTATTTTTTTTTCTGGTTGAAATATTTAAGGAAAGCTCACAATTTTAACAGATGGATAAACTAATGGAAATGATCACCTAAGCAAAATTTCGTTTTCATACCCTTAGGAAACCTCCTGATTAATCAGCTTTTTCTCTCTTTTGCTGTCTTCTCTCAGCTGTTGCAGGATGAGTTGGCAGAGCGTTCGGTACAGCTCGAGAAGGTCAAGAGAGCAGGAAAAGATCTGGTCAGCACTCAGGAGTCCCCAACTCTCAAAAATGCAGATATTAACAATATTACAGGTAATTTCATTATCACTACCAGCAAATAATGTACTTAAAAGAGTGTCGTTTCTTAGGTTCATTCATTCAAAAAACCGAACATACACTACAACTGAAAAGTTTAGGGTCTTTAGATTTTGTTTTTTAAAAGTCTCTTATGCTTACCAAGGCTGCATTTATTTGATCAGAAATACAGTGAAAACAGTAATATTGTGGAATCTTAAAATTCAAAATAACTGCTGTCTATTTTAATATATTTTATAAAACCCTATTGTAATTTTAAGAATTATTATTATTATTATTCTGCCTACTAAACTGATTGGGCAGACCAAACTGTAAGGCCTAGTGACCTGAAACTTTGAGGGTTGGTAGTACTCTCCCAGTATACAGCGTCACAAAGCCTTGCCCCAGTCAGCCAGACAGTGGCACTATAGTGACCAAAACAAGAAATATTCAGTCATAAATTTTAGCTAGATTATGTTCAGTATGATGTATGTTTATGTTGAAATATAATTAAATAACAGTTTGTTTTTTGAAACATCTATCGTGTCATTATGTGTGGTGAATTGGCTAGCGTGTTATTTTTCGCTTCAGAACTTCCATTAAGGGATCATAGTGAGAATCGATGCTCCCAGGTTTTCACGGTGCATTGTGGGACTTTTAGGGGGCAAACATTTCAGTGCACTGGAAGGATTTTGAGATTGAGAAAGCCCTTAAAATGGCTGACTCCCTGATTAGTGCCTGACTGCTGAACTAGGGAGCTGATTGAGACCATATGTTTTTTATTTTTGAGCATCCAACTAACCCAGGGGTGGGGAATGTTGATCCTGGGGGGCCACTGTCCTGCAGAGTTTAGCTCCAACCCTAATTAAACACACCTGAAGCTAATCAAGGTCTTCAGGATTACTAAAGTTACAGGCAGGTGAGTGTTTTTTTTCAGGGTTGGACCTAAACTCTGCAGGACAATGGCCCTCCAGGATCAACATTCCCCACCCCTGAACTAACCCAACACAGCAACACTTACTCAATCAATGGCATGTTTCATTTGTTTTTGATTGGTCAGTAAATGAAAAGTGATGTCAAGTATTTTATGAAAGGATAATTTACAGTCATTATGCCAAAATAAACCCTTTGAAGTATTGCAAGACTTGATCTGTATTTTATTTTGTGCGAATGACCTGCACACTTTACATTATTCTTTGCCTATAATTTAATCTTCCTCTTGGTTATTTCAGATGCTCTGGAAAAGCGCTTTGAAACCCTGTCTGATTCAATATCAGCGAGGGCCAAACAGCTTCAAACAGCTGTTGCCCAATCAGTCAGCGTTCAGGAGGGGCTTAAAGCACTGCTGGAGTGGTTAGATGGCCTACCTTTATCACCTGGCGCAGTCCAGCCCACTGCTCAAGCAGTTCAGGATGCCCTGACACAAAATCAGGTACTTTGTTAAATGTACCATCATAATCATCAGTATCAGAGATCTTTAACCAGGAAATGTTCTATATAAACATGGCGCTCCTCCCACACAGAAAATACGTCAGGAGCTTCTTTCGAGGCAGGGAAGCGTGGATGCCACCTTAGACTCTGTGTCCAAGCTTCTGAAGTCTGCAGATGCATCGACAGCATCTGGCCTGCAGGGGGCACTGCAGGACGTGAGTCAGCGCTACACAGCAGCCCAGGCCAAGCAAGCAGAAAGAGAGACTGAATTGCGGGGACTTTTGCCCAAGTTGGAGAGCTTTGAGCGCCAGAGCGCAGACCTCCGCAGCTTCACGCAGAGTCGAGAAAGGGCTCTCAGCCCAGTAGGCCAACCAGACTGCAGTGTGGATGACTACAGACAGACCATAGAGGTTGGAGAATTAGACCACAGATTTACATACTTTTTGAAAGATTACATGTTTATTGTCCAGTGTCCGAAGGTGTCATCATTTGTCTCTTTTTCATTAAAGGAGGTGAGATCAGAAATTACCCAAGAGTCAAGTCAGTTAAAATCATTTATCCAGCTTGGTTCAGACCTAAGCCAATCTGGGATCCTTGCCAATGTACAAAGCCTTCTGGACACAACCAAAGAGGTTTCTGAGGACTTTGCACACTTGGAATCTAATGTCAATCAGAGGTGAGTGGAAAGAGCTGTGAAAACATTATCTTGTACCAGTGTTGTTTTAGTATTTTTTTTTTTTAAACTGTTAAAGTTCCCCTGTAGTCGAGAATTTTAAAACGCATCTTTGATCACCAAAATGACATATTTAAACATTTTTTCCTTGAAAAATTATTTCTTCGTGCCTTAAAATAGCTTGAATGTAGCTCTACACCCTTGCCTCATTTAGTATTCACGGTTTATGAATATGCAAATTACTCCACCTCCACTCACTCACACCAGCTCAGAGATCCACTCGTTGACAATCACACGTTGACGTGATAGGCTACAAAGTAGTTTGTGACATCAGAAACACCAGCGATTTCAAAGCACGTTTTTGAGACTGTCTTTGGTTCACTGCAGTTTTAAGGAGAAAATACTCAGCAATGGTGTTGACTTATGAATTTGCACATGATTTGTCTTAAAGCATATTAAAAACACCACATAGACATATAAACAACATTAAAAGATTGATTTTCACCACAGGGGGACTTTAATATTTTGAAATTAGCTTTTATTTTTATATTTTCTTTTAGTTTTTATTTTAATGCTTCAACTTAAACTTATGTTAGTTAGTTTCAACATTTCTAGTTTTTGTTTAGTTTAAGTTTTTCATCTAATATTTTATTTCATTTCAGCTTTATTTCAATTGGCAAAAATGTTTTAATAGTTTTAGTTTTAATTAACAATAATATCCTTGTTTTCCACATATAACTTTTTTTTTTTTTTTAATTCAGACTGAAAGTAGAATTAATGCTGTTATCAAAAATACAGGATATTGTAATATTGTCCCCCTCAATGCCTTTGGCAGTTATAGCCATTAGCACAATAGACAGTCTGTTCCAAGCTATTCTCTGTAATAGTTTCATCTTGAAATGTGATGCCCTGCCAACTCTAATTGCTTTGACATTTGACATGTGACAAAAATAAGACCAATCTCATAAAGGCTGTATGGACAGGGCCTGAATGCTCTCCACCATAAAAAATAGCATCATGCTAACCCAATTTGACACTACTGTATCCGCTGTTATGGAAACCATTTGTCCACATCCCTCTTTAAGATGCCATACTGGGGCTCTAGGCACTCTAGGACTCATTAAAGAGTTGGTCATGTGTTCAATTCTAAATCCACTCCACATATCTCTAGGAATACTTGTGAGTGGGAAGTGGGATTATAGTAATATAAACTCTATGTAAATGGTAGCATGTTTGGACATGACCTTCGACTCTAACTGCTGCTAACATTGGTAGAAGGCATCCTGCCCTGGAGTGGAGTCTGGCTCTGCATAATATCCCACACAATGTCCTGATCTATCACCATGACCTAAAATAGTAGCATCTAGTGTTGCCATATTAATAGGAGGGATAGTTAGCCAAAGATGTCTGGTACGGTCTGTTTACAGGAGATTTTTCTGTTATGATGGTTTAAAAGACCAATTTCTGCTGTTAAAGGTGTATTCTGAATTGTTATTAAAAATTCAGACTTTTTCATTAAAACATTTTACTCTAAGAAAGGAATAATACATTTGAAAAATATTTTACGTTTTATTTTACATTGAGCAAGTCGCCTCATTGAAGCCAGCACTGTGAATGTTCACTATTAACTAAATCTAATCAAACCAATTTTTTCATAGTTCATATTTATCTAACTTCTTGTTCTTTGTCCTTCACAGATTTGATTCCATCCAGAGCTGTGTTCAGGAACTGTCAGAGTTTCGCTCTCGCTCTGGCTCCCTCCTCAGGTGGCTGCAGTCAGTACAAGAGCAACTTCCTGCCAAAGAGCCTAACCTAAGCACAGAAGGCCTGCAGAGAAGAGCACAGCAGCTTAAAGTAGGACTGTAGTTCTCTCTATTTACAGTGTTCTGACATCAGTTTCTGTTTTAGGTGAGGTGAGCTTTAATTAACATGTCTTATGAATTTGCTTATAGGATCTGCTCACAGAATGGGAGACACAAGGAAGCCAAGTTCAGGAGTTGAACAAGACCAGTTCACAACTTGAGAACTTGATTATTAACACCACAGCCCCCAAAAACAAGGCTGGTAAGAAAAACAACATTGTGGAGGTTCAGGGCCAATGTTCCTTTTCTTTGTCTGTAGCTAGTACACCCAAAATGAAAACTCTGTCATCATTTACTCACCTTCATGTCGTTCAAAACCAGTATGATTTTCTTTTTTCCATGGAAAACAAAATGCAGATTTATAGATCCTGGCCACAAGAATAATAGTATTAATTTCTTTTTCTTTTTTTCTTAATTATCCCAAACATTTGAATGCCAGTGTATCATGGTTTCCACAAATGTTGAGTATTAAGCAGCACGATTGTTTTCAACATTGATAATGAAAAGAAGTGTTTCTTAAGCAGCAAATCAGTCTATTAGAATGATTTCTGAAGGATCATGTGACACTGAAGACTGGAGTAATGGCTGCTGAAAATTCAATTATATTTTAAAATATATTAAAATAACTATTGTAATAATTGTAATAATATTTAACAATATTCATTTTTTTTACTGTATTTTTGATCAAATAAATGCAGCCTTGGTGAACATGACTTCTTTCAAAAGCATTTAAAAAAAATCATAATTATTCCAGACTTTTGACCAGTAAAAGCCTTGATTTTTATGGTACTTTTGCATTCTTTTTAATGAATAATAGCTCCATTCCCTATTCATTTGTTGTTGCATGAAAAAGAGCAACCAGTACGTTATTCAAATTTTCTCCTTTTGTGCTCCATGTAAGACATAAAGTCATACTGGTTTGGAATTACATGACGGTGAGTTTTTGCCTGAACTATCACTTTAAGCATCTACCACCTTCCAGACTACTGATTTTGAGCATATTATGTTTGTATATTTTGTGTATATGTGTCTCTGTGTCTAAATCCTCTGTGTTGAGTTTGTCTAGCTGCTTGTGTATGTATGTGCTGCTTCAGCATGCCTGTGAATTATTGTGGCATTGTCTGAGCGTGTGTCTGTGTGTCTTTCTCCCAGGTGTTTCCCAGCTCAATGGTGCTTCCAGCCCCAACAGTGTTAATGGCATTCACACCTGTAAAGGTGAGCTTCCTCCACACCTTTAGCCAGTGAGCTGTGCAGCATCCTCATCGGTGGAGTCTTTTTCTATTAGTCATTTACATTTTCCGTTCCACTCCCCAAGCGTGATAACTCCACATCTCTCTCTTCCTCACCCTTTAACTCACTCACCCCATTTTTCTTTGCATTGCTTCTTGTCCTGTTCTGTTAGTTTGCTTTCTAAGTATGTGCAGATTGGTGTCATCTGTCTTTGTGCATATGACCAATTTGTTCAACCATTTAAGCTTTCTTTCACAATGACAGTGCACATATATCTGATACAAAGGACTATCTTTTTGCAAGTAATCTGTTTGTTAAGAAAGTGTAGTCAATATCCAGTGTATTGATTCCCATTGTAATGCATCAACAAAACCATCCACCTACTTTTATGTGAATTTTGGGAAATCGCATAAAAAGTCGCTGGATGGAAACACCAAGATGCGCATACATTCTAAAAATGTGCATAAAAAACTTATGCACTCAGTTGAGGCCGATTACATTTTTTTCTGATAAGAAGACAAGTGTATAAACTACGGTGGAAACACATTTACCGAATAAATCTCTCGATGCACCACAAAAAACTATCCAGACTATCCAGCATACCAGTTTAATTGTACAGCATCTCAAATGTTGGTTTGATCATTCTGAAATGCCTGAGTCTGTCATCAGAATGATTTGGTTTAATTCCCTCCCAGAATTGTCTCACAAAATTGTGTTCCCAAACACCAGGCATCCAAACGCAGAAGAAAAAGCCACAGTGGCTTCCCCTATTGCAGCAACTTCCATTTTTATTGCAAATATTTTGCGTCAATTTCCCAGGAAGTGGGAATATTCTCTTGAACACAAATATTTAAAATTAGTTAATATATTAATATATAAAATTAGTCTACAAATGAATAAGTCATGGAGCAAATTCTTAAAGGAAACACTCCACTTTTTTTGAAAATAGGCTCATTTTCCAACTCCCCTAGAGTTAAACAGTTGAGTTTTACCGTTTTCAAATCCATTCAGCCGATCTCCGGGTCTGGCGGTACCACTTTTAGCATAGCTTAGCATAGTTCATTGAATCTGATTAGACCGTTAACATCTCGCTCAAAAACGACCAAAGAGTTTCGATATTTTTCCTGTTTAAAACTTGACTCTTCTGTAGTTAAATCGTGTACTAAGACCAACGGAAAATGAAAAGTTGTGATTTTCTAGGCTGATATGGCTAGAACTATACTCTCATCCGGCGTAATAATCAAGGAACTTTGCTGCCGTACCATGGGTGCAGCAGGCGCAATGATATTACGCAGCGCCTGTGACCCCCTGCTTGCACAGGGAGCGTGCCTTGCAACCATGGAGACATTTGTGAGAGACGCTGCATAATATCATTGCGCCTGCTGCACCCATGGTACGGCAGCAAAGTTCCTTGATTATTACGCCGGAATGAGAGTATAGTTCCTAGCCATATCGGCCTAGAAAATCGCAACTTTCCATTTTCCGTCGGTCTTAGTACACGATGTAACTACAGTAGAGTCAAGTTTTAAATAGGAAAAATATCGAAACTCTTTGGTCATTTTTGAGCGAGATGCTAACGGTCTAATCAGATTCAATGAACTATGCTAAGCTATGCTAAAAGTGGTACCGCCAGACCCGGAGATCGGCTGAATGGATTCGAAAACGGTAAAACTCAACTGTTTAACTCTAGGGGAGTTGGAAAATGAGCCTATTTTCAAAAAAAGTGGAGTGTTCCTTTAAGTCGTGGCCTCACTATTTATACTGTGTGTATATAATTTTCCGCATGTCATGTGTGGGGCCCTGTATTTTGCTGTTTACAGCTAATTGGATTTTAGTCAACTAAGTCAAAAAAACAAAACAAAAAAACAGTTCATTGAAATGTTTCTCCCTCAGCTTGTATATCATTGCTTGGAAAAGTACCACAAACATGATGCAGTTTTACAACTATTTGGCCTTGTCATTGGCCGGCTCTGACTGTACTTACGTCAACATTTCTTCGCTCTTACCCTCAGACTTGACGGAGATCCAGGTGGCAGTGGCAGATGTGAACTGCAAGTATGAGCAGCTGGGCAGTGACCTGAGGGAGAGGAAGGGTAGGCAAGAGGCCTCTCTTGACCTGCGGCAGAAGGCCAGGCAGAGCACTGAGGCACTCATCCAGTGGCTGGGCCCCCGTGAACAGAGCCTGGCACAAGGGCAGACCGCCTCACCCTCACGGCCAGAGGTGGTGCGTGCTCAAGCCCAAGAGACCAAGGTAGCCCCTTAAGAGAATTGAATACCTGACAGGGGTATCAAACTACAGCCCCCCACAAATTATTTATCCTTAAATCCAGCCAGCAGATATATTTTCACTTTCTTTAATTTAGTTTTGCCTTTTTATGTTATCTCATAGTTTAAAAAAACCTTTGATTCCATGTGAATAAATTGTGAATTAGCTGACAGACAGGTATCTGTATCCAGGTTTTACTTTCTGAGCTTGCCGAGCATTCTGGGAAAGTGGAGGATCTCAAGAACATTCTGAAGCAGCTAATAACAGATAATCCAGACTCTCCTGAAGCTGAGACATGGAAACGTCAGCTTGAAGACATAGGTCAGTGAAGTGTTTTAAAATGTGGTGTCCTTGCATACAGTGTTTTTAAATGCATTTCTAATGGACTTTGTCCCTATAGCAATAACTAACTAGTGACATAACATTAATATTCCTTTGTTGGTCACAAGGCGAGAGTTTGGTACAGAAAATGTAAGCTCCAAGAAGAGCTCTGACCTTGTCTTTTCCAGATCAATTATCCTGAACTTTTGCTTTAAAACATTTTAAAGCATTCCATTTGTTGTCAAAGTGCAACCTGTTCAGGGAAATTTTTTCTTATCCATTGTGCTTCATTTAAACAGAATGCAAATCTTTTTCCTTGAGTCACTAGAAATGCATAAAAATGCTCTTGTCTGAATGAACAGGAAATCAGGGAACCAGATTGCTTTGTGTGCATTATCATAATTCTCAGTGGATCTTGCTACGTTTAGTATCTAAATAACTAATCACAGTCACTCAAGTATATTTTAGATTCATGATTTCTAAATCATTAAAATTGGTCTTTGTGAAATTTGTTCTAAATATTGCTCTCTCTTCTAGATTCACGGTGGACTAAAGCCAATCAGACTGCAGCACAGAGGCAGACTGAATTGGAGGTGTGTGCTGATAGGCTGGGTAGTTTTGCAGCGGCAGCCAGTCAGTTAGGACCATGGCTACGAGAGAAAGAGCTGATGATGAGTGTATTAGGCCCACTGAGTATTGACCCCAACATGCTCAACACACAGAAACAACAAGTGCAGGTAAACTGGTTTTTAATGATATCTTCCTGTTTTGTCTGCTAAATAACACTCCTGAACAACAAATTTGTGAACATCACAGTACAGGGGTCTTTTCACAATATTCATTAAATACAGATTATTAAATACAGTTTAAAACACTGACGGTGTTACTTTGTAGATTTTCATAGAAAATTTCCACCTTTTAAAAGTAGTCCTAACCCTAACCCTCAAATTCATTAAAAAAAAAAGTCATTAAAAAAATTAAACATTTTGTAATCAAAACTAATCTGTCACCACAAGTCTGTTTAAATTTATTTCTTTATCCCGTCAGTTCATGCTACGTGAGTTTGAGACACGGCAACCCCAGTTTGACCAGCTGACTCAGGCGGCAGAGGGAATCCTCTCTCCGACTGGAGATGAGGGTTCTAGAGATGGACAGGACCTAGAGGAGGTGAGGCAAGAGCTGGCAGACATTTCACATCAATGGGAAGACCTCACCTCTCGTCTCACGGGCCGCTCGCAGCAGATCGACCAGGCACAGGGAACCAGCGAGCGCTACCTGGCCCTTCTCAGGGAGCTGTCTCAGAGTGTTGCCAATCTAGGTGAGAGGCTGGATGCACAGGCCTCTCTAAGCGCTCAACCCGAAGCCCTACGCCGTAGGCTTCAGGAAACAGGGGAGATTCGCTCTGAGCTGGAACAGAGACGGGGTCAACTGGCCCAGGCTGAGCAGCTGTGTGCGGAGCTCAGCACAATTGTGGCCGAACCGTATCTCCGAGATGAGTTGCACAAAAGACTGGAGAGTGTGAGCGGCCCCCTCAAGAACCTAGAAGAACGGGCTGGTGAGTAACATTTACCGTAATGCAGGTACCGTAATATACAGTACATAATGTACTGTATATAATAGTAACCATCCCTCTCACTGCTGTCTTTCAGCTGATGGCTTGTCCCAGCTGCAGGCCGCCCTGTCCAGCACTCAACAGTTCCAACAGATGTTTGACGAGCTTCGTGGCTGGTTGGATGGGCAGGCTGGGAGCCACACAGCTGGGATTTCTGAAGCCTTTCCTTGCCAACCTGACACTCTGAAGACCCTTCTCGCCCAACATGAGGATCTCCAGCGAGCCATAGCACAACAACGTGGATCCTATGAGCTCATCCAGGCCGAAGGGGCATCTCTACTGGCATCCCTCCCTGCTGGAGATGAGCGATTAGCCCTACAGACTCGATTAAACACCTTACGGCAAGACTGGGAGGGCATGAACCAACAGGCCACTGAGAAACACTCTCGAATAAAAGACATGCTGTCCCGTGCTGAGCTGTACCACCAACATCGCAATGAGCTTGTACCCTGGGTTGCAGAATGTGAGGAAAGGGAGGCAGAGATCCACCCATCACTGGATCCCGCCGCCTTAGACGAGGCTTTGCAAAAGGCTAGACAGTTGAGTCTTGACTTAGATCGCCGTCGCCCCCTCTTAGAGTCTCTGAACACGGCAGCAGATCAGCTGCTGGAGCAGAGCTGCACTGGCGAAGAGGAAGTGAGGGATGAAAAGGCTCAGCTTAATCGCAGGATAGACGGCCTCTCTGAGCGACTACAGGGACGCACGGCTCAGCTAGAGGAGTTGGGAAGCAGACTGAAGGAGTTTGAAGATGGCAGACTGGCTGTGGAGAGAAGACTCGAAGCAGCCAGGCATCAGATCGAGGTTCAGGAGGCACTTGGGCCACAAGCTTGTAGCAACAAAAGCCTGGAGCGTTTGCGTAGCCAACAGGAACTGTTAAACTCTGTACAGCCACAGGTGGTGTACCTGCGAAATCTGGCTCAGGGGCTGCTGCAGGATGCACCCGAGATATCCGGGGCTGGCGAAGATGGCGGCCAGAGGCTAATGCAGCAAGCTCGTGATACGGAAAAAGAGTTTGAAGAAGTTACTGAGAAGGTGAGAGAATCTGCACATGATCAGGAGCCTCTGGAATGTGTCAGGACTCAGGCGGTAGTTTGGGATGTTATATATAATCTGATCTGTCTGCTCTCATGTCGTGTTTGCTGAAATAAGATGCAGTCTTTTTCTGGCTGTTTGTCCATATTTGTCTTGGCCATTTTTAGTAGTTTGTAGTCAAAATTTAAAGTATTAATTTTTCACATTTTGCATAACATTTTATATATATATATATATATATATATATATATATACATACATACTTGTGTTGAGAGTTAAAGGGTTAGTTCACCCAAAAATGAAAATAATGTCATTTATTACTCACCCTCATGTCGTTCTACACCCGTAAGACCTTCGTTCATCTTCGGAACACAAATTAAGATATTTTGATGAAATCCGATGGCTCAGTGAGGCCTGCGTTCACAGCAATGGTACTTCCTCTCTCAAGATCCATAAAGGTACTAAAAACATATTTAAATCAGTTCATGTGAGTACAGTGGTTCAACTTTAATATTATAAAGCGACGAAAAATACTTTTTTGCGCCAAAAAAACCAAAATAACGATTTTTTAACTATCTATTTCAAAACACTGCTTTGTGAAGCTTTGGAGCTTTACGAATGGAATCAGTGATTCGGATCGCGTATCAAACCGCCAAACTGCTGAAATCACGTGACTTTGGCGCTCTGAATCACTGACTCGATTCGTAAAGCTCCGAAGCTTCATGAAGCAGTGTTTTGAAATAGATATTGTTAAAAAATCGTTATTTTGTTTTTTTGGTGCACAAAAAATATTCTTGTCGCTTTGTAATATTAAAGTTGAACCACTGAAGTCACATGAACTGATTTAAATATGTTTTTAGTATCTTTATGGATCTTGAGAGAGGAAGTACCATTGCTGTGAATGCAGGCCTCACTGAGTCATCAGATTTCATCAAAATATCTTAATTTGTGTTTCGAAGATGAACGAAGGTCTTACGGGTGTAGAACGACATGAGGGTGAGTAATTAATGACATTATTTTCATTTTTGGGTGAACTAACTCTTTAAGGATATATTTCTATAAAAGAAAATATATATAGCAGACTTTCAGAAATATCCTGTGATCAAGCTCAGACACTTAACATTTTTTATAATTTTATATACAATTATTCACATAATGGCAAGAAAATATTCAGGATAACACCTAAATCAAGTCACTTATTTATATAGTGCTTCAAAGCAACTTTACAGGGATAAACGGGAAAATTATTCAGTGATGCAAACAGAGCAGCAGCTCTAAAAAAAAAAAATAGTGTCATTGTTCAGCTGAGGTCAGTTCAGTGTTGATTCAGTTTGATTCAATAACTCTGTAAAGATCATCAAATATGAAATGAGTTCAATTCAGCTATAAAGCAGTTCTGAAGAAAACAGTGATGTCATCGTCCAGCTCAGTTGGTGAAATCAAAAGCTAAAGTTACTATTGTGAAATATTGTTATTGTTTCTCATATTATGAAATATTATATTGTTACTTATATTAATTAATTACTTATATTAATTAATTATATTAATATTAAAATACATAAACAATACATTTAGAAACATATGATTGTGTCATGAAACATCTACTGCGTAGTAGAAATGGCCCACAATCTCAGCTTCATTTACCTGCATGTGACCCCTTTCCCCCACAGACTGAGCAATGCTGCTCATCCTTGGAGTCCCGGTTGCAGGGCGTGGGAGAGGTCCAGTCACGTGTTCGAGACATTTTCTCCCGCCTGGCTGATTTGGACGATGAGCTGGACAGCCTTAGCCCTGTGGGACGAGATGCTGACTCCTTGGCCTCGCAGGCTGACGCTGTCAGGGGCTTCCTGAGCCGACTTGATGCCCTCCGTGCCGAGCTGGAAGGTCATGGTGGGGAATGCACAACTATGCTACGTAGAGAGGGGAGCTCTCCTGATCTTCTGGCCCTCAGGAGAGAAACCGAAGCCCTGAGCAGACAGGCAGGCAAGCTGGCAGAGCGGGGCCAGAACCGTCTGGTACTCATAGAAGCAGCAGAAGAACGTGTGAAGGAGTTCTACTCCCGACTGGCCGACCTACAGGGGTTGCTGGGACGGGCAGAGGAGGTGCTGAACACACAGGCCGTCGTGGGGACAGAAGTAGAGGTCATTAAACAGCAGCTTCAAGAATTCAAGGTAGGAAAATATTTAGCAAACTGTATATTTTTGTGTGTACTGTAGCTTTCATTTGCAATATAAGGTTCCATTGTTTGCCAACAATGTTCTTGTGCCACTGGCGGTTCTAAGGTTTCAGTCTTAGAAGGGCTCAGCCCGCCTACCTAAACATGAGCTCATGTGGTATGGACTTGTTTTTTCAATATCTAAACAAGGTCTAGCATAGCTCTCGTCATGCATAATGTGGTTTACTGAAGAATGCCGTGTTCCTGAATCAACCACCCTACCCCTAAATTCAGAGTACAATGTTTTGCAGATGATGCAGGATGATGTTCTAGAACTAGCAAAGGATTTTGATCCAGGAACATGTCCTAATTGTGTAAATCACATGAAGCCAGGGCTGCACAATGTGAGGGGAAAATCTAATTTAGATTTTTCTGATAAAAATTGTGATTGCTATTTAAAATGTGATTAGAAAAAAGCTCCAGGTTTGCTGAGCTTGTTTGCAGGGATGCACAATTTAGACAATTTATTGTTATTATACAAAATAAGAAATATTACTATTGTAATATTTCACTGTAAAATAAAAAATCAAATATTTAAGAAAAATTATAGTAATAATAATTGTATTTTACAGTAAAAATGTAAAATTACAATACTAATATTTATGGCTATCTTAATTTCATAATTTTCAAATGTTAAAATATCAAGCTTTTATTTTGGCGGAAAATCCCAGGAAGCCCTTAAAGCTTCTCTTTTGCTGCTGGTTTATAAGCACTTTTGAGAAATTTTGAGAAGATTGTTGACGCATGCTGCGTTCCCAAATGTATGTTATAAGTGTATCACACTTTGCATATATTTATTTAATTAAATCACAACTTTTGCAATTTTATAAATGCCTAGTTCTGTCATGAAACTCTAGATGGCGCAGGCTGATGGGTCCTTAACGCAAACTGATGATATTCTCAGCGTTAACTTCTTGGCACAAGCTGATTGGTTCATGTCTCATCTGCAGCCAATGAGCTTGCTGCTCACAACATTTAAATGGCTGTTTGGCATTCACTATAGCAGTTTGCAGCGCACTTTCAGAATTCCTCTGAAACCCTCCACCTTCCCCAGCTCCACCTGTATAGATCTGCTATGGGTAATTTTTATATATGCTATTTGTGCAGCAGCAGTATGTCTTGCATACACACAGCAGCGTATGTATTAGCAGTAGCAAGTTCCTGTACTTGCTCTGCAGCAGCAGCAGCAATAATCAACAGCAGCAGTGTAGCAGATCTATTCCACCAAGACCAAATACATTAACATTGTTATATCCATTACCATGCTAAAAATCGAGTTGTTATGATAGAATTACACTTAGCCATATTGTGATTTCGGTTTTATTTTGATCAATAATGCAGCTACATTAAGCTAATGTTTGTTGAGAGAGCTTAGACTGTACTCATAGACTAGGCCTATAATATTTGAATTACTGCAGGGTGAAAGCACTCCCCCTTGATAAATACTTGTTTCCCAACGTGTTCTTGCTGTTTTCCTCCCATCATGCTCTCTGTGATGGTGGCGAGAGAATAAGGAGAGACATGTCATCTCTTACTCCTTAGAGTGGGCTGCTCGAGTTCACCTTTCCTCCTCTGTCCGTCTGATGAAATGTCTGTATCTCTCTTACTCATGCTTCTTGAGGGTGGTGAAAGAAAGCAGAGTGTGAAAGTGAAGAGGTGTAGGTGGAAGTGGGAAGGAATGGAGCTGAGGAAATGACGGATGTAGTGGGCGTCAGAGACCTCCAGGAGCAGGAGAGTGAATCAGTGCTGTAGAAAATATGCCTTGCTGAGACTGAATCATTCCTTCCTCCGCCATGTTTGATTGCTCAGCAACAACAGTATAACTAGTTTAAAAGACTGAGTGTTATTGAGGTAGTCCAGTGACCTTTAACTGAACATTTGAAGATTTTAAGTAGCAACATTTATCATCAAAAACTTTTTGAAGTTCTTGGAATTTGGGATAAAGGGTGAAATTTGTCATTGTGTCATTTGTGTTCTTCAGAGACTTTATAATTTCCTGTGAGGTCAATCTTCCATTGTGAGGGTTTTTTCCATAGTACTGCATCCCTGTGTTCAGTGCCAACACTAAGAGCTCATTAATGATGTCACCACTGTGATGGACACTGAGCTAAATCTGACCACACAACTAATCTGTGTCAGTCCACGGTGTCAATATGGAAGCGTAAGAACCCTCTGTAACCCTTTCTGATTTATTCACCTACAACATACTCACTATAGAGGTGGAGAAAGAGATAAAAGAGCTGGGGACGCTTTGCAGTATATCAGTCATGTGAAGAGTGGAGACAATAGAATAGTTGTAGATATACTAGTGTTCTAAATTTTGGGGTCAAATGTTTTTTTTTTTTGTTTTTTTTTTATTAAGGGATAAATACTTTTATTCAGAAAGAATGCATTACATTGATCAAAAGTGACAGTAATAATAATAATAACCTTTATTTTCTATAGCGCCTTTAAATGTACATCTCAAAGCGCTTTACAGAAACAAATAAAAACAACTAAAATACACCATATAAAATAATACACAATATAAAATTAAAGTTAAAGCAACAAAATACACCATATAAAATAAGCACAATGAAAAATTGATACAATTATTCAATTAAAAGCTACCCTAAAAAAAATGAATTTTAAGGTGAGATTTAAAAAATGCTAAGAGATTTAGCTTGCCTTATCTCAATCGGTAAAGAATTCCAAAGTTTTGGAGCTAATGAAGAAAAAGCCCCATCTCCCATCAATCTTAAGCGAGATAAAGGAACATTTAAGAGACCAGTTTTGGATGAACGAAGGTCACGCGTTGGAGTATAGGGAATTAAAAGCTCGGTCAAATATTGAAGTGCCAACCCATGTAAGGCCTTGTAAGTAAGCATCAAAATTTTAAAGTCTACCCTAAACCTAACGGGGAGCCAATGCAAGGACTCCAAAATGGGAGCAATATGATCTCTTGTCCTAGTTCTAGTAAGGATTCTAGCAGCCGAATTTTGCACTACTTGCAATTTGTTTAAGGTAGCTTTTGATACCCCTGCCAACAAGGCATTACAATAATCAATATGGGAAAACACAAAAGTGTTAATCAGTCTCTTAGCAACAGGAGTAGACAGCATTGGATGCAATCTGGCAATATTTCTAAGATAGAAGAATTAAGTTTTAACAGTATTTTGGACATACAAATGTTAGATTAGCATCAAAAATGACCCCCAGATTCTTCAATTTTGTTTTAAACTCCACATTTGAACCATCAAGAGTTAGAGTAACCGACCCAGCTTTACGCAGTTGATGGGGTGAACCAATGAGCATAATCTCGGTCTTTTCACAGTAAAGACATTTATAATGCTATTAAAGATTTTGGTTTAAAATAAATGCTGTTCTTTTCAACGTTCTATTCATCAAAGAATCCTGAAAAAAAATTGCATCATGGTTTTCATAAAAAATATTAATCAGGGCAACACTGATAATAATAAAAATGTTTCTTGAACACCAAATCAGAATATTATAATTATTTCAGAAGGATCATGTGACTGAAGACTGAAGTAATGATACTGAAAATTCAGCTTTGCTTCACAGGAATAAATGACATTTTTAAAATCTATTCAAATAGAAAACAATTATTTTAAATTGTAATAATATTTCACAATATTACTCTATAGTTTTTGCTATAGTTTTTTTTATAGTTTTAAAGACTTTTTTCAATATTTTTTTTTTTTTAATCTTGCCGGCCACAAACTTTTGAATCGTAGTGTATTTGGTCAAACGACTGGAAAATTGGATGAAAAAAATCAGCCAGTGAGACACCGGCTTTAATCAGCCAAGCAGGCACAGTTATTTATCAATGCTCAAATATGAATTATGTGTACCCAAGCATAGTAAATAAGCAATATATCTGTCTGTTGCTGGATAAATGTTTTATATTTAATTTAATGTCTTTGTTTTTAATTACTTTTTGGAACTTGGACTGCAACTATCCTCATTAATATACACCACTGAGGAAGTCTTGAAATTCTTCAGTCTTTTCCACACGCTTTTTCCATTTTTGAGTATTCTGTTTTTCTACTACTTGTCTACCCACTTGCTTGTCTCATAGCTTTACTCCTACCTCATCTCATCATACGCAGAGCGATCTAATAAATCTCTCCATCAGATCTTCTCAATATGGTTGACTGAAAGCACGCCATCAATCATCATCTCTTTTTCTGCTTTTCTTCCTTTCTCTCTTATTCTCTCATGGGTGCTAAATGAAAACAGGTTGTATAGATGTGTTTAAGAGCACAGCACAGGCAGACAGACAGCGAGAGGGGCAGAAAAGGGACTGAATAGAGGACTCAAGATGACGTAGCTGAATAAGAAGAGTGGGTGTTGTCGATATGGTAAACAGTGACACTCAAGTGGATGTCTAATCAATACGGGTTGAAGTGGAGTTCAAAGACAAAGTCAAAGACAGCGCAGTATATAAAGTATAATGGACTTCAAAAGTCGTGTTGATGTTGAAAATCTTGGATACACTATTCTAACATCCAAGCTTATTTCTTACTAGATTTCTCCTTCTATCAGCAAATATCTGTTTAAAAAATGTATTGAATTGAGTTTACTGAATAATCTTAGTTGTCTTTCTCAGTGCTCGCTCTGACTGTGATCAGCACATATTCAGCCAGTGGTATTACAACAAAGGCAGTGGAAAATTACTGCTTCTCATAATTGTTTTGTGACCTTGAAGACCTTGAAATGGAGACAACCACATATCTCTTGAAGACAGCACAAGACACAATGTGAGATTTAACAGTAAAATAATATAAATATAAAATGTATAATGTATAATACACTTACATTATTATACTGATATTAATGTTATGCTGCATGAATATAATTTGTAACAGGAAAAATGCACAATAGAAGCATTTCATAAGTGGACTTTTGAACCCCACTGTATGTATTTGAAGTCTAGAGGTTATTTTTAGGAAGCTGAGGAATGAGATCTCATTCATTACAAAGAGGGAAAAGAGAAGGATGAATAAAATGTGTTCAAAAAGACATTTTTGGGATTCATCCAACTTGGCTGCAAGCGCTTGTCATTTTCCCATCCTCTCTGCCCCATTTCTCTCCTTTCGTCTACCACTTTGTAATGAAACATCGTAAGATAAATTTGAGTGCAGCCCGTTCGTCTGCCACCAGATAGTCTGCTCTCATTTTCGCCTCACTCCACACAAGCCAGACTCCATTTCAAAGACACCAAATCCAAAATGATGTCATTGCTCAAAGGGGTGGAGAGGGGAGGGTGATCCTGTGTGTGTGTCTGAGAGGTTTTTTTGTTGTGTAAGCTCCGTCGGGGCAGCTGCGGGGGGCATGGGGTATTAAGAGAAGGTGTCAGATTAGTCAGTGTCATTGTTTAGCTTTTTAACAATGAACGTATTGAGATGTTGTGGAAATTGGTTGGAGAGAGCCAGGGCTTTTCACACTTACGACTTCAATGTGAAATGTCTAGCCAGTGTCGTCCAGTGTTTCCTGTCTGAATATGTTCTCATATTTAGCAGCAGGTTGGCGTGTGCTATAGGATGATATGTAGACACAGAAGGTGTGTTTGTATGTTGTGGGAGTGTGCCCGCAGGTCCATGTGTGAGAATGTTTCTAATTCCAGTCCGTGTGGAGCGTCCGGCATCCCAGCTGTCTCCCCACCCTCTACCCTGCAAACACACTCACACATGTACACATAAGCAGGGTGTGGTTGCCCCCTCTCCCTAAAATTCCTGTCCCTTACGTACCCTTGTGTGCTCCCATGTCGCCCTGTCCCAGAGCAGCTGAGGCTTGAGCCGGCGGGGCCGGATGAAGTGCTAGACTGGAGTAAAACGAGGGCCCCTTGTCCAAATGGGAATTCCTTCACAGGGCTGTTGGGATGAGGGAATGGCTTCTAAATCACATCAGGTTGTCCACGCTGTCCTCACCCTCGCCGCTTATATCTTCACTCCCGTTACTCTTTCCATCCCTCCATAACTTTGGCCGGTTTGTCTATTTTTATCAACCTCTTTTTATGTAGTTTGTGATCACAGCTTTTCTTCCACAAAAACAAATGCGGAGACTATGTCATGACCTGCCCTACCCCTACCCCCACCCAAACCTTAGGGGTTTCCCTCTAACTCATCAATCTTATGGCCTTCCAGTCAAATGAAGCAGATTAGAACTGATTTTTCCTGGAAGAATAAGTTTATCACTATTGCAATAAGGTAATGTTAAGTTCCTGCAATGAGTTTTATTAACATGGTGAATCTCATTTAAAAAAAAAAATTCTGGGTCATATTTCACCCTAAATAAAATTGAAATTATCATTCGCGTTAAAGGGTTAGTTCACCCAAAAATGAAAATTCTGTCATTAATTACTCACCCTCATGTCATTCCACACCCGTAAGACCTTTGTTCATCTTCGGAACACAAATTAAGATATTTTTGACAAAATCCAATGGCTCAGTGAGGCCTCCATTGCCAGCAAGATAATTAACACTTTCAGATGCCCAGAAAGTTACTAAAGACATATTTAAAACAGTTCATGTGACTACAGTGGTTCAACCTTAATGTTATGAAGTGACGAGAATACTTTTTGTGCACCAGAAAAACAAAATAACGACTTTATTCAACAATATCTAGTGATGGGAGATTTCAAAACACTGCTTCATGAAGCTTCGAAGCTTTACGAATCTTTTGTTTCGAATCAGTGGTTTGGAGCGTGTATCAAACTGCCAAAGTCAAACCCCCCAGTGGTGAACCATTGAAATTTCGAAACACTTAGGACGTAACGAAGCCTTGTTTACTGAAATCACGTGACTTTGGCATCTGAAAGTGTTAATTATCTTGCTGGCAATGGAGGCCTCACTGAGCCATCGGATTTTATCAAAAATATCTTAATTTGTGTTCCGAAGATGAACGAAGGTCTTACGGTGTGGAATGACATGAGGGTGAGTAATTAATGACAGAATTTTCATTTTTGGGTGAACTAACCCTTTAAGTTTGCATAAGTCTAGTTTAGGACCATTATAATTTTTTTGCATCATATTTTTTTCATTTAATTACAGTTTAGAATTACAAATCAGTGTAATTAAAAAAAAAATACTATTTTTTTTTTTTCTACTGTAAAGACAAAATTCTTCAGAAGTGAAAAGTGATTTATAATGTGTTGAACATAATGTCACAATGCAAAATATCTTAATGGTCCTTTTCCATGCGCTTTGATTAAAGGGTTAGGGTACACTTTTGAACCACGCTAGTTAGATTAGTTAGATAACTGTATTTCTACCTGTGGAGCAGTCTGTGATTGTGGTGATACTGTAGGTCTTTTGTAGCCTCAGACAACTTTTTGTGGTTAAGCATTTCTGTGCCATCTCTCAGTGATCTCTGATGTCATGCTAGTGTGATTTTCATTTTTCAATTTCCAAGAGTTTTTCTTGAACATCTTTCACCTTTAAATTTACCATTTATGTCATTTTTCAGTTTATTTTTTGCACTAAGGGGTTGATTAAATTAGGATAACATGGTTAGACTAATCTGATGACTTAATTTCTCTAAACTGACCCTGTTCTATACATCACACACCGGCATTCGAGTGTGTGTACACATATATGTCTGTTATGTCATGCTCTCTAGCTGTTCCCATTGCCTGATATTGTTTCAGCTGTTGTGCATTACTGTGGCATTCCATAGAATAGCCCACTTTCCCTTCCAGTTAGTCTCAATTAGCTCACCAACAGAAATAAATAGAAACTTAATTTAAATAGGGTTACTCCACTGACATTTGGAAATAATTACCAAGATAATAATCAATGTTTTGACTGAACAAGTCAAATGTGGGTTCTGATGCAGATTTTTGAATTTTTAGTTTTTTTTTTTTTCATGAATAACATAGTTTTAATATGAACATATTAAGTAAATGTTAAGCTAAAGGTCATTGCTTTATGTGCTAATGTGTTCATTCATACATTCAAAATCTATTTTATTGCTTTAATTTTGTGGCAAGACTAGACTCCTTTCCTTTTTCTTAGCAGAGGTGTTTGTATTCCTGTCTCAGCTCCATATGTCTTTGTGTCTGTGGTGGCGAGAGAGAACAATGCACACATTGAGTCATTCAGGTAAAGCCTGGTGGTTAATTATAAATCTACTGCTGAGATAGAGAAAATGAGAGACATGCTACCTAGTAACCAGTGTGGCAAAGGGAACGAGAGAAGAGGGGGGTAGATGAACAACCGAAACAAACAGATGAGGCTTTCAGTACCTTTTCACTTTTAGTGTAATCAGGCAGGAAGAGAGAGAGAGAGTAGCAAGAGTAGTGGGCAAGCGACAAAGATAAAGAAGGAAAACAATATCAACAGGTGCTCTGCTGAGGCAACAAATAGCCCTCTAAAGTCAATAATGTTCCCGGGCCTCGTGCTTGTTTTGCTGAGTGACCACCAGTCTTTAAATGGGGGCTGTTTTGGTACAAGACACAAAGCACTAGTAGCGCTTTACCTATGCCAGTCAGTTCAGTTCCAACCACAGAGTGTTTAGGGGATTTTGGGGTTTTAACCCCTCCCTCTTCCTGTCTGAGTCAAGACTGTGACTCTTTAACCAGGCGTGACTGGCCAAATGACCAGTCACTGAAAGAATGAGGAAAAGTAGAGTGGGGGATGCACCAGTCAAGCAGTCATGAATTTAATTGGTATAAGGAAGTGCAATGAGAAGAGGAGGTTTAGACGGGTTACACAGGATAGATTTAGATTCATTGTTTTGGTTTCTTTCTTTGGTTTGTGTACAAATGTATTTGATTATTACTGTTTGTCTTCCAGTTGTGTCTGGGATGCACATGTGTCCGGTTTTTAATTAGCTGAGGATTACGGCTCACTGAAACCTAGTTTGATGTGGGTAGAGGGAGAGGGCACAAGCACCAGCAAAATGGACAACAAACCTCTTTTGTTTCTGTAGGGAGGTTTGTGTTGGAAGCAGCCATGACAGCTGCAACCCAACTGACACAGAGGGGGAAAGAGTTTATAAAAAAAAAGAGTATTTAGCTTGCTTGATATGCAGGCCACGGGGAGCATGGCGATTCAGAGCAACAGTTAGATCACTGAGGACGAACAAGCCCCTCCCCCTCTTCATGTGTGAGTGCATGCATTTTTCTGCATGCATTTGTGCTTTTTGGACAGAGTGCTATGAAGAATAGGCGGACATGCATTTTGTGTTTACTCTCTGCTGGAGCTTCTTAAAGGAATAGTTCAAAATGTACTGCCATCATTTACTGACCCTCATTGAGTCTGATCCCAAACCCGTATGACTTTCTTTCTTCCCAGAACACAATAGAAAAAAATTTGAAGAATTTTCCATGGAATCACAATAAATGGGTACTAAAGCCTTTCAGCAGGGACTCGTGAGCAATATTCCAAGTCTTCTGAAGTCATATGAATGCTTTGTGTGAGCAATGCATCAAAAAAAGCCAGAGGCTGTTATTCCTTTTTTTGCATGTTAATGATTCATTAGACAATGTCCAACATATCAGTGAATAATGATATATATATCAGTCTGTTTGTGACACAAAGCTAAGAAAGGCTCAGAATATAGCACACAAGTTGTATTGGCCTTTTTCATGATACTTTTTATGGTACTTTTTCATCCTTTTTGAAGCTTTAAAGCTTCAGTCTCTGTTCAGTGTAATTGCATAGAAAAGAAAATTGTTCTCCTTTTATGTTGCATGGAAGACGAAAGTCATGCAGGTTTGGAATGAAAAGAAGAGTGAGTAAATGATCAATTATAAACCGAGGATAGACAGAGTTGTGATCTGTGCAATAAAACAAGGATAAATGAGATGCAAAACAAAATACCCATAAAAATATTGAAAGCTCACACTCCCATTTCATACTGGTCTGGGTTGGTGGACACTTCCAGGTAGAATGTTCATTTATTTTCATGTTATGTTATCCTGAAGCACCTCATCAGAGGCCCCAGCCCCTCCTTACGCTCTCTCCTGACAGGATTGTGTTACAGAGGAGTAGCAGACGGGAATGCACAAGTGGGGTGTGTGAATATGGCAGACTTTTGTATGTCCTTCTGTATTGTCTTGCTGTTACAGAAAGCCCATCTGAAAGAGGAGAGAGGGAGGTTACTGAACAGTGAGAGGGAATGTGTTTAGGGGATTTTTGCTTCCACGTATGGCAGTTTATTTAAGGGGGAAAGAAAGGCAGCCGTTATTTCTTTAATTCCCTCTTACAAGCTCCCTCCTCTTTCAGCAGGACCACTCCCACTTTAGTTATCGTTTTCACTCTCACTTTTCCTGTCTGTCTGTCTATTGTGCTCTAGAGTTTGTGGTTTGCTTTAGGCATTTGCTCCTTTTGAGTGGGAGTGTTTATCCCAGCTGATTCAGGTTTAGATTACAGCAAAGTGATAAATATCACAATCACACAATGAAAATGAGCTTTATCATTCACTCAGTTGCTTCAATGAAGCTCACTGTACACATGATGGAAGAAAACAAGAGCATGTAGCTCCTCTTCTTCAATACATCTTCATTTACATAGATGGTTTATATAGAGCTTAGTATGCGATAAGCTGCAACCGTTATCCAGTGATTCTGCAGAAACACGTCAGATCCCCAGATTGGTCACTCCCACTGACTCCATGGTCCCTCCTCCCACCCACTTTATCTTGGGCTCACTCCTCTAGCCTTGTCTCGCATGTTTTTTTGGAAGGGGAAACCGGCATGATTGGACCACTTCCTGTGTTTTAATACCATAGCAGGAAACAGAACAAACGGAGCTGGATTCAAACAAAAACAGAGAGAGAGAGAAAGAAGGGAAAGAGAGCAAGAGGGAAAAAAAGAGAGGCGAGAGTGTGTGTGAGAGAGAGAAAGGGGGAGTGAACGAGAGAGGAAAACTGGGAGATTTTTTTAGCAGCTGCAAACCATTTCAGCTGTGTAGTGGCTTTAGAACAGACACAGAGAAAAGCGTGTGTGAGAAAGAAAGTCTGCACAAGAAGAAATCAGAGAAAAGAAGAGCAAGAAGCTTGCGTGGAGCCTAGCTGAGCTCTTGTGTTTGGAGTACTGAAAGAAGAAAATAAGAGAATTGGGAGTGTGTCCGGGGATTGTCTGGAAATCACAGTGCCTGAAGTGCAAGGCAGCACTTGGAATGAAGCTCTGTCTGGGTCTCTGCCTTCTGGATACAGTCCCTTGACTCTCCACTCTCTCCCCGGCTGTACTGGACTCACTGGATCTACATACCCTCAACCCTTCTGGACACAGACACCTTTTGGACCCTTGGATTTCCCCCGAAGCTCTGAATGAAAGGATTGCCAAAATATTTTTCATGTTTTTACTTTTAATATGAAATGAACATGTCACAATGAGTGTTGGATTTCATTGATTTCTATCCCTTGTGCTCCGTCTGCTGAAGAGGACAAGATAAAAGAGGAGGATGAGGTATTTCAGGCACAGATGGCTTCTCTTCCTGACATGCTCTATTAATGCTTCATTATAGGATTAAAAAGAGGAAGCAGAAATTGATAAAGAATACACAGCAGGAACACTGGTAGGACTGTCGGAAGAGTGAGTCTGTTATGGTTTTTATGATTGTGTCTTTAAATATCTTTAGTGTTATCAAGTAAGTTTACAACTTTTTTTTGTCAAGATGCCTTGTTTTTTGAAATACTTCCAAGGAATTATGTCTATTACGTTATGTTCTTAGAAGAAAAGGGAGATGAGAGACAAAATCTCCTGACTGGCACTTTTTGTTTTTCTTTGCCGAACTCAGTTTTATGTAACTGAGTGTGGAGATCTCACCTTAAAAGGAGCCTCATACAACTTTGGCTGCTGCTCTTGGAGATGGTGAAAGTAGCTGAAGCCCCGCGTTGATTTTTCCTGTTGTGGCAGCGGGAAGGAGAGTCAAGAGGAAGCAGCACTAAGGAAGGAAAGGATTTTGGATTTTGCTCTTGTTTTGAGGGTTTAGGACTCAGCTGTTCAGAAGGGAAACAAAGGAATATTGTCCATCAGGGATGTTATTATCCTGTTATGGATTTTGGATGTCTCACTCAGACATTTCCAGCCTTTTGTATATTTTTCTTAATATTTAATATGTTGCTACACAGATTTATCCATGCAAAAGAGACATTGCTAACGCATTTCAGTGTTGCACATGCAGATGCCGACATGTAGATCTGAATCAAGAGCTTGTACCTTTTCTTACTTGGATATTTATGCTGGATGTTAAGCATCATAAAACATTGTACACTGAGAATTCAGTGCATGACTGTATGTGTATGTTCAGAACCTCACTAATAATCACTGCAGGCTTTGTTTGTGGAATAGTAACCATCCCATCTCAGCCCCTTGAGGGCGCTGTAGTTTGGGATGGGAAAACCTCTGAGCCGCCCGGACTGCTTGCGGCAGAACCCCAGGTGCCTTGGGAAGGGCGATGATGAGGAGGCATACATTGAGGACTGCTATGTGCCACAGCGCTCAATTTATGACACCATGCGCATCAATGAGCAGATTGATCAAGGCACAAAGCTCAGCCAGCCTTCTCGCAGCACTCTGGGCTCAGGGGGTGGTGAGGGAAGTACACTCTCCAGCAATGGGACTTTGGGAGCTGACATAGGTGGAGTATTTGTTGCACGGGGAGGGCCTGCAGATGCAGGTGTGAAAAAGCTGGATGAAAGAGTTATTTTTGATGCTCTGAAACTCACCGGTGACCCTCAGAGTATGTCACCTGTCGGAGGAGTTGGATCTGGAGTGGTTATTCCTGCATCAAATTCAGCTGCCGTTGGGGCAGCTGTTGTGACCAAAAGGCGGCACCAGGGTGGTGACAAGAAGGACAATCCAAATCGGCGCTCATGGAAAGCTTTCATGCCCCCTACTTACCCTGAGTTTGCAGAACGTTTAGAGCTTTCACCTGGAGAGAGTGGAGAGAAACGTCTGTCTGGGGCTGGAATCCCAGTTTCTCCTCTCCATCCTGTGCCGTCTTTACTAGCCTCATCTATTCCTTCTACATCATCGCCTCCTTTGGCACCACCTTTCTCACCTTCCCCTGTCTCATCTGGAGGTCCTCAAACTTCACCTGTCTCTAGCTCTCCTTCTTTCACTCCCACTGTTAGCCCAATTCCTTCCCATCTTCCTCATCCGCTCAGACAAAAACAGCCCCACCAACTGCACTCCCACAAACTTGCTTCTGCTCTGCACTCTCCCTCAAAAGAACAACCACCCTCAGAGACTACTACTTTTGCTCAGTCGGACACTCCACAACCTAGTCCTGGTATCTCTCAACAGGCCGAGAGAAAGAGAGGCGAGCAAAGTAAACCAACTCCAGCCCCAATGTGTGTTAGAAGTGTCTCAGAAGAACCACCACAAATTTGGGATACTACTGCAGCTAGAACTTCTGATAATGAGCGAGACTCACCGCTACTGGAACATGACCAAGACACTGTTCCACTAATACCTCCAAAACCAGTATTTTGTCCCCCCACTAAAGCCCGTACCTGGCCCCGCAGCATGAGGGGTAGTAAAAGGTCACTTGGGCATGGAAGGGTTCTCCCTATCCTGCCACCACTGCCCCCCGTTCTTGGTGAGGAGAGTGATGAGGAATCTTTTTACCTGTTGGATCCTCCATCACCTTTCCTGCAAGAAGGAGAGGGACTTAATTATGGGGGTTTGCCCCTGTCTCCCTGTATCAGTCAGGAGGGTGGTGAGGATGGTTTATTGGGCTGGCCACCTCCTACTGCCGGGCTAAGAGAGAAGACGGCCTCTGAACTTTGCTTTGAAGAAGATGAACGCAGAATCTTGGAGGAGTTAGAGGAGGAGGATGAGATTGATAGAGAGCAGGAAAAGAAAGAAGAGGAGGAGAGACTGGAGATGGAGGAGAGAAATTGGCAAGCAGTGTTGAAACTGGAGAGCAGTGAAACAAGTGGTTTATCTTGGGAGGTAGAAGAGGAGGAATCACAATTACAAGACTGGGAAACACAACAACTTGCATCCTCAGGCCACTGGCCCCTTTTGACACCACCTGTAGGATTTGGAGGCTCAGAGGCCCCTAGTGCTTCCCCCTGCCCCAGCTCAGAGGCAGGATCAGACGAACTCTTTCTTGAGCTGGAAAGACAGTGTTTGGAAGAAGACACAGACAAATCAACTGTTTCTGAGAAGAGGGATCTTTCTCACACTTATGAATACTCAGACACCTGTGACAACCTGCTTGAAGTGAAAATAGATCAAGTTGATGCCAGACATGAATGTGACATCACAGAGCTGTATGATGAAGATTGTGCTGTGATGTCATCACATGACATCACATATCATGTAGAGCCCACAGATCAGACTGAGCCATGTGTAACACAAATAAATCAAAACTCACCAGAAAGTACACAAAGCTGCTTTTCTCTTGAGGATATTGACCAAAGACAAGACCGACTGAAAATATGTCTTCCCTGTAATAGTGAGGGTAATGACCATGAAAAAGATGATTATATTTCGTATACAGCTGATGCAGATGCTTTAGATTCTGAATCAAGTGGCATTCAAACCTCACAACAAGATAGGACTGTTCCATCCGATACAATTCAGACTGTGAGCTATGAGCGACCCGAGAGTGATTCAGATTTAGGCAGCGGAGCTTTATCAGATCATGAACAGCAAGAGGATGAGGAGGTAATGAAACAAGATGAGACATCTGACATTCATATCTCCTTACAGCATAGACTTTTCCACCCAGAGAATTTGAATGCAGATGTTGAATGTAATATGAATCTTGGCATCTTTGTCACTGATTTAGAAGGGGTGGAAATCGAGGACAGTTTTCACCAGTCTCCAGAGTGCTCTGTCTTGGAAGATGAGGCAGAAAGTGAAGTTAGGAACAGTCACTGTGAGGCTGTCTCTCATGAGGATGCAGTTTCCTCTGAGCCTGCTCAAGTAACTATGGAAATGACCTCTGACCAAGAGGGAGCTACTTTAAACTCAGAGAAAGAAGAGATTTCAGTCTCCATGGAAGTATTTGTTCAAGAGGAGGTGTCATCACATGAGTGGGAAGTAACAGAGGCTGTTCAGGGAACCACAAGTACGCCAAAATCAGATGCCTCATACCCACAGTTAGATTCTTCCAATATCAGTATTGAATCTGCTCCACCTTCTCCTCTGCTTCTGTCAACCACTAAACATGAGTCAAGAACATCGGGACTTGAAAGCAAAGATGGTGATGCTTTTGTTGCAACAGACAGTTTTGTTTATTTAGCTGTGGCTGTGCCACCTCAGTATCATCAGGATTGTCCCCCATCCCCATCAGTGGAATCAGCCCCTCCAAGCCCCCCCCCAAAATGCTGCCCTGAGCCAGAGGAAGGGGCATTTCTCTCTTCCGATAGTTTTGTTTACCTGGCAGCCCCTGAGCGGCTTGTGTCTGATGGGGGCTCTGCTTGTGAAGACTGTCAAGATTTGGACTCTGAGTCAGAGGAGGCCCGATCAGGTGTTGACTTTGTACTCGGATCAATGACTGGGGATAGTGAATGGGACTCAGATGGATCAGGCTTAGACACTGTGCACCAACAGAGAGACCAGTGGGAGCAACTAGAGCCAGGCCTTTTACATGGTCTTTTTAACGAGGCAGAGAATCAGACAAACTCTCAGGAGGGTGTGGAATCATGTGACAATGACTGTGAGGCCACCTGTGAAGGAAGATCTGTGGAAGAAATCTCACCATTAAAACATGACCTCGATTTGGACACAAAGGTAAAGAACCTTCGTTAAGTTTATTGTTTTAGGTGGTGAGTGCAAAGGTAACTCTTTCAGTTTATATGTTGACTATTCTTATCCAGCTAGTCCTTTTGGTGACAAGAAAAAAAACTATAGAGCAGTGATTTTCAAACTGTGTTCTGCATGTTAATTGACTGATTAAACAATAGGTCTAATTAAATAAAATAATTATATAAAACCTTTAAAATAATAAACCCGTAAGACTTTCGTTCATCTTTGGAACACAAATGAAGATTTTTTTTTTTGATGAAATCTGAGATGAAGTTGCATAGCTGTCTATGGAGGGACAGAAAGCTCTTACATTTCATCAAAAAGATCTTCATTTGTGTTCAGAAGATGAACGAAAGTCTTACAGGTTTGGAACGACATGAGGGTGAATAATTAATGACAGAATTTTCATTTTTGAGTGAACTAACCCTTTAATAATCACAATTGTCTGAAATGACTTCAGGCGCATAGTATGTGTATGTATCCTGGGATTCTTTGTGTATTGCAGTGGAGATCATGTGAACAAAAAAGCTCGTTGAGTTAAAAAGTGTTTGGTTATAGGCAAATGAGTTTGTGCACGCATTTGCATGTGTTTGCTTTTTTTCTGTCTGTTTGAGCACTGCTTTGTCTAAGTGAGCACACTGTGTATGTTTTCGAATAAGATTTAGGAGTCAAAAAACAGACAGGAATGGTTTTTTTTTTGTTTTTTTTTATAGTACATGTTAGATTTCTTGACATAATGTGAGTGTGCGCTTGACATTCTCTCTTGGCTGCCGTGACAAGGCCTGTGTCTGCTCTGTTTCACAGTGGCGGGTGGCCGAGAGACTGCCTGTTAGTTTGTGAGCTCTCTGGATGGTTATTGCATTACTATCAGCCTGACTGATCATCCACATCTCATTTGACCCTCTGCCTGGGCCAAATCTGCCTTTCTGCATGGTCACTCTCAAAACCCCCTGTCCCTTCAAGTGTAATCAAATGCAGGAACCCTTTTAGGCTGGATTTGGGTAGAGAGGATTATAGCAACTGAGGGACTGAACAGGATCAGCTAGCAAATTATATTTAAACTTGGTTGGGATAAAAAAAATTAAAAGAGCAGAACAAAATGACTGATTTGAGGGGTGGCAGTCATCCAGTGCCAAACTAACTCAAAATCTCTTCCCACTTCAAATCCCTCTCTTTTCTTCCCAGCTGCAGTCTGATGGTGCTGCAATTGAGATAAGGAAGTGAGAAATAAACATCAGGCTCTGTAAGAGGAGCCACATTTGCCAGTAACACACAAACACTGTATAAAGTTGTTGGAAATATAAATAGATGATAAGGACATGTCAGTCCTATCAACACAAGGCCAGACTCTCGCCCCCGCAATGCCCAAAGCCAAGGGAGTCAACCACAGACCTCAGGAGAAAGGTCTTTGTAATCTTTTGGAGTAGCTCTCTGTTACGGGCTGTCTCCAGTGAAATTGCACGCTTGCAATGGGTGCTGATTTGGAGGGTAAAGTTAGAAGATTTTGCAACAGCTCGATCATGAATGAACAAAGAGTCTCTATGGCAGAACACCTGGTAGTACTCAAAATAAGAGCTGCATGAGCAATAAGAGGCGTCAGAAGAAACGTCTGACGTAACATCTGAAACGCACACTCATTTTTGAGTCTGTCCAGGGTAGAGTTTTAGAGACGGTCAGGTAAACAGACGCACTAACTGATACGCACAGTGGAAAGGGAAGAGCAATCAGGGTGGGAGTGAGCACTGATGTTATGGCATATGGTAACAGCGGGTATATTTGATTGTTTGGATAATGATGGCAGTGAAAGACAGTGTGCGGGAAACACCTGTGATTAAAGACTGTTACAAACAAAAGAGTTTGAATGAACCCTGCGGCCCCGTCGGCACAACAACGGCCGTAACAAAGCAGTCACATATGCTGTAAACTCATTGACTGTTTTTAACCTCATTTGCTCAGTATGTATTAATGGAACCATGGGAATTATTTCCTTGTTAGAACATTTGGGTCAGATAAAATGGAGTCATCCTTCAAGTCCTTTGAAAAGGAAACGGGGGTAAAGAGGGGCTGAGGGGCTGAGAGACCGGAAGAACACAGGAGGTGAAAGCAAAGACAGGAAGAGTAGGACTAGAGAGAGAGTTTTGGAAAGTCTCTATAGAACAAGAAAGTTGCTAGAGGCTGTGTTTTCATTGATTTGAAAGAAATTATATTCCTGATTTCCTGTGATATCAAGTCCAGAAATGTTGCATTTATCATCCTCTTTTGTCCCTCAAGACAAGATAGCCTTTTATTTTAATTTATTTTTTATATATTATTATTATTTGCTGCTTTTTGACATTTATAGCCTTAAATTTCTTATGGTTATGCTTTGAGTCTTATGCACTAAAGAGGGAATTCCACGCTTTGATTATGTCTATGCTACATTTGTAGCACATTTTAAAAAATATTACCTTGAAATTTCCATGAAATCATTTAAGACATGTATAGCCTGCACTCGGCACCACATGAATTTTAAATAAAATATCAGGCAGAAGTTTGGCCATACTTCAAAATAGTAATAATAAAGTCATCAAAATTTTAAAAATAATGCAAATGGAAGTATGGGAAATATGCAGTGACCAAATGGTGGTTATGTATTCTGACTCATTCATTAAATAATTCAACAGTTTTGTATGAAATTCATGCATAGACACAATTTTAGACCTTTGAGGTCATGAGAAAAATACATTAATTTGCGTGTGTCCAAACTTTTGACTGGTACTGTAATTTTGTCTGATTGATTTTATCTTGCCTTCAGCAAAAAAATGGAACAAAAATTAATTTCTCATGCTGCTTTCAGATACAGAACAAGGTTTAGTTAGCTCAGCAAAAATCAGCACATAGTGTGAGGGATATAACAGTTAACTCCTAGCCAGCTATTATAATATTTTCTTAAGTGAAATGTGGGCATACCCGCTTAGGCAATGTGGAGTTGTGGTTTGAAATGAAGAGAGAGAAACAAAAGACTCCAAATGGCTGTGATGTTGTGGGTTGGCGGTTGGATGGAGTGCTGCCAGTAGCTAAAAGTGATCTGTGGGGGTTCGAATGAGAAACAAAAGAGTTTTAAAGTTCGGTGACAAAAGAGAAAGAGAGTGCTGGAGAGATAAGTGTGAAGCAGTCCTGTATGTGTATGTGTGCGTGTGACCGGCCTGCTGGCCAGATTGGTTGAGAGCGTTTGAGTGGAATGACAGGCATCCTAGATATTTTCCAGAGGCCTGCATACAAGAGTCAAACACACTCTTAGAGAACGAGTAAAGAGAAGAGAGATTGTTGTTTGCACTGACCTCTTTCTGTTGTTGTATGGATATGTATAGCAACGTCCTACTTACATGTGGATATGTGCATCTTTGTTCAGATTTCAGTTCTGACAAACTAAATTCCCTCTCTTCCTGTTGTGAATTATTAATCATAGCACAAACATGTAGATATATAATTGTCTATGAAATAATTAACAGCTTTCCCTTGGATTTGGCCACATGAGTTGTGGAAGATCTGCCACAGATGCAGATGAATGGAGTTATTTCTGTGCTGGTGGGTGAAAAGTGCCACATGTGATGAATGAGCAGGATTAAAAACGGGAAATGGCTCCAAGTGTACACACCGTGGGTAAAAAGGAGGAGGCCTAGATGATGGTTTCAGGATAATGTTGGACAGGATATAGAAAGACAAAAGGGGACCAAACACTCTCTTCGTTGCACACATGCTTACACTTTCACAGTCACATATACTGTCGACGAGAGGGTGGAGCAGGTTGAAGCTGTGGCTCATTGTTTTGAGGCCGACAGACATCCTGTTTGAAGCAGGAATGAAGCCCCTTGCAACAAGGCAACTGCAAACAAACTAACACACACTCACACGCAAAGCACTTAAATATAAACATGCAAAGGATGCTGGATTTTATTGAATTGTGCATGCTCACTTCCCTTATATTTACAGTTAGATTACTTTTGCCATCATGTAACACTCAAAGTTATTATTTAAGAATACTAATAATTTAATAACACTGTTAAATTTTATCTTAAGTTAGTTCACCCGAAAATGAAATTTCTGTCATTAATTACTCTCACCCTCATGCCGTTCCAAACCCGTAAGACCTTCGTTCATCTTCAACAAATTAAGATATTTTTGATGAAATCCGAGAGGTTTTTTATCTCTCATAGAAAGCAACAAAATTACTGCATTCAAGGTCCAGAAAAGTAGTAAAGACAATGATAAAATAGTCAACGTGACTAAAATGGTTCAACCTTAATGTTATGAAGCGACGAGAATACTTTTTGTGTGCAAAAACGAAACAAAATTAACTTTATTCATCAATTTCCTCTCTACCCTGTCATTAACGATGTCTTTACTACTTTTCTGGATCTTGAATGTGGTAATTATGTTGCTTTCTATGGGAGATAAAAAACCTCTTGGAATTCATCAAAAATCTCTTAATTTGTGTTCCGAAGATGAACAAAGGTCTTGCGGGTTTGGAACGACATGAGGGTGAGTAATTAATGACAGAAATTTCATTTTTTGGGTTTTATTTATCATATTGTGCATTATAATGTTGCACTTTCATATATTTGGACAAAATATGCTGCATCTGAATATGCCTACTTTCCTACTATATAGTAGGTGGGAAAACAGTATGTGAAATGAGTAAGATGTTTGAATTCGTAGTATTCAAAAAACAATCAGCAGTAAAACACCCTGATGACCTAAAACTTCTGGTGAGTTTTTGGAGTGTGCATTCAATGGAAACTTTACTATCCCATGAGGCTACTGGAGAGGAGTTGTGGATGGCAGTGAATCGAGGCAACCACAGTTATAGGTCACACAACAAAGCCAACATAGCGGATGTAGTATGTCTGAATTTCAGTCATACTTTTTATTGGTTGCAAAGTTCTATCCTCATCAAATATAGTACTTACTCATTCCAGATGGATTCAATAAGGTAAATTTTCCTGTTGAATATTGTAATAAGTCACATTGCAAAACTAAAATCGGTTTCATGTTGACTTCAAACTTCTCTTTGGTAACTCTTGGTTATGGTGTTGGTTAGAAGTATTTGGCAACTTGTTTGTGGGGAACCACTGTGTTGAATATTCTATCAGAGCTGTAGTGTTAGGCTGCTGGAGAAATAGAGCTGTACAATGTTGCTGCCAAGGCTCTGTATTTAATTTCAGTCAATGTGTGGGGGCTGAAAACTGCTTCCCCATTTATAAATGGACATGCCACCATTATTATGTTGTTGTGTTTGTACAGCCTTGACCTGTTTAGACACATTCTATCATATCACATGTTCAGTAACATAACAAGTGTGTTGGTTATGCACTATTCAAGTCACTTGTTCTCTCTCTAGGCAGTGGAAAGGGAGCAGTTTGACAGCATTCAGCCTAAACTGCAGCATGTCAACGCTGTGGGTCAAGGTCTCATCCAGAGTGCAGCCAAACACACCGACACTCAGGCCCTGGAACATGACTTGGAGACCACCAACCTGCGCTGGAACTCCCTCAACAAGAGGGTAAGCTTGCATCTATTTTTAGCCTGTTTTCTTAATGGACTGAGAAAAATTCATTTTGGAAACAAAAAATGTTCTTTTATTCACAGGTTGCTGAAAGAATCGCACAGCTGCAGGAGGCCCTGTTGCATTGTGGGAAGTTCCAAGATGCTCTAGAGCCACTCTTGAGCTGGCTGAGCGACACAGAAGAGCTCATAGTCAATCAAAAACCTCCCTCCGCTGAGTACCGTGTGGTCAAAGCACAAATTCAGGAGCAGAAGGTTAGATTTTAATCAATTTTGAATTTAATTTTGAATGCAATTAATTTCAATAAATTATTTATTAAAGGTTTGCATTACATTAATATTACCTACATTAAACTTATTTCATTCATATATTCATTTTTACTGAAGTTGAAAGACTTTAGCATGTCTTGATTATTAGACTAATCTAACCTTCTAGATAATATAAAATAAATTAGTTTAGGATCACTAACCTGGATTCCATATTTTTATAAGCTGCTGCAACGGTTACTGGATGACCGCCGTGGGACAGTGGAGATGATCAGGGCAGAAGGAGAGCGCATCGCTGCTACGGCCGAGACACAAGACAGAGACAAAATCCAGAAACAACTTAAGAGCCTTGGAGAGAGATGGACAAACCTGCTGGAAAAGGCCAGCGCCAGGTAAACTCCTTAATCAGAGCAATACGGACACCCAGACACAACCATAAAACCTCTTAATCAGATCTCTTACTCAGAATTCAATCACTTGGTTGCTTTACAAGGCCATAAAATGGAGTAGAATAATAATATAACACAGATTTCCTCCTAACCTCACGTCCTCAGGCAACGGCAGCTAGAGGAGCTGCAGGTGTTGGCGCTGCAGTTCCATGAGGCTGTGGAGCCCCTCGGGGAGTGGTTGAGCGCAACAGAGAGACGTTTGAGCTCCGCTGAGCCAATGGGAACCCAGACCTCCAAAATCACACAGCAGATTGTAAGACACAAGGTAAAGTATATGCAACAACTGGGAGAGATGCGTCCTGGCAGTTTGCAGAGGATACGTTTGCTGGAACTGTTGCTGCCGAACCAAGATCTGTCATTTTAGCAAGCAATTTTCAAAGTGTTGAGCATCATTAGACTGACTAGAGATGCAGAGGAGAGAACAGATTGTCAGTCTCCTGTGGTTTTAAATGGACAAGTAGGAGTGCAGTTATCTAAGAAGGCACGGATTTCAGATCTCTGGTCGTGATCCTGCCCACATCCTTTCCATTTTGCAGTTTAATTTCATCATGATTTCTTTTTTTTATGGTTGTGTTCCCATCTCATCCTGTGTTGATTCACATTTTTATTTTTTGCTTGCATCAGTTAATTATGATTTGTCATTGTTCTGTATTGTCATGTATGTTTATGTTTGCCTTGTCTTTTTTTCTCCTTCAACTCATCCCATCATGTCTCCTCTTTAATCTGGGCTATAATCCCAGGCTCTCCAAGAGGAGGTGTCCTCTCGAGAGAATGATGTAGACCATCTTGAGACGCTCAGCCAATCATTGTACCCGCTCAGCTGTGTGGCGGATCGAGATTGGCTGGGCGATCGTGTGGCGGCAGTGCGCAACGGGCACACGGAGCTGCGTGATTGGTGCAATCGGAGAGAGGCCATGCTGGAGCAGGCCCTGGCCAATGCTCAACTATTTGGAGAGGAAGAGGTGGAAGTCCTTAACTGGCTAGCTGAGGTGGCCCAGAGACTGTCTGAAGTCTCAGTACAGAGTTTTCAGCCGGAGCTACTAGAGCAGCAGCACAAACACACACTGGTACGATTTTGCAGGGTATAGCAGCCCAGGACCAACAATACCGTATAAGTCAGTTTAGAGAAGATGAATACTGCTGAGCGGCCCTCATCCAAAAACATAGCTGTCAGAAGAGTTAGGCTAGGGCTGTCAGTCAATTAAAGCTTTTAATCAAATAAATTACATGAAATGTTAATTAATTAATCTACTTAATTGCATATACCAATTTTTGCTGAGAAAAGCACCCAAATGAAAGTAATTTAAAGACATATTGTTGACTACATTCTGAACTTTACTTTACATAAAATTCCCTTAAATTATTTCCAGAGTTAATGTTTCTACTGCTGGTCCCCTACAGGCTCTTAATGAAGAGATTATCAGCAGGAAGAAGACCGTGGACCAGGCCATTAAGAATGGACAGGCTTTGCTTAAACAAACCACTGGTACTTTACCATCCAGTCTCTATGTTCATTGGTGTATTACTGAATTCCTCCATTGATAGTGATCATGTTTGATCTCTGTGACAGGTGAGGAGGTCCTGTTGATCCAGGAGAAGTTAGATGGTATCAAAAGCCGCTACGCAGAGATGACAGCGGGCAGCAGCAAGGCTCTCCGTACTCTGGAACAGGCCCTTCAGTTGGCCACACGATTTGCTAGCTCACACGATGACATCAATCAATGGTTGGATAGTGTGGAGGCAGAGCTTAACAATGTTGAGCCAGACACAACACCAGCCTATCAGGACAGACAGAGGGTGAGGATGTCTACTTTTTGTTTTTGTTTTGTTTTTTTCAGTAGTTCATGAATTACTTTTCTTTTAGACCATACACAGCTATTTTTGTTTTAGCTAAATCAAATTAGTTTCTTATGTGCATTCATTATTTTATATTGTGTATATATTTGCCTCAGGAGCTGAAGTGTGTGTCTGCTGAGAAGAGGTTAGTTCTGGATACTGTGAATGAGGTAGGCAGTGCTTTACTGGATCTAGTGCCCTGGCGTGCACGGGAAGGCCTGGACCGCCTGGTCGCTGATGCCAATCAGCGCTACCGCCAAGCAGACGAGACCATCACACAGAGAGTGCAGTTAGTGCAGGCTGCCATCCAAAGGTCACAGCAGGTACTGCAACAAATACTGTACATTTACATAAACATACACACACACACATATATATATATATATGTATATGTATGTTTTATTAACACAAAATCAAAACTTAAACTTACTTAAAACTTTAATATTATTCTTTCCCTGCCTTGCAGACAATTTTTTTTTTTTTTTTTTTTGGACCTTCAAATATAGTTTTTAGGGCCCGAACACCGATGGTGTGAGGACCCTATTGTAATTGCTCGGCCAATTCTTCTACTTCTCCGAAATGAATCGCATTTTTGAGGGCTTAAACATGCTTGAAAACTTATGAAACTTTGCACACCTGTCAGAAGTGGTGAAAATTTACGTCTGATATGGGTTTTAGAATTAGGTGTGGCAAAATGGCTCGATAGCGCCACCTACAAATTTTTAATCAAGCGCCCTTCGTGCTACGTTTCACGTACAGGTATGAAATTCGGTAGACACATGCAACAGCCCAATACCTACAAAAAAGCCCCCTGCGTGCAAAATCTGTAAACCCAACAGGAAGTGAGATATTTTGAATTTGCTCTGCAAAATTTTTGCACTTTTTGCCATTTCCAGACGTTGTACTTTAACGAACTCCTCCTAGAGCTTTAATCAGATCAACATCATATTCGGTTGGTCTAATCTGAAGGCCTTTGCAACATTAAATTGCGAAGATCTAGAGTTTTCGCTGAAGGGCGTGTCCATGGCTGCCTGACAAAATTTGATGTTTCGCCATGAAACAGGAAGTTGATGTAACTCGGGCATACAATGTCCGATCTGCCCCAAACTTCACATGATTTATTAGAGTCCTGGTCTGAAGACATCTACATGGCAATATTCAGTTACAATGATAGCGCCACCTGCGGGCAACAGGAAATGACATGTGTTACACTGTGATTAACTCCTCATTTTTGCACTTTTTGCCATTTCCAGACGTTGTACTTTAACGAACTCCTCCTAGAGATTTAACCAGAACAACATCATATATGGTCAGTCTAATCTTAAGGCCTTAGGGATGATAAATTACAAAGATCTAGAGTTTTCTCTGAAGGGCGTGTCCGTGGCGGACTGACAAAGTCTGATGCTTCGCCATGAAAAAGGAAGCTGTTGTAACTCAGGCATACAATGTCCGATCTGTCCGAAACTTCACATGTGTGATAAGAATCCTGGACAATGTATTTATGTGTGTTTTTGTTTCAGTATGAGGAGGCAGTCGATGCGGAGCTGACCTGGGTCGGCGAGACAGAGAGGAAGTTAGCGTCTCTGGGGCCTCTGAGTCTGGAGCCCGATGTGACTGTGGCACAGCTCCAGGTGCAGAGAGCCTTTAACATTGACATCATTCGTCACAAAGACACCGTGGACCAACTTCTTAAGACACGAGAGGACATCCTGGAGAGCTGCAGTGAACAGCAGAGAGAGGCTCTGAAGGTTAGAGACAAAATAAAGAAGAAAAAGAGAGAGGGAGGGGGCAGAGTAATCCATGTACAGTAATTATTCTTCTGCGAAAGGTTAGGTTATTAAATTGAATCGATGTGACTCATGCATTTTCCGGCGGAGATTTGATTTGTTGAGTCATGGTTGAAAAACAACAATGCAAGCTTGTTTTTCAGTCTCTCAAAAGACTAATTTGGCTGACCCGCTAAAACCTCTTTCATCTTCCTCCTGTAGGTGAAGACGGACTCTTTAAGTGCTCGTTATGAAGCAGTAAATCAGAATCATGCTGAGCGCTTCTCAGCTCTGGAGCAGGCTCAGGTGCTGGTGGCACGGTTCTGGGAGACATATGAGGAACTTGAACCCTGGCTGGGCGAGACCGAGACTCTGATTGCCCAGCTACCCCTTCCCGCCATTGACACAGACGCACTCAGACAACAGCAAGACCAGATGAGGGTAACTGGGCTTTATGCAGATGAAGGACTTAAGTCCCTTTTGCTTCTTTGTGGTTATAGGCATGGATTAAGACACACAAAACTTACACATGACATGTTTCATATGTTTCCTTGTCTAGCTTCTGAGAGAGTCCATCTCTGAGCACAAGCCACACATAGACAAACTGCTAAAGATCGGCCCACAGCTGGCAGAACTGAGTGCCCAGGAAGGCGCAACAGTGAGACAACGTTATAATGAAGCAGAGAGACGTTACATCAATATCAAAGAGGAGGTCAAAAGTCGAGCCACAGCACTGGATGAAGCAGTGTCACAGTCTGTCCAGGTATTTGCTCCAAAATGTTAGCATGCTTACTTTGGACTGCTGCCCAGCTTGTCATTTATTTAAGAGTTACAGCCCACAGTTCAGCATTATACAGCACACATAAGTTCATTTAAGCTATTTTAAATGACACATCACTTTTAATTAACCATTGTTTCGCACTAAGTCTGTTTTTAAATAACATCACTGACATCATCAGCTGCATTTTTGCTGAATGTTTGTTATTGATTCTTCCTGCTGGCTTGTTGCATGCTGTTGAATTAACACATTGTACTGTTTCTCCACCTCCATCCCTTCAAACTCTACTATACTGTGACTCCACCTTTCCCATCCTTGTGCCCTATATTCTGTCACCCTCTCCTTTCCATGTCCTGTATCCCCTAAACTTCCCCCATTCCTGCTCGCAAATCTCCCTTTGCCTATTCCCTCCACCTCTCCCTCCCATGTCCGTTTGGTCCATCCGTCCACCCATCACTCATGTTTGTGGATGTGCTGTGTGTGTCCATCCCTCCATCCATCATCACTGCTCTCTGCAACACCCTCAGCTGGTAGAGGTAAGAACTCCATCACGCACTGATTTAACCTCTGATATCATGTGTGTATTGGATTGGGAATCAGGAATTTTCAGTAATTGTTAATAAAATCGAAATACTTTTTATCATTCTGATGAAACAGACGTGATATGGACTAGTTTTAGCATACATCAGTTGACCTAAAGACAGTATTTTGTTAATACAAGACAAGTACAAGAAGATATAATATAAAATACATTTTGATTCTTTATTTCTTATTCTACATATAATAGTGTGCAATTTATTCAAATATCACCTTAAACCTTCTTCCTTTACTCTTTTGAACAGCATGTTTCTTGAAATACTGTATGTTTTGTCTTAGAATAAGAGATTTTTGACACCTCCATCCTTACGCCCATAAAAAAAATTTAGCTAATTTTTTTCCACTTTAAGAACAGCAGCATACACGTTTCAGTGCTTGTATTTCTTATTTAGCATCAACTTCCTCTGCCCTTTTGCATGTGTCTGGGATAAATCTCCCCTCCTCCTTATGCCTGGTCCTTCTCCAGTTACTTTTGTGTGCTGTATTTGTTTTGATTGTCGTCATCTTTCTCTCCATTCAGTTCCATGATAAGATGGACCCTCTGTTGGAGACTCTGGAAGGGGCAGTCCAGCGCTTGCGGCAGCCCCCTCCAGTGGCCGCTGAGGTGGAAAAGATCCGAGAACAACTGGCAGAGCACCGGACTACAGGACTAGAGCTGGACAAACTCCTGCCGTCTTTCAGCGCCCTGTGTGCCCGAGGAGAAGAGCTCATCAGCCGAGCCCCACACGATGATCCTGCCGCCCAGGGTAAAGATCTTTGATCTGAAATGACACTATATGGCTGTATGAAATACTCCATCCTATGTGTTTTGATAAATCTGTGTTCTGTTCCCATCCTCAGCGGTGCATTCACGACTCCTGCGGCTGCGCACTCTGTGGGATGAAATCAGGCAGAGGGCGGAGGAAAGAGAAGGTAAACTTCAGGATGTTCTAGATCTCGCTGGAAAGTTCTGGGCTGACATGGCCGCTCTGCTGAGCACGCTCCGTGACTCTCAGGACATTGTGAAAGAGCTGGAGGACCCGGGGGTGGATCCCTCACTCATAAAACAACAAATAGAGGCAGCAGAGGTCAGTCCAACAAAAGAGATGGATGTCTTTTTCTTAGGTTAAATTCAGTTTTCACTAAGGATGTACAAAAACTAAATATTTTCAAAACCGACAAGTCAGTAGGTTACCTGAACAGCTAGTCCACTAATCAGTCTCAAGGAAGAACTTTATAGATCAGTGGTCTCAGCCAGGGGGACCGGAGCCAACTAGGGGGCCTCAGCACATTTCTAATGTGCCTCAAGATTACTAAAAAGTATTTAAATTAAAAAATTGATTAAAAAGGTTTACAGCAGAAATACCATAAATAGCCTATATCAGGAAGCCTTTGAATATTGTGTTGGACAATGGGGGCCTTTGAGTCAAAAAGGTAAAGAACCACTGGTATAGATGGATGACTAGTCAACCATTCTATCCTATTCTTACTTATAACCCAAAATGTGTATAATGATGTGTCCAGTTTAATAAAACAGTTCTTGATGGGTAGTTAGAGTAGAATGAACTACATAATGTTGTGTCAAGACAAAGATCTCAAGAGAATGTAGTCATGATGTTTTTATCTCACATTCAGGCCATTAAGGCAGAGACAGATGGTCTGAGGGAGGAACTGGAGATCGTACGAACTCTTGGAGCTGACCTCATCTTTGCCTGTGGAGAGACAGAGAAGCCAGAGGTCAAGAAAACCATTGATGAGGTAAGAGGATAGAAGGGTGACGAGACATGTGTGGAATGCCCCATTTCACTCAAATTTAAACCAAATATGTCCATGTTGTTGATTTGACACACAGATGAACGCCGCCTGGGAAGGCTTGAACCGCACGTGGAGAGAGAGAATGGAGAGACTGGAAGAGGCCATGACTGACTCTGTGCAATACCAGGATGCTCTTCAGGTGTTTATTTCTCTGTTGGTACCACAAAATCTGCCCTGATTGGTCAAGCCAACTGTGTGTTCACAATCACTTTGTCTCTTCAGGGCATGTTTGACTATTTGGACAACGCTGTCATCAAATTGTGTGACATGCCAGCTGTGGGGACAGACCTCAGCACCGTCAAACAACAGATAGAGGAGCTCAAGGTTTGAATCAGACCTTGTCTACTCTTATCTCTCAAATTACTTTGAGAAAAGGATTGACCCTTTTTCTTTGTCCATGACACAGCAATATAAAGTGGAGGTGTACCAGCAGCAGATTGACATGGAGAAGCTTTGTCACCAAGGAGAGCTGCTGCTCAGGAAAGTGAGCGACCAAACAGACCGGGACATGATTCAAGAGCCTCTCACTGAGCTACGCCACCTGTGGGACAACCTGGTGGACAAAATCACAATCAGACAGGTGTGGAAATAGAGACCATTTTTTTATCTCAGTCAACTTTTGCATTTACTATCAAATGACTTAAAGGGTTAGTTCACCCCAAAATGAAAATTCTGTCATTAATTACTCACCCTCATGTCGTTCCAAACACATAAGACTTTCGTTAATTTTCGAAACACAAATGAAGATATTTTTAATGAAATCTGAGAGCTTTCTGTCCCTCCATAGACAGCTACGCAACTACCACTTTGATGCTTCAAAAGTTCATAAAGAGATCGTAAAACTAATCCATATGAATCGAGCGGTTTAGTACAAATTTTCTGAAGAGACACGATCATTTTATATGATGAACAGATTAAATTTAGACTTTTATTCACATATAAACATTCATCAACTCACACATCAGTTGTGGTAAACAGAAGCTCAAGCATGTTTGCTTGACATTTGACAACCAATGAGGTTCATTCTCGTGTGTTACACAGCATGTTTGAGCTTCCAGAAGAGGTTTGTTCTTACGCATCAACCATGTTTTGTTGAGCTTCTGTTTATGTTCGCTGATCAATGTTTATATGTGAATAAAAGAATGAATTAAATCTGTTCATTATGTAAAGCGATCAAGTTTCTTCAGAAAATTTGGACATCAAAGTGGTAGTTGCATAGCTGTCTATGGAGGGACAGAAAGCTCTCAGATTTCATCAAAAAGTTCTTAATTTGTGTTCCGAAAATGAACGAAAGTCTTACGGGTTTAGAATGACATGAGAGTGAGTAAATGATGACAGAATTTTCATTTTTGGGTGAACTAACCTTTAAATAATAGATTATTCGGATAAGCCATTATAAAATGCAGAAAAATTCACACCTGTGACCTCAGTTTAATGCTCCAAATGCTCCTTAAAACAGCCTATAGTTAAGCTAATAAATTATTATTGAATTATTAAATTGATGTTATTAATAAGTTTATTATTAATAATACAATATTTAACTGATTATTGAAAATTTGGGTCTTGGAATTGTAAAATGGAGTATGAGAATCATAAATCAATTTAAATTCAATCAAAAAACATTGTTGCCATAGTTTACTGCATTTTAGATGGCAGACAAGAAAGGCTTTTACTCTTGATTATATTTTGATTCTGTCTTCTCTCTCTCAGCACAAACTGGAGGGTGCACTGTTGGCTCTAGGTCAGTTCCAGCATGCTCTCTCTGAGCTGCAGTCTTGGCTCAGTCACACTCACGCCACACTGGACACCCAGCGACCCATCAGCTCTGACCCCAAGGCCATTGAAATTGAGCTGGCTAAGCATCATGTACATCACATTGGGCCTCATTTTTATGTACTCTCCCTTTTTAAAGCAAATTCCTTTAATCAAGCTCTCTTTGTAGGTTTTAAGAAACGATGTGCTGTCCCATCGGTCCACTGTGGAGACAGTGAACAGAGCGGGCTCTGAGCTGCTGGAGTCCAGTCCTGGAGACGAAATCAACCACCTGAGAGACCAGCTGGATGAGCTCAACCGAAGCTGGAAGAACCTTCTGCTGAAGACTGATGAGAGGCAGAAGCTTTTGGAAGCTGCCCTGCAACAGGTGCTCTAGATATTAATACATCATTATAAAGAGAGAGAGGAGTGAATGCACCAATAAAAAACAAGTGCATCTACATATGTTTGTAGCTTGAAATGCATTGTTTGCAGTGGATTATATTCAAGTTGATTCAATAAAATGGATGCAGTTTGGAGGGTTGCTGTGCATGGAGAATGGCTCTCTTTAATATTGTAGTACAGGTGTCAGATCAATTAGCTCATTGTTTTTCCCCTGCATGGTTTCTGTGTCAGGCGGAGGGTTTCCATGGAGAGTTGGAGGAGTTTCTGCAGTGGCTCAGACGCACAGAGAGTCAGCTGTCCGCTGCCAAACCCACAGGTGGCCTGCCTGAGACTGCCAGAGAGCAGCTGCAGCAACACATGGTACGCAAAATGAGTTCACCTCTCGTCCACCCATTAGATATCAAACCACCCTCAAATATACTACAACTTATAACAATTTCAAATAATAGGAAATAGTTTTAAATTTTATTTATTTATTTAGCATTCTTTGGAAATATCAAGAAATGACACAAAATGGACATAACATGTTAAATACTGCATTTGTATCCTATTAGGAAAAGCATAATTGTATTATACTATTATTTTTTAACAGTGTTATTTTAGCATTATGTACTAATATGGTGTTTATTTATATATTTATTTTTATAATTCTCCCGTTTATAGGAGCTCCAGGCTCAGTTGACCAAAAGAGGTGAGCAGTATCATCGGCTACTGGATAAGGGAGAGTCCATTCTTCTGGCCAGAGGAGGGGAGGACGCTGGACCTGGTGCCACCCAGACCCAACAGAATTTGGCCATGCTACAGAACAAGTGGGCCAGTCTGAATGCCAAAATGGATGACAGAAGGGTGAGGGAATCAATGACAGATTTATGACCTTACAAAAAAGCTCTTTCATTAATTTATTATTAACAGATTCATGAAATATCTTATTCTGCCTTCCAATCCTAATAGTTCTGTCTCGGTGTCCATCTCTTTTCACAGGGTAAACTGGAGGAAGCTGTCTCACTGGCGACAGGATTCCAAACCTCCCTGCAGGACACCATAAACTGGCTGACACAGGCAGAGCAGACTCTCAACATGGCTCAGCCACCCAGTCTCATTCTCGACACTGTCCTATTCCAGATAGATGAGCACAAGGTTGGAAGAAAATGTGGTTTACTTAGTTTTGTTTGTTGAATATTTATATCTGAAATAAATGCCACTTCCTTTAATACTTTATTTAATTTAATGATTTTGGATAAAAGCATCTGCCAAATGACTACTTACACAAAGTTTGGAGTCAGTAAGATTTTTTTTATTATTATTATTATAGAAAGAAATTAACTTTTATTCATTAAGGTTGCATTAAATTGATCAAAAGTGATAGTAAAGACATTCAGACAAATAGATAGACATTCAAACTTAAATGCATTAAAGAATCCTGAAAAAAAAAAAAAATTAAGTTTTCACAATTATTATTAATCAGCACAACTGTGTTCCTGTTCCTGTAAAATACCTTCACAATTGAGTATTTTTGGGAAACTTGAGTCCTTATCTTGTCTTATATTTCAGGTGTTTGTGAATGAGGTGAACACTCACAGAGAGCAGGTTCTGGCTCTGGAGAAAGCTGGCTCTCAGCTGCGATTTGCCAGTCTCAAACAGGATGTGGTTCTCATCAAGAACCTGCTGCTCAGCGTACAGGCCCGCTGGGACAAACTTGTGCAGAGATCACTAGACAGGGGACGCCATCTTGATGAGGCCCGCAAGAGAGCCAAACAGGTACTGTTTGGTTTACTTCACTCTGTCTCTTGCTCTGATCATACCTCTCCATCTCTGATGTTGGCAATCTTCTCTTGTCTAGTTTCATGAGGCCTGGAGGAAGCTGACAGACTGGTTGGAGGAAGCAGAGAGCAGGCTGGACTCTGAGCTGGAAATCTCTAATGAGCCTGACAAGATTAAAGTCCAGCTGGCCAAACATAAGGTACAGCATGCACGCATATTAAGTGTTTTGTGAAGCTGAATACTTTTAGCCATGTCTCTTATGCCCTCTATCTGTTAATCACTGTACTGCAGGAGTTCCAGAAGTCTCTTGGCTCCAAGCAGCCAGTGTATGACACCACAGTGCGCTCTGGAAAGGCCATGAGAGACAAGGCCACACTGCCGGCAGACACGCAAAAATTGGACAATTTGTTGGGCGAGGTCCGTGACAAATGGGACACAGTGTGTGGAAAGAGCGTGGAGAGGTGAGAAAGTCTGGAATTACCCATTTGGGTTATGATTGGATGTAGAAAGAAGTGAAGAAAATAATTTGAGATGTTTTTCTTCTCAGGCAACACAAGTTGGAGGAAGCCCTCTTGTTCTCAGGTCAGTTCGCTGAGGCTCTCCAGGCACTTGTTGACTGGCTGTATCGTGTGGAACCTCAGCTTGCAGAGGACCAGCCTGTCCATGGAGATCTGGATCTCGTTTCCAACCTCATGGATTCTCATAAGGTACTAATGGGGTGATTTTCAGGAAATCTTTTCTTTCAAAGATGACATGAAATTTGAAGACTTGCATAAATTTCCTTTTTTAGGCATTAATTGTGAGCATTTATTTAAAATCAATTTAACACATTTTTAAGCATATTTTCCAAAACAAAATTTGGTCACACTTTAGTTCAGGGTCCAATTCTCACCATTAACTAACTATTAACTACGACTTTTGCCTCAATATACTCCTAATTACTGCTTATTAATGGTAAGTAAGGTAGTTGTTAAGTTTAAGTATTGGGTAGGATTAAGGAATGTAGAATGTCATGCAGAATAAGGCATTAATATGTGCTTTATAAGTACTAATAAACAGCCAATATCCTAGTAATATGCATGCTAATAAGCTACTAGTTAATAGTGAGAATTGGACCCTAAACTAAAGTGTTACCCAAAATTTTATTTTGATAAATGAGATTTGAGTGTGGTCCTTGAAAACCAAAAAAAATAGTGTTTGAAAAGTCCTTGAAAGTCCTGGAATTTCATTATACAGTAACTGCATGAACCCTGCATTATTGACGCAGTGAGGCTTGAATGAGACTTTTACTAGGAAGGCCATTTCTGAGTAGGACAGAGTTTCTAAGAGGTAGTGCTGTATTTATTGTTCCTCAGGTCTTCCAGAAGGAGCTGGGAAAAAGAACCAGTAGTGTGCAGGCTCTGAAGCGTTCTGCTCGAGAGCTGATGGAGACAGGCCGGGACGACACCGCCTGGGTCAAAGTTCAACTACAGGAGCTTAGCAACCGCTGGGATACAGTTTGTGCCCTGTCCGTTTCAAAACAGACTCGTCTCCAGCAGGCTCTCAAACAGGTACGTCTGACCATTCTTTGAATGAAAACAAGAGCAGTGATAATATTTTCTTCTGACTATGTTTTTCTCTCTCTTTTTCTGCAGGCAGAGGAGTTCCGCACAGCTGTTCAGATGTTGCTGGAGTGGCTGTCGGAGGCGGAGCAAACCTTGCGTTTCCGTGGCGTTCTGCCAGAGGAGGTAGAGACTCTGCAGGCGCTACTGCACACGCACCGAGATTTCATGCAGACGGTGGAGGAGAAGAGAGTGGATGTGAATAAAGCTGCTGGCATGGGCGAAGCCATTCTAGCTGTATGCCACCCAGACTGCATCACCACCATCAAACACTGGATCACCATCATCAGAGCTCGCTTTGAAGAGGTAAGAAGTGAGAAAAATCAAAACTGTGGCATCAGAAGCCTGTCTAGGCCAACAGTTAGCCTAATATAATAGGTCTGAAATGCTTATGATTATGTTTGCTGTACAGGTGCTGACATGGGCCAAACAGCATGAGCAGCGCTTGGAGACGGCTCTGGCTGAATTGCTCAACAATGCTACATTACTGGAGGAGCTGTTGTCATGGCTACAGTGGGCGGAGACCACACTGGTGCAGCGTGATACTGAACCACTCCCGCAGGACATCCCTCAACTGAAGACACTCATCACAGAGCATCAGGTGAGTGGGACACCTGCATTAATCAACAATCATTTGTCCATATTCCGTCACTCAGTCTTTTAATATTAATTGCATTGTTTAGTGCTGAAATGTTTTTTAGTAGTTTTGTTTTCTTCCATCAGGTGTTTATGGAAGAGATGACCCGAAAACAGCCTGACGTTGACAAAGTTACAAAGACATACAAGAGGAAACCAGCAGAACATCCCAGCAGTCTGTCAGACAGGAGAGGGGCCCGTAAGAAACTTTATCCTCAGCTGCATGCATGCTGCATACAAACACAATTTTCTTTTTAATGTCTTCTATTCTCAACATGGCTGCATTTATTTAATCAAACATAGGGTATATCCAACAAGTAATATTGTGAAATATGATTACAATTTAAAATAAATGTTTTCTATTCAAATATATTTTACAATGTAATTTATTCATGTGATGGCAAAGCTGATTTTGCAGTTTTAAGTGTCCCATGACTCCTAAGAAATCATTCTAATATGCTGATTTGGTGCTCAAGAAACATTTCTTATTATTAATTTAGAAAACAGTTGTGCTGCTTAATATTTTTGTGGAAACCATGATACATTTTTTTCAGGACTGTACATAGTATGCACATTAATACACAGCTGAACATATTTTTTCTGTGTCCTGCTTACAGGAAAAAACCAGCAGCAGCAGCAACAACAGCCCTCAGTACAGGTAACCGGTGGTAACCCTCGCCTCACCCAGCTCTGCTCCCGCTGGCAACAGGTGTGGCTGCTCGCCCTTGATCGCCAGCGCAAGCTCAATGATGCCCTCGACAGACTAGAGGAGGTACTGCATCTATTTTGCATATACTTTTTATATAATATTCAATTTTACTCTCTGCGCGCTAATAATGACTAGTAAGTAGGGGTGTATCGGTACGTGTATTCATCCCGAACTGTACGGTATGGACGTCACAGTTCGGTTTATGCAGTTAGATGACAAATACAGTCAGTCACAGGTAATCCACACTCCAATCCAGAAGGGGGCGCATGCGGTAATACAACACTGTTTGCTAACTGCCACAACAGAAAAAAGAGCAGAAGAAGAACAGCGCATGTGCGAATGACTGCTTGAAAACAAGTCCTCTAAATGCACACTTTCAAAGTATTCTCCAGTCTGTGAGCACAGAAAGACGCATTCGACACGAATGCGTCTTTCTGTGCTCACAGACTGGAGAATACCTTGAAAGGCTCATGCACTCAACTGCGTGAAACGTGGAAAATTAAGTATAGGAGGGTTGGGCTTAAAAAACCTAGCATTGTGGATTTGTTGCTTTTTCCGGTAACACTTTAGTTTAGGATCAAATTCTCACTATTAACTAGTTGCTTATTAGCATGCATATTACAAAGATATTGGCTGTTTATTAGTACTTATAAAGCACATATTAATGCCTTATTCTGCATGACCTTATTCTACATCCCTTAATCAGACCCAATACCTAAACTTAACAACCATAATAAGCAGTAATTAGGGGTTTATTGAGGCAGAAGTGACTAGTTAGTTAATACTGAGAATTGGATCCTAAAACTAAAGTGTAACCATTTTTCCTATTGTACCGAAATCGTACCGAACCGTGACCCCAAAACCGAGGTACGTACCGAACTGTGACTTTTGTGTACCGTTACACCCCTACTAGTAAGTGATTTAAAAGTCATGACATCTGAACAGTAGAAGTAATAACTATGACCTTTCTCAACCTTTAGCTTAAAGAGTTTGCCAACTTTGACTTTGATGTGTGGAGGAAGAAATACATGCGCTGGATGAACCACAAGAAGTCTCGTGTCATGGACTTCTTCAGACGCATCGACAAGGACCAGGATGGAAAGATCACCCGCCAGGAGTTTATCGATGGCATCTTGGCATCAAGTACGGACGCATATACTTGCCCACTAACCTTCATTTTCATGAGCCTTTTTTAAATGCCAGTTTAACTATAAATTTTGTTTGCAGAGTTCCCAACCAGCAAGCTAGAGATGACGGCTGTTGCTGATATTTTTGACCGTGACTGTGATGGCTACATCGACTACTATGAATTTGTGGCTGCTTTGCACCCCAACAAAGATGCTTACAGACCCACAACAGATGCTGATAAGATTGAGGATGAGGTATGGATGATGATAATAAAAGAAATGTTGTGGGTTTGGCATCATTATATAGTTTTGATGCGTTTAAACTGAATAAAATCCAAATTTTTGTATCCCAGGTCACCAGACAAGTGGCTCAATGCAAGTGTGCCAAGAGGTTTCAGGTGGAGCAGATCGGAGAGAACAAGTACAGGGTGAGAATCTGGAGCCAAATATTACTAGTCAAGCAAGAATTCAAGTTTTAACACATTTAATATGACATTATAAATAAGAATAGCACTCACCACACTGCTATGTTATCATCACACCTTCTCATTCAGATCATCCCTAAGCTTGCCATTATAATATTACAACTCTAACCAGCATCACACTCTTTCAGTTACGTCAGTATGACTTGGCCATTTTGGAATAAAGTTGCATTTGCAGTTTTGTGTGTGTACGCAATACCACCATAACACTTCACAGCATCATCTGTATGTTGTGTGCGCTTCCCACCACCCAACTAATGATCAACCCATGGTTCTAATAATTGCAGTCATGGTCAATGGGTGGTCTTTCATACCCCAACATCATTATCCATTGGTTAATGATCTTTGACAAGACCGTTTACTAACTTTTTGCATTGCACAGGCTACAGATCCACGATGCTAACTCCACATCCTGATATTCTACAATTCTTTGTTTGTCTCTTTACTACTATACCTGCTGTGCTGTCCTCATTGTGTTTGTTTTCAAGCAACCATTCACAAGCACTCTACCCTGCTCATAGCAACAAATACCCATGCTCCCCATGGGCATTTCCTCCATTGTGTGCTGTTTTAGTTATTTTATACTTTTAGGAATAGTTAATAGGAAATTAATCATTATACCACCAAAAAAGGTCAATATGTGTGTATGTCTTTTATGTTATTTCACCCTCTTTTTTTTCTTTTCTTTCTTCTTGTTTTATTCCTCCTCCTCCATGTGCACCGGACTTATTGTAGTTCTTCCTTGGGAATCAGGTAAAGTGAGTGGTGTGTTTGTGGCATGTCCTCTGAAATCTGTTGCCTCTGCAAAGTTCCCATGAGCTCCCACTGTAGAAGCTGGCCTTTTATTGTTTTTCAGACAGCCAGATCTAAATCAGTACAGGACCGTTTCTGCATGGGCTAGCTAAGAATTCCCTGTGGACAGCCCACATTCTTGGCTGCTGTCTGAAATGGGGATTTCTTTAGTCCTTTCCTGCTTACTCAGTGGGCATTTCCTGTCTGAGAGACAAAAATTGCAATACCAATGCCAAAATATTTAATGCATTTATATACGCCCTCCAAATCCAGAGGCAGATTTCAAAGGTTCAGCTTACGTGTTGTGGTTGAGATGTGCTTGTTTTTTTATTGAAAATGATTTATCATGATCAGGAAATGGTTAAGATTTACAGGCCCTTCTATTATGATTTTAGGGGTTTTTGGCTTTCGGTGGAGGAAAACTATCCAATGGCTGATTTCTTGACTTAGAGAAAATAAACCTTCAACCAAAGCAATTCTTTGAAGTAAAAAAGGACAAACGATCAGGGCAAAAGTCCAGAGAATTGCTGTGGTGTGGTGTTTATTGTAGAGATGAGATTTGAGCTGGGCAAGCTCTAACAAAAATCATGTCGATCTTAAAAAATGTGGTTTGCTGCATGTCGCTGTGTGATTTCCTTTGATTTGCCTGGTGGTTCAGAATATAATTGGTATATTTAACTAATTTGAATGTGATCTTAAAGGGATGGTTCATCCATTATAGTTCACTTTACTTACTCATGTCATTCCAAACTTCAGTGTTGTGTTTTTCTGTGGACATTTTGAGGAATCTTCACACAGATCATTGTATGGAAATTCTTAAAAATTCTTAAAAACATACAGGTTTGGAAATACATTAGCAAAATTTTAATTTGTGGGTGAACTATCCCTTTAAAAGGGATACATTATAAATTTATAATCCTTTATCTATCTGTCTGTCCTCTTTCCTCTCTTATCCATGTTGGTTCCTCCTCTTCCTTCTCTTTCCTCTGTCTTTCCTCAGTTCGGAGACTCACAGCAGCTGCGTCTTGTTCGAATCCTGCGCAGTACCGTCATGGTTCGCGTTGGAGGTGGGTGGATGGCGCTGGATGAATTCTTGGTGAAGAACGACCCTTGCCGAGGTAAGTCCGACACAACCGCTGGAGGAAACTTGCTCTTTAGGTACATGGAAAAGAGGTTCCCAGAAACACTCTTACAAGACAGCATTATTCTTATTCCTCTCAAGACTTTTATAATTTTTGCTCATCATCTTTCACTCTTGTATTCATTCTCATCAATGAGTGTTCTCATCTTTTCAGTACTATCTGAGTTCACTTTCATCTCATCTACCATCACTTCCCCATTACTTCCTGATCTCTTTCCCATGGTGGTTATTTTTATATGCATGGCCTACACATATGGCCCATTCTTTCTTTCTCTCTTTCTCCCTGTCATCCTCCTTTTTTATTTTATACAATTGTAGTGCATGGTGCATGTTCCTTAGGTCTCTCCCTCCCTCTTTCTCTGCCCCGTCCCCTATCTCTCTTTCTCTCTCCCCAGTGCAACATCCAGGACTTAAAATCCTGCGTTCTGACTCCAGCAGCTCCATATCATCTCGCATAGGTTGGGTTTTTCTCTCTCCTTCTCGTTCGGATTTTCTTCTTTTTCACTCGTTTGGTTTCCCTATCTTTCCCTCTGTTTCACTCACACCTCGTTTGGTTCTTTGTTGCTTTGCTGTGCTTTGCTGACCGTGACACTGATCTAACCCTCACGCCTGGAGCTCATTACGGGCCAGTTGTGCTTTGAGAATTCTGGCTCAGCCATTTACATCACTTCCTGCATTTTGATTTAAGATACTTAATATGCATACAGTATTTATATTTGAAAAATTGTTTATAGATGGTTTATTCCCTTTTGTTGCAAAGCAAGAGGTCTTAATGGACAAGTTCACCCAAAAATTTAAATTCTCATGTCGTTCTGAACACGTATGACTTTTTTTGTGGAACATAAAAGAAAATATTTTGAAGAATGTTTAAGCTGCTCTTTTTCAAGTAAATGGGGATTGGGGGAAACGCTACACTGTAAACCTGAATAAGTTGGCAAAACTCAAAAAAATTGAGGCAATCAGTTACATCAAAATTTTTAAGTTAAGAAATTCAAAGTTTAAGTAAGCAGTACTGGCAGATTTTTCATACATTTTAATTGTTATTAAATTGAAATATTTGAGTAAACTAATTCATACATTTAACTGAAAATTATCACGTAATCTCAACATAAACATTTTTATTAGTGGAAACAGAAAATGCTAACTTGCTAATTTGTTAACATGTTAGCAATAGCATGGTATAGCACTTGCTGAATGAGTACAGCAATATAAAACATTTAATATACCTGTTCTCAAAGCAAGCTGCATGCACCCCTTGTCACCATGATGGTAACTCTCCAAAAACCCACATTAACAGGAACCCTTCTAAATTAGCATAACAAAACATTAATCGCTACTAAATCTCCCACTTAACACTAATCTTGCACAAAAAAAACATTATATAACATTTATTTTTAACATTTACTCTCCCTTTCGAGTGCCATGGGCCAAGCATTCTTTGAAATAAAAATCCCAGCCTAGTTTCAGTTAAACTTAAGTTCATCTAAATTAAAAGAAATGAGTTCATAAAACTCAAAACAATGAAACAGTTCAGTTTACTTAAAATATATCAGTTCTGTGAACTTGAAAGAAAAAGAAAGTGCTAAATACTCATAAAAGTTCATTTGACTGAACTAATTGTTTAATTTAAGTTTGTCCTACTCAAACCAATTAATTATTTTGAGTGTTAAGGTTTACAGTGTAGGTTTAATGTAAATAACATTAGACAAACCAGTCTGAGGTGATTGACCTGCTAAATATCTCCTTTTGGAAAATCATACATGTTTGGAACATCTTGAAGGTGAGTAAATGATGACTGAATTTTAGTTTTTGAGTGAACTGTCCCTTTCAACAGAACGTGAGTGTGTGTATGACTCTTTCTGTGTGAATGCGTGTTTTCATGTTGTCTCTTGTGTCTCTCAGTGACAGTCACTCCTGGCTATTTCTGCTGCAGAGGTACTTCATTATCTCTCCTTTCTCACCTCTTAACTCTTTCCTGTTTGATGACATCTGTCTGTCTATTCCATTCTGAGCCTCTAAACCTTTATGTCCAGCTTCGGATCCATCCCATCACTGCTGTGTCTTAGTATGTGTGGCGTGTGTGAGCGTGTAAGAACTATGTGAGGTCTATGTGTCAGCTAGCATCATGCTAACCATTCAAACCAGGCTTGGCTAGGCCTGAGCTGAATTCCTTTCATGTGTGTCCTGGATGAATATTGCAAATGAAAAAGCATCCAGGACCAGGGTGTGGCCAGGCTTGGGGTTTCTAATATTGTTTGAAGCAACTCTTAAAGAGCAATTGCTCATGGAGAAATGAATTACAGGCCCCACCTGGTTTGAGGGGAGGAAATTATATGGTGCTGTAGTTATCAACTGCCCTGCTCTTACTGGGTTTGATGGAAAAGTGAGTGTCATGCAGGTTTTGGGCAAGCTACTTTGAAACTGTAGCTTGCCAAGCTGAAAGCTACTTATAATTGAAAGGAGTTAAACTACAGTCAAGCTACGGCTTTGAAAAATTAATTAGCCACATTACAAACTAATAACAAAAAGTATCTAAAAACACTAAAACTATTTAGGTGGGCAGTATCTTGTTTAATAAACACAGTGACCCTAAATAGTTTTTGTACATCAGCCTCACTTAAAAATGTATCCGTTTCTTTGCTTTGTATGACAATGTCAAAGAAAGTGCCATTTATTTTAAGAAAGATAGCATAAGCTTACTTTTCAAGCAAAATATTTCACAAAAAGAAGTTGGTAACACTTTATAATAAGGTCTCATTTGTTAACATTAGTTAATGTATTAACTATAATGAACTAACAATTAGCGATACATTTGTTACAGTATTTGTTAATCTTTGTTAATGTTAGTCAATAAAAATCCAGCTGTTCATGTTTAGTTCACAGTGCATTAATGTTAAAAAATACAACTTTTGATTTTAATAATGTATTAGTAAATTAACATTAACTAAGATTAATAAATGCTGTAAAAGTATTGTTTATTCTTAGTTCATGTTGACTAAAGTAGTTGACTAATGTTAACTAATGAAACCTTATTGTAAAGTGTTAATAAGAAGTTCATTAGATAATAAAGCACATTTGTTCATAACCGTGTTTAGGATTATTTAAATACTATTATAGTACTATATTATATTTATATTTTGAATTAGCTGTTATTTATTTATTTCATATTTTTATTTATTTTTTAATTTTAGTTTAGGTTTTTAGTAATTTGCTGACAAGCATATTCACTTAGTTGCCAAAGCAAAATTTCAAATGTTTGCTTAAATTTATTAATATTTATATTTTATTTTATTTCAGCTTATTCAATTAATTAAAATCATTTTTAATATTTTTGTATTATTTTTTAAAAAGTTTTAATTTTAATTAGCAATAACAACACTGCTAGAAATACCCTACATTTATGTAGCTGGGTTGAAAACATATTGATGGACAGCAGCATTTAATAAACTAAATATTTTGCTACAAAACACACAAAAATACACTACAAAACACACATACACTTAAAAATGCTATGCAGGGACTTTGCACAATGAATTATCCAAACAAAACAAATCCCACTTCCCAGTGCTACTTTAGTGAAAGGGAACCGTTTAAGAGAGCGTGTTTGATTATTGTCTCATTTTGCTGGTCTGTAAGGCTATGTGTTATGTTTTGCTGTAACACTACTGAAAAATGAATTGTCTGATTTTAGTCAGTTACTCCCCAACACTGATGTCTTGAGGGAATAACAGACGATTTCTGACCACAGCTACTGCTGCCATTGCACACAGCCCTCTCTCTCTCTCTCTCTCTCTCTCTCTCTCTCTCTCTCTCTCTCTCTCTCTCTCTCTCTCTCTCTCTCTCAGCTGGCTTCTCTGGTCTGTGTGTTGTGCAAGGGCTGCTGCGTTTGGTATCTGTTATTGAGAATGTTCTGTGAAGGCTTGTGTTGGTTTTCAGTGTTTGCTAAAAGCATTATCAGGCATGACCCTCAGGTGTCTGTCGATGCTGTTTATGCGTGTGCACTCGTTTACATGGTGGGCTGAGGGAAGCTGTGCTTTTTTTATTGAGTTCTTGTTTTGAGGTTGCTTGCTCTGACTCACCGTTAACCCCCTGCATCGTGTCCACCACGTGCACTGACCGCTTTTAAAGTGGGTATACCGATCCCTCTGTCTGCATTGAGTCAAAGCAGTGGCTAGAGGAAGTACTGACTCTCTCCACTCGCACTGCTCACCACCTGATCATCGTCCCTTACAGCCAATCAGCTGATCTCATTTCTTCTCCTTTCATCTGCTGCAGCTCGTGGACGTACCAACCTGGAGCTTCGAGAAAAGTTCATTCTTCCAGAGGGAGCTACGCAGGGTCTGGCGGCCTTCCGGTCCCGGGGGCGGCGATCCAAACCTTCGTCGCGCACGGCCTCACCCACCCGTTCGTCTTCATCAGCTTCGCACAGTGCCCACAGCTGCGCCTCTCTGCCTTCTGCACCCGCAACACCCACAGCCTCCTCAAGGGTGAGTGTCACCATATCACACTGCATAGGGTAGGGTTATAATAACCCGTACTTACTGTTTGTTGTGTCTGGTATATTAATGTCTTTATGAAAAATTAGAGGGTAACCTCAGCCTCAAACATTTTTCTTGTATCATACACTACTGCTCAAAAGTTTGGGGTCAGTAAGATTTTAAAGAAATTAATGCTTTTATTCAGCAAGGATGCATTAAATTGATCAAAAGTGACGTTAAATTCTTGCAAAAGATTTGCAATCACAGGAATAAATTACATTTTAAAATATATTAAAATAGAAAAAGTTATTTTTAATTGTAATAACATTTAACATATTACTGTTTTACTGTAATTTTGGTCAAATAAATGCAGCCTTGGTGAACATAAGTGACTTTTCAGAAACAGTGGAAATCTTGCCAACCCCAAACTTTTGAACTGTAGTGTACATTAAGTCACTTTATCTAGATATACAGTTGCACTTTTTTACAAGCATTTGTTTAGACACCATTTGCAAAATCTGTAATGATGTTTAGCAATTTACAAAAACAAGAGATAAAATCTTAGAGGCTATATGTAGAATTCAGAAACCCTTGTTATTAGTGAACTGCAGCCAGCAACTTATTGCTTGTGCTCGCACTCGTGCACATGAAACATACAAGAGACTTAACGTAATTCAAGGCCTGATATGCTCAGAGCGAAGTCGTTTTTCGTTCTTCACTTAAAAGTAAAAGGAAGTTGGAAATACCTTTGCAGCGATGTACTTTTAATGATCATCCAAATGGCACATGCAGTACAAAATACAATGATAATGATAAAGATCTTACAAACTATAGTTGTGCTCAACTGTAAAAAGTCTCTCTTGCAAAAGCTTTGATAATAAATGTCCTTTGTCACTTAACACATAACATCATACTTCATATCTGATTAATAATCGTAGTCTGTTAATCATGGTCTTTTTCTTTTCTTTTTTTTTTTGGTCTAAATATGTATGTTTAATGAGTATTTGAATATGTGTGATTGCTTGTGTTTTATGTTGTCATCTAAATTGTAAACACTGAAAAGATAGAACTTAGAAAAATTCTCAGATTTAGTAGTTTATATATATATATATATATACTCAATGACTTACTCATTTATACATTTACCGCCACCTACTGGCAATTTTCATTTAAAAAAAAAAGTCATATTCCATATTAATAAAAAAAACAAAAAAAAACATTTAAAGGTATAGTTCACCCAAAAATGAAAATCATGTCATAATTTACTCACCTTTATGGCCGTTTATGTAGCCTAAAGGTTTGTGTAATAAATTCTATGTTGAATCAAATATAATATTTCTTTCTAAATCTACTTTTTGTAATGTTTATTTGATGCTTTTCCCATTTAACACAATAATGACTTTAAATTATCATTTGGGGGTAATTTGATGTGCAATTAAAAAAATTTAATTGCTTGACAGCCCTAATATATATATAAAAGAATCCTGAAAATAAATTATGGTTTCCACAGAAATATTAAGAACCACAACTGTTTTCAACATTGATAATAATAAGAAATGTTTCTTGAGCATCAAATCAGCATTTTAGAATGATTTATGAAGGATCATGTGACACTAAAGACTGGAGTAATGATGCTGAAAATTCATTTATTTTAAATTGTAATAATATATTTCATAATATTACTGCTTTACTGTATTTTGATCCAATAAATGCAGCTTTGGAGAGCATAAGAAGCCTCTTTTAAAAAATCTTACCGAGCCCAAACTTTTGAATGGTATTATGATTTTAAAAAAAAAACATGCAATTACTTGGCAAGGCTGACATATCAATCTGTCGCTAGTCTTTTTGGTGGATGGTTTCTCTTTGTCTCTGATTGTGTTGTTTTGGGATCAGAACATGATCACTGTTGTCTCTGCATGTCAGAATCATATTGTCATCTGTGAAATTTTTATTTGTTCTTTCTTTTTGTCCCTCTACCCTCCCTTGCTTGGAAAATGTGCCTTCCTCCCTGTTTGCGCTCATCTCCGCCTACAAAAACACTACGCTCTGCTGTGCTGCATCGCCTCCCTTTACTATTTTTCTGATTATCCTGGCTTCTTCCCACTGCTTTTTTGCTACTCCGCTCTTCCTTGTCCTTTTTGCTGACGCATTTCCCAGTCCTCCCAATCCCAATCTCGTGGCTATGCCAAGCCCTGGCTGGCACACAGTAAAACTCCAACTCCAACCAAGTGCCAGTCCTGCCCAGAGCACAGCCAGACCCCTGGGCATGAGGTAACACACTGCCCCCTCCCAGTGCCCTAGCACACTAACAATAAAAGCTTTAAGAGCGGCCTGATCTCAACAAGTGGGAAGAAACTGAGGTAGATGACCCAGAGAACAGTGCAGAAAATCTGTGGCCTGAAGAGTTTAGACTGTGACCTTATGCTACTTAGTCTCCAGTACAATATCAGACAGAAAATATAGTTTGTCTGTATTAATTAATTTGCATAAACATTACTTTTATGTGGATCTAGGAATTATTGTTAAGCCATCTTATGTTATGAGAGTTGATAGATTCATCCATGTTATGGTAGAGCGTCTGGTAGAGCGTAGACGAAAGCAGCTGGATGTGTTCGTCTGGTTTCCAGTTACTTTTAACAAAATTTTACCAGACTTGTCTGTTATGCTTATTATCTGTAGATACACGGGTAGATCTGCCATTTTGTAATAAACCTTCTTTCTTTGCTTTTACAGGGAGGCTCCGCATCTAAGCTGAAGAGACCAACTTTCCATTCCAGCCGTGGCTCCTTAACTGGTGAGAACGGTGGAACACCAACCGCTGCTAAACCTGGACGCTCTGGTACGAAACCCTGTACTGCTTCACTCAGTCACAACTGCAACACAGTAGTTAAAGGGGGACTTTTTAAATTGATCTAATATTCAGTGGTTATTCAGACAGACAAGACGCAAATAGACCCTTCAGGAAAATGTAGCTAATAACAAGAAGTATTACACTGAAGCTATTTAGTGGGCAATATATTATATGTTAGTGCTGCAGCCAGCAAAGGTTTATGATTCTTACATGTTTTGTTCAGTATAAATGAACACAACTTTTACGAATTTTGAAGCCTAAATATAATTGGCAGAAGCAAAAATGTAAATGTTGGCTAAAAACAAATTTACACCATGGTCGCATGACTTCAACATCACCATCACTAAGCTTCCGACGACTCTTTCAGTCTTTATTTAAAGGTACAATGTGTAAATTTTAGCGGCATCTAGTGGTGAGGTTGCGAACTGCAACTAGCGGCGCACACCCCTCGCACCCCTCCCTTTCGGAGAAGCTACAGTGGCCGTCTGGCCGACATGACAAAGATGTCATCATCTGAGACAGCAGAGAGTACATTAGCCAGTGAAACAATGAGGTTTCTTCTTACTTCTAACAAAGAACGGTCTCTGCTTCTAATAAACCAGATGACCACTACTACTACTACACTCTAAAAAAAAAAAAAAAAAAAAAAAGCTGGGTTAAAAACAACCCAAGTTGGGTTAAATATGGACAAACCCAGCAGGTTGGGTTAAAGGGCACCTATTATGCCCTCTTTCACAAGATGTAATATAATTCTCTCGTCTGGTCAAATGTCTGTGAAGTTTCAGCTAAAAATATGGGGGTGAGCAAAAACATGCCGTTTACTATATTACTACATGGCTGGCTTAAAATAAACCCAAATTTGGTTGAAAAAAACGGCTGGGTGAAAACAACCCAATCCCTAGGTTTGTCCATATTTAACCCAGCATTTTTTAGAGTGTATTTTGTGCGTATTCAATGTAGTGATGATGCAAGCTGCCTCTAAAAACACGAACGTACATAGTGACGAAACGTGATCTGTAGAGCAGTTTGTCCGTTTAGTGTTACTGTAAAAACATGGCGGCGCATAATGGCGTCTTGACATGGAGGGGGGACCCGTGTTGTATTTGCTCATTCTAAGGTAATAAAAACATAACGGTTCATTATGTAAGGTCTTTATGCACCACTGAAAACATGTATATTATATGTATATTAAATTTAACTTTTTACATCTTTAAATAAAAAATAAATAATTAAATTTGGACATTCTCATGCTGAGAAACTGCTAATAAAAGGCAAAAAAAAAAAACAATGTGTTCAAGGGAAATTTTTCATCTTTCTAATTTGACATGCAATATCTCATGAAGGAAATAAGGTAGGGGGATTTTTTGGTGATGTTCCTCTATATGTGAGCTGCATCTGATTCAAATTTTGTGGTGATAGCATAAAGTAACCAAAAGTTACAGCATTTGGAACAAAGGTAGGCATTTTTTTAAAAAAAAAAAAGTTTTCTGAGTGACATGCACAAAAATAATAACTCATAACTCCAAATCTGTAGCAAGGAGAGTCCAAAGGTTGGTATTGTTTGAAAGAAAACTTTTTAAATTTTTAAATAAAAAAATTTTTAAAAAATAAAAAATAATTTTTGGACCATCTCATGCTGAGAAACTGTTAATAAAAGACAAAAAAAATAAAAGTTTGCTCAAGGGAAATTTTACATATCTTTCTTATTTGACATGCAATAACTCAGGAAGGAAATAAGGTAGGAAGACAATTCTTTTTTGGTGAAGTTCCCCTACATTCCCCTACATCAAATTTTGTGGCGATAGCATAAAGTAATCAAAAGTTACAGCATTTGGAAGCAAGGTAGCCTTTTTGACACCCCCTAATGGGCATTTTTAAAATCGTTCCTTTACGAGGAATATCTTGTGATTGACGCAAGGGATTATGTTGATTTTGGACTAATTTCAATCAGGAGCATCCGCTGTAAATAATGATGTGCCATTTTCTATGATCTATGCATGTTTCGTGAAGTTATAAGCGAAAATGCCATGTGAAAGCTACATTTTAGTTTTAGTTAGCGTCTGTGCGCCTGTGGGGTTTTATGTGTCGTAATTCCGTGAGGAATATCTCGTAATCGATTTATTGGATTATGTTGATGTTGGACTCATTTTAATTTTTGTCAATGAATACAAGCAGTCAAATATATGAACTCCCTTTTTATTTTATCTGCTCCAAGAAAGTACACTTCCTGAATGTAGCAAACATCAAACAACTTTAGTCTGAACACGGCATACGACAGGCATTTAGAACTAATAAACATTAGTAAATACTAAAAGCACATGAAACTGTTACAATAACGCACACACACACTCACACGCAAACGCTCTTTCTCACTCACACACACACACACACAGACACACACACACACACATGCTCGCACGCTGTAAATGTTAAAATAGTGGGAGAATTTTTTATTACTTGCTTTTGTGTTTCACCTCCCTCCGCCATTTTATGCTAGTGCAAATGATGTCAGAGAAACTTCAGTAGGCAATAATCGATTATGGTCTATTACTGCATCGATGCAGAATCGTCCACCCCTAATAATAATCTCCAATTGCATACTTTGACATTTGTTTTTGTCCAAGATAAATAATTTAAACTAAATTCTAAACCAATGAAACTGGAAACCACTGAAATGTATATTAGTATAAAAATATAGTGATGAACAGCAGCATTTAATTCAATATATCTATACAAAAACAAAGATAATTGAACCATCCAAACAAACCAGTTTTCTAAAATTAACAAATTACGTTTTATAATGTTGCTTGCTTGCTTTTGTACACAACAAATATGTCACACTATTACTGGTTAGTAATGGGTTAATTAGTAGCATTGCTATTAGATAGTTAGATAGTTTTAGTAGATACTCCCAACACTACTAATATTGCATTATTGTTTTTATGTGGCTCTCCTTTATATTTGTAAAACATCCTTATTAGTGTTGTCAAAAGTACCACGATACCAAGTCGGTACTGAAATTTTAAAAATGTGATGCTTTGAGCGCTGTTGAGCGGATTCGTAAACACCTCTGATTGGCCATTGTGTTCACACACTCATCAGATATGTCTGTGATTGGCTTCAATGATCAACGCTTCAAAAACATGTTGTAAATAGACATCTTTGACACTCTGACAGGAGCGTTTGAAAGCAGGCGTCTCTTAGCGGACCGGTCTGTGTGCTGTGCTCCCGCTCCCACTTTCAAAACACTTCCGAGTGCTTTCAAACGCTCCCGTGTGTTGATCACTGTAGCCAATCACAGACATATCTGTTGAGCGCGTGAACACAGTGGCCAATCAGAGTTGTTTACGAATCCACTCAACAGTGCTCAAAGCGTCACATTTTTAAAATTTCAGTACCAACTTGGTATCGCGGTATGTACTTTTGACAATATGTACTTTATTACTGTACCCTTAAACTTCAATCATCTTCTTTCATCAGACACCAGACGCACTCCGACCTCGACGAGCGGCCCAGCCAGTCGAGCAGGGAGTCGCGCTGGAAGCCGAGCCAGCAGCCGAAGGGGCAGCGACGCTTCGGACACGTCTGAGCTCATGGAGACCCGCTCGGCTTGCTCCGATACCTCAGACACCCCTCGCCGGCCTGGGGCCAAACCCTCCAAAATCCCCACCATCTCCAAGAAGGCCCCCAGCCCTAAAACACCAGCGGGCAAGAAATGAAGTCTCCACCCGACTCTGAGGTGGTTCTGATTTAACCAGCAGGAGGAGAACACCAACACCTTCCTCTTTCAGATGACCAACATGCCCTCCGGACTCAAACCTCTCCAGCGCCCTCCTCTGGGCAACGTCCAACACAGCCGCACACTGCAACACCACCCAGATTAATACCTACCATAATGCTGCCTTATTTGTGTTCTACATCATGTCCTTAATTTGACTGACATTTCGTTTTCTTGAATGTGCGATCGAGAGCATCCTGTGTGAGACACTCAATTCTGCACCAGGGGTTTTCACTATTCATCACTATGAATATGCAACCGCCCGTCACTCTCCAAACCTCATACAGACATGCATGGTTGTCACTTTGGAGATGTTTGGTTGGTCAAACTCGCTCTCTACACATGTACGCAGACCAGCTGGCCTCTCGCCCAGGTGTCTGTATCACTGCTAACAAGAGGAAGTAAATTAAAAACAAAGACTTTTTCCTCCTCGGCACTTGGGACTTTTTGGACTCATGTATGTTTGTGTGTATGTATGTGTATGGTAGTTCCCGTCATGGTAAATGAACGCAGTAATAAGGAGAGGAAACAGAGGAGGATACATATCTCAGCCTTGTGACGAGAAGATTAGATCCTTCACGTTACACGTGATCCTTTTAAAGGAACTCCTATTGCGCACAGCACACGAGTTTCACGCACTCGCTCCCACAGTCTTCTCTTCTGTGTGTTCATGCAGTCTAGTTGTGTCCTTTTGTTACAGACATCATGTTACAGAGCTTTTCCACAGTATGCAAAAATGATTACAATTGTGAATGTTTGTGTCTCATGGTTAATTTATAATCTTGACGTTTTGTTTATTTTCTAGAGTAAAGACCTGTATTTATTTGTGATTGCAGTATCATATCAACTCTTGAGAATGACTAGTATTAACACAAGCGGAATCACTCTTCTTTTTTTGTTTTTGTACATCCGCTCCTGATGTAATGAATTGCTTTGACTGATCATTTCTGATGTTAACTGACCAGGAAGCTTACTGATTCCAATGGTGGCCTTTTTGCCGGTGACTACACACTTTAGATGACGTCAAAAGTGGCTTCCTACTTGTTCTTTCGTGAAGGAAGCACCCTAAATAACGGATGATGGGGGCGGCTCGCGTAGCCCCCGTTGAAAACAGCGCTTTGAATCTTGTCTTTGACAAGCTGAAGTATATGAATACCTGAAGAAAGGTGATTTTTATTTATTTATTGTGTCATTGGGAGGGGGGTGAGGGCTATGAAAGGATCCACCTTTTGATTGTGTTACTCTTTTGACATGACTGAGAGAAACAGGGGTGCAATTGTGTAAAAGTAAAGAAGCTATGATTATAAATCCTTTTTGTTCTCTTTTGTATTAAAACAATGCTTGCAGTAAAACTGTCTGTTTCTCGTGTTGTCAAGTGGCGTGTGTGTGTGTGACCGTGCAGGGATGCCACAGTTAACAGGAAATGGCACAGTAATTACAAGCAGTAGAGATAATGACACACCCCATTAAATCTTCAAAAGGGGACAAGTCTTTGGTGTGTGCAGTTTTGAACACTGCGCTTTTATATAAGATTTACAGTCATTTTGGAGTTCAAAAATGGCCCCACGAGTGAACAGACGCACCTTTGTTTGAGCCATGTGTGTTGGTCACACATAAGTAGTGTGTGTTTGCACTGGACTCTGTGTATGTTTGGTGGTCAGATGCAGCGGATGGGGTTTGGGAAGGGTGGCGTTCCATCATCTCCATTCTGCAGCTGTGAGTCTGTGTTTATATACAAATATTTAAACCCACTCACATCCTTTCCCACCAAACACCATCTACTCCGCAGAGCCAAGCCCTCATGGCATCTCACAATCCTGCAGTGTCATTTCGTTATTATAATCAACTGAGATCAAGGCACATAATCTCACACTTTTTGCATTCTGAGTGGTTTTATCAAACCACTGTTTTTCTGTTAAAAACGTGTAATTAAAGTCTCGATTTATATGGCTCTGTTTTTATAGTCGACAAATGGTATGTCCATGGCAGCCTTCAACAAATTTCAACATGATTTTAGGTAAAAATGTACATATTTATAATATCTATATTTATACAAATTTTTTATGATTAATTTACATTTGTATATATGATTAAAGTCCCCCTGTAATAATTTTATCCCTTAAAACTTATCTTTGATCACCAAAATTAGGGTTAGGGTTAGGGTTAGGGGGGTTAGGGGTTAGGGTTAGGGTCATTTAAACTAATCATTTAAACGTTTTTTTTTCCTGTGAAATTTTTTTTCATGGTTTAAAATGGCTTGAATGTAACTCTACGCCCTTTCCTCATTTAGTATGAATATGCTAATTAGCCCCGCCTCCACTCACTCGCACGAGCTCGGAGAGCTTCTGAGGTAAATGCTGCACAATGGTATCGCTTTTACAACGTCGAGCACATAACGGTAATTAATGTAGTCAAGCAAAAGGCTAATCATATTATCAAACAGCTAATAATGTGTTGCTAATGTTACAAGACTCCTCTGCTTCAGAGCGGTAATAGTTAATGACATGCTAAAGCCTGTCGACACGTTGACGTGATTGGTTACAAGGTAGTTTGACGTAAGAAACACCAGCGTTTTTGAAACTGTCTTTAGATCACTGCAGTTTTAAAGTCCCCTGTAGTCAATAATTTTATCCCTTAAAACTCTTTGAGCACCAAAATGACACATTTAAACATTTTTTCCTGTGAAAAAAAAAAATTCTTAATGCCTTAAAATAGCTTGAATGTAACCCTACACCCTCATTTATTATACGCAGATATATGGATATGCTAATTAGCCCCGCCTCCACTCACTCGCACGAGCTCAAGAGATCCACTCGGTTAACTTATTGAGGTAAACGCTGCACAATGGTATTGCTTTTTATAACGCCAGACACATAACAGTAATTAATATGATTAGCCTTTTGCTTGACTACATTATCAAACAGCTAATAATGTGTTGCTAATGTTACACAAACCATGTTCCCTTTCGCGAGTCAGACAGCTGTCTTCTAACAATCGGTATCCTTAGAAATGCTTTGAACACCTTAAGGTCAGTGGAGAAAGGCATATAGTTCATCATAACATCGTTATATACATCATACACCCACTATATTGCCAAATCTACACGATTTTTTTAAATCAACAGAAAAATATACCGGGATATATTGTCTAGAGACTCTCCTGCTTCAGAACGGTTATAGTTAATGATATGCTAAAGCCCGCAGGCATGTTGACATGATTGGTTACAAGGTAGTTTGTGACATAAGAAACACCAGCGATTTCAAACCACGGGTTTGAGACTGTATTTTTTTCACTGCAGTTTTAAATAGAAAATACTCGGCAATGATGTTGACATGAATTTGCACATGGTTTGTCTTAAAGCATATTAAAAACACCAGATAGACATATATACAACATTAAAACATGATTTTCACCACAGGGGGACTTAATATATTCATTTTGTGTATATATATGTTTGTGCGTATATACACACTTTTAACTATAAATGTATATACACATTTTTATACATGATTCATTTCTATTTATATAAATATATTATAACTATAAAGTGGTCAAGGTTTTAGGTTGCAGAAGTTCACTTAAATAGCCCTGTTATGTAATAATCTTTTAACAAAGTAAAATATAGTTCTTCAGTAAATATAAAAATTATGTAATACATAAGAAAATAGTTTTAGAAGTACAGACACTTCTGTCACTGGTTCATATTTCAACTACCTGTCTTTAAGTGCTCATTTTACATCCACGCCAAGTTTTTCAAAACTGCCATCTTATATCCTCAGTGAAACAGCAGTGATCTGTCACTTCTTGGCTACTGTTGAAACCACAGAATATAAATATAGTTTTCTTATTACCCTAGCCATAAGAACGCAGTTCTAGTCTGTGCAAAGGCTGGATCACATCTTCATCCCAAACCACATGATAATTGCCAGCAATTTGTGAGGTATGTGTGGAAGATGGGACGGTTTGATAGGGTAGATGGGGACTGAGGTGAGAAGGGCTCAAGGAAGAGAGGGCGGAGGATTCAGACATTGGAAACACTCCCTCTGCGTAAGCATGTATCTTGGAGGGAAGGAGGTCACCCGTGTTCAGATTATGCCTTAAACGCAAGCAGCACGCAGGCTGAGAATACCATAGTCCACTGGGATCTCACAACTTCAAAATCCAGAAAAAACGTTTGGGGACAGTAACACTATTCTGGTCAACAAATCATTTTCTTACTCAAAATTGTGAAATATTTTTCTTCATTTTTCAGGAGACTAGGATATTTTTGCACACTGGATTAAACATTTAAAACCAGCATTGAATGATCACTGCAAGAGAGTTTTCTAACTTTTTGTTTTTCAATTAAACCTAAAGGATTTCATCAGCTCGGAGTAGCGTCTCGCATCTTCTCAAAAGGAGCAGAAGCAGGTGTTGATTTTGATCCAGGAACCTTTGAAGAAAGAACCTTTGAAGCCTGGCTCTCTGTTTTTATTTACTCTACCCAAAGACTTTAATTTCACATTGTGCTTAGTCCTTCCAACTTCGAGATCACCTTTGAAAGGAGCTGGGCTTCTAGAAAGACGTGTTTGTTTTCTCTTCCAGTTTCTAGGACATTGTTTGTCGTCCAGCTCCGTAAGCGCACTATAGATTATGAGAGAAGCCCTGTGGTTTGGTAAATAAAGTGACAGCATGAGGAACGACTGTCAAGAGGCGATAAACTGAGCAGCTCGTAGCAGTAAACATTGCACTCTTCCAAATAACGATGACTGCTGTGGAATCTGAGTGGCTTAGGCATTTGAGTGTCGTTCAGAGTTGAACTTCAAGACAGTAGTCAGACCATTCCAGAGAAGACCGACGTCGGGTAAACACCCAGAGGTTTTGGAGGGACAAATACGAGGACGATCTTTATAGACGGCTGCAATGGAGCAGAGCTCTTCTGCCACACCAATGGACAAACAAGAGCGTGTGGTTGAGTTTGTGTCCTCATGCCGCAGCAGAGGGAGGAAGGAGAGCTGTGGCAAGCGAACCCGAGGCCGGCAGCGACTGTTCCCTCTTGCCATCTTCCTCCCTCTGTGCATGTTGCTGTGTGTTTGGGGTCAGGTAGAAGGAGTGGTTCATTCCAGCTTCCGTAGGCTCAGCGGCCGTGAAAAGAAGGAGATGCAGAAGGAGATTTTATCCATTCTGGGTCTACCCGGACGGCCCAGACCTCACCCGCCGCTGCGGCCCCCTTCCTCTGCTCCGCTCTTCATGCTGGACCTTTACCATGCTGTGTCATCTGAGGCCGATGATGGACCAGGCTTGGGCTTCACTCCGGAAGTGGTCAGTCATGCCGCGCTGCCCACCTTAAGCACGCACACGCCACCCCTTGGCACGGTGGTCAGTGAGGCTGACACGGTTATGAGCTTTGTCAACCTGGGTAAGTGACAGCTGGTTAGGGTTAAGCACACTTAAAGGGTTAGTTCACCCAAAAATGAAAATTATCTCATGATTTTCTCATCCTCCAGCCTTTGTAGGTGTATATGACTATATTCTGTCAGATGAACACAATCTGAGATATATTTAAAAATATCCTGTCTCTTCCAAGCTTTATAATGAATGGGGAGGCGTGATTTTGAAGCCCAAAAACATGCATCCATCCATTATAGAAATAATCCATATGGCTCCAGGGGGTTAATAAAGGTCTTCTGAAGTGAAGTGATGGGTTTTTGTAAGAAAAATATCCATATTTAAAACTTTATAAACTAAAATAACTGGCTTTTTAACTGGCTTTCAATTTTGGGTGAACTATCCCTTTAACTAACAGAAGTCGTCGCTTACTATACAAGTATGGACATAAACCACACTTAAAAATATGTAAGCATCATGTTTATTTAATGTTTATTTAAAAGAATGACAGCACAGTCAAAGTATTTCACAACGGCAAGTTTGTTGGGTTTATGAAACAACAAATAAAAAAGTATTTTTGGACACTTTCTGGTTGTCAAACTTAGTGGAAACTGAACTGGAACATGTCTCATTTATGTACTATTGTAGCTTTTATTAATATTTTGAATTGGCTTTTATTTACATATTTTCAGTTTTCATTTTAATTTTAGTTTAAGTTTTAGTAATTTTGTTATGTGCTTTTGTCATTTTTATTAGTTTCTGTTTTTTAAAAGATATACATATATATTTCAATTTAGCTTTAATTTATGTTTGTTTCAGTTTTTGTTTTAATAATTTTACTACTTTTTTCAGTCAGTTGCCAGAGCAGCATTTCTCATTTTAATTTTTTCATATTCATCCAATATTTATATTTTATTTTATTTCAGCTTTATTTCAATTAATTATATATATAGTCAAACCAAAAATTATTCAGACATTTTTGATATTTTTGATATATTTTTACTAGTGGGTGCAGGACACTATAGTTCATTTATGTAAGTGAAGATAGCAAAATAAAGTAAACTGTGACATATTATACCTAAAAATTCTTCATACAGTGGACTACCAGTAAAATTGATAAAAATTTGGAACCAAAAATTATTCAGACACTTTGACCTGACCATGTTTTGCTTAAGTGTTATCTGACATAATTAAGATTATTTTTTTTCTGACACAGTTTAACTCTGAGATCTTGTCATATTTTATTACCATTTTTTATATAGTGAATATACTGTATTAATGAATGAAATGTTCAAGGTGTCTGAATAAATTTAGGTTTGACTATATATATATAATTTATTTATTTATTTAATAAACTGAGAGTTCATATTTCCACAGAAATCTGCTTGTATAAAAATTTTGCAATGACAAAAAGCCATTGCTTAAAACTCAATGGCTTTCAGTGTCCTAATATCTTTTTGAGGTGCCACTGTAAATATTGTTTTATAGTACAAAAATACTATATTGGAAGCCAGATAGTTATTCATATACAGTGACATTTGCCCCTTTTTTTGAGAGACTGTCAGGGCTTGTAGTGTGTATTGACAATGACCCACAATCACTCCATCATCTCTTCCTGTCTCAGCCCAAACACAGACGATACTTATCTGTCCGAAACAAACAACAGTTTAACATCCTATTTACAATTACTGCTTCTCATTCCATATCTTTCTGCCCCATTATCATTGGTCAGTATCACCCCTTCTCAAATTTAACTAGTGGTGTTCACTAAGACAGGCATCACTATTATTATTGCTCATACTTCGGGTTAGTGATTTAAACAAACCCGTAACCCATATGAAACTTCGCTGCGTAACTGTTTATGCTACAAACATGAATGATGCCTCAAATCATGTGGCTTTTTGATGAGAGGTCTTGTATTGCTTTTCTAAGCGTTCAGACATTTAAAAATAAAGGTTCCAAAAGAGGTTTTTGTAGCCATTTTGGGTTTTGCAGCAACCCAAACCATTCTAAGTTCCCCGAAGAACCTTTCACTGAACCGTTCTTAAAAGAACCATTTTCTTATATTGTGAAGGCCATTTTAATGATTTAAAGAACCATATTCCACTGTAAAGAACCTTTTGTGCGTTGGTTCTGTGGAGGTTAAAAGTTCTTCATGGAACCAGAGATGTTGTAGTGGGCACACAGCTGTGGGGAATTACAGGCCCCACTGAAAGGCAGAAAAAAGATGAGATGAAGTGGATGAAAATACTGTTGGGCACTCCTCTAAAAATACAGCGCTGGACTGTAATTAGTGGTGGTGCGCTGAGCTGCTGCAGCTCCACAACGCCTCTAATTACCCCACTGCAGAGTCCCGGCCGTGGGTGTCAGTCCGATCTGCAGCGCTCCACCAGAACAAATGCTCCCCTTTTTGTTTCCCCGTCTTCTCCTGCCAATCACCCCTCTAACATATCTTCTTCATCTCATGTGTCTTCACACTCACTCAACACACACACTCCTCTAGTTGTTTTTAATTCCCTCTCTCTGTCTCTCTGAACACAGTGGAGCAGGAGAAGGATCTGCTCCAGCCTCGGCCGTACTGGAAGGAGTTCCGCTTCGATCTCACTCCGCTTCCTCAGGGAGAGACGGTCACCGCGGCTGAGTTTCGCATCTATAAAACTCTTACCGTGGGTTGGCGTGCAAACCGCACCCTCCATATATCTGTCTACGAAATCCAGAGGGAGAAAAGACACAGGTCAGTACACATTATAAGATCTTTTAAACACTATCAAGTAACTAGATATCATTTGATTTTAGTGTTTAGGAACCAAAACTCCAGAAATATTTTCTTTGTGCATTCATCAATTCATCAGTGAGATCCATCATCAGTCATTATAATGAGAATGACATTATGATCTTGTGGTTTGACAGGGAGCCTGAGCTGGTGTTGCTGGACATGCAGTCTGTGCCTGCGGGTCAGGAGGGCTGGTTGGCATTTGATGTGACTTCTGCGAGCAATCGCTGGCTTCTACACCCTCGAAGCAACCTGGGCATCCGCCTTTACGTGGAAACTGAGGAGGGTGAGCTTTTCCTAATGTACAGCGTGGAGGCGAAATACATAGTGCCAGTCCGCTCTGATAGTCTAACAGCTCATTATTAATTATGGGATCATGGCACCTTTAAAACCTGTGTTTTAGTTTGTATAGTTTTTACTTCATAAGAGTGTATGGCACCCCATAGAACTGTTTGGAGTAAAGTTGAATGTTGCGAAGGGTCTGAATTGACACTTAACCCATTTGGGGGTTTCCCAGTCAAACCATGTAACATTGCAAAAATAATATATGAATATATATATATAAAATATAAAAATTATTACTTATAAAATAATTTGGTATGATTAATTTATACAATCAATAAATAAATTACAAGAAATTATATATATAATCAAATATAAAATATATATAAATAATATTAATAAATAAATATATAAATATATAAATTAAAAAAATAAAATATATAAATAAAAAATATAAAATAGAAAAATTATTACTTATAAAATAATTAAAAAATAATAAAATAATAATAAAAATGTATAAATATATGTATAATATAAAAATTATTATATATATAGTCAAACCAAAAATTATTCAGACATTTTTGATATTTTTGATATATTTTTACTAGTGGGTGCAGGACACTATAGTTCATTTATGTAAGTGAGGATAGCAAAATAAAGTAAACTGACATATTACACCCAAAAATTCTTCATACAGTGGACTACCAGTAAAACTGATAAAAATTTGGAACCAAAAATTATTCAGACACTTTGACCTGACCATGTTTTGCTTAAGTGTTATCTGACATAATTAAGATTATTTTCTGACACAGTTTAACTCTGAGATCTTGTCATATTTTATTACCATTTTTTTAAACTTTAGTGAATAAACTGTATTAATGAATGAAATGTTCAAGGTGTCTGAATAAATTTTGGCTTGACTGTATATATAAAATATAAAATATAAAAAATATTATTTATAAAATAATTTGGTCTATATTAGAAAAACAATTGTTCTTCTGCCTTATGTCCCTCAACTTGATTTTACTTTGAGTTTTCAGTTTCCACAATCTCAGTGGTTTGAAATAATGTTTTCTTGTTACTCATACTACAAATCCTGTCAGATTTATCATCAGACCAAAACTTATTGAAGGAGTTTTAGATTTTTGCAAGAATTCTGCTCTAACATGAAATCATGAAAAGTCAGACTGTATCTTGGCAATGTTTTTAAAGCAAAACATGGTCTGTGCCATTGGACAAATGGTAAAATGCTGAAATCTTGTTTTCACAGACCGGTCGCTGTCAGCCGCATGGGTGGGTCTGGTGGGTCGGCGTGGACCGCGCTCCAAGCAGCCTTTCATGGTGACGTTCTTCAGAGCTAGTCAAGCCCCTTGCCGCCCACCTCGTGCTCTGAGACACAACAATCCACGCAAGAAAAAAACCAAGTATGACCTGCCACACCCAAACAGACCCGGCATATTTGGTGAGCCACAATAAGCGGTTTAAGAGGCAGAATGTGTTTTAAGAAGCATATGAAATGATTTGTCTTTGAGCTGTGATCGTCTCACTTTTTCCAGACCAAAATCATGCCAGCAGTGGACGCCAGGCCTGTAAGAAACATGAACTCTATGTCAGCTTTAGCGACCTTGGCTGGAAGGTGAGACATCCTGACTTTAATGCAGTTATACAACATACAAGAAACAAAAAGTTAACTTTGGGTTACATGTTACGCACAGTAATGAGTGTTGATTTGGCCAATGGAAAATAGTTCTAAACACGTTAAAGTAATTAACTGTTGCTTTCCTGAATGAATCAGTGTTTTGAATGATTCAATGACTCACTCATGAAGACTGAAACAAAAACATACAAGTGGTGTAATACAAACAGTGAAGTCCCTTTACTGCTGGAGTGTTTATATATTTAATTAATAAAATTTCTTTTTCAGGACTGGGTTTTGGCTCCTCCAGGTTACTCTGCGTATTATTGTGATGGGGAATGTGATTATCCTCTGGGCGCTTGTATGAATGCCACAAACCATGCCACGATCCAGCTGCTGGTATGTAATTCGTGCTTTTAACATTTCGTTATCTCATTTTCTGAACTACAATGCTAGGAGACCTATTGAAAATTAACTGATCCTTTATTCATATATATATATATATATATATTTAAAAACTTATATGTATTCCTAGCTGGTTGAATATATGCCTCTGTCACACAGCTGTACTGACTCCTTTGGCAGGTTCACCTTCTAAGGCCAGATGAAGTGCCCAAAGCCTGCTGCGCTCCAACCAAACTCAGTCCCATCTCTGTGCTCTTCTATGACGACAACAACAACGTTATTCTCAAAAAACATCGAAATATGGTGGTCAAGAACTGTGGCTGCTTATAACCTCCTGTACACAGTATTTCTATTGTACATTCAAGTTTTAAATCTGAAACAAATGTAGATTTGTTATAATACTCTGAGGCACCATTTGTAATATACAGTTATTAAAATTTTAACCAAATTTGAGTGCTCTTACCTGTCCCAAATGATTGACAAATGATAGTTATTGAAGTGTCATGATGGTTTCTGAGCATATTTGTTACAGTTTTATTGTGAGTGGATTTAAGGTTGGAATCCATCCCATAATAAAAAAACACATATTTTGCATAAGTTGTCTTACATTTAAACTGTCCAAATTTGCATGTGTAGAATGTAGTGAACAGTCAGGGACTTCAAGTTACGTTTCACAAAGCTCCGGTTAAAATAACTTTGGTGTAAATAAACCACCCACGCGCTAGTGAAGAGAGACAAATTCAGTTTGAGTAGCTTAAGGCTGCACACATGGATAAAATAATTTTGTTAATAAGCATTAAAGGTCACATCAAGAAACAAGTTGTGTTTTTGTGAAGAGTCATCTGAATGGTGTACACTCACATGAGATGAAGACTGTACACAAAATAGCTTTCTATAGTGTATTATTTATGTATGGCGCACGTCACACCCTCAATGTATTTCGCCATGTTGAAATGACGTCGGACAGAATCCTCGCGCTCATTGGCTGTTGTTTCTAGAGATACGCTAGTAGTGTAGTGCAGTTTGGTAGTGTGAAAATAAGATAAGGGAACACTTATTATAGTGCTTTACCAGCAGAGACAACGGGAGATTCAGGACAGCCGAAGAAGCAGAAAAGGTTTGAAAGCTTGACAGAAAGATAAGACAAAGACAAAAAAAAAAAGCAAAAACATTGGTATAGCATCCACAAATTGTAAAGATTTGATGATAGAGAAAATCCTGAGTAGTACTGCCCAAGTTTCCTTTTTTTTAGACCGGTAAGAGAATTAATTATTGTGTACACCGCTCTATAAAACTCACTAGTATTGGTGTCATTTACATAAAACTGAGACGATCATGCTGATCCACGTCGATAGGTGGCAGTACAGCGTCTAACACCATTGTAGTATCGGTACTCAAAGTACATGAAAAACAGAGATGCTAATGCTAGCTGTTAGCTACTGAGATTTACAAGAAGAAATTTGGCAGATTGATCAATATTTAGAGACAATACCTTGGCGTTAAAGGGTTAGTTCACCCAAAAATGAAATTTCTGTCATTAATTACTCACCATCATGTTGTTCCAAACCCGTAAGACCTTTGTTCATCTTTGGAACACAAATTAAAATATTTTTGATGAAATCCGAGAGCTGTCTGACCTCCGATAGAATGCAAAGTTATACCACATTCAAGGCCCAGAAAGGTATTAAAGACATCGTTAAAATAATCCATGTGACTACAGTGGTTCAACCTTAATGTTATGAAGTGACAAGAATACTTTTTGTGTGCAAAAAAACACCAACTCATTATTAGCCAGCATCACACGTATGTGTCTTGCTGCTCATGTGAACAGCGTCGGCCAATACTGAGTCGGCGTTCTGACATAAACACGGAAGCGCTGCACTGTTTATACTACATGAACAACATAGGAGACTGACAGGGAAGATAAGAAATTGTTGAAAAAAAAAGCCGTTATTTTTGTCTTTGTGTGAACCACTGTAGTCACTTGGACTATTTTAACAATGTCTTTACTACTTTTCTGGGCCTTGAAAGTGATAATGTTGCAGTCTGTCGAAGGTCAGAAAGTTCACCGATTTCATCAAAAATATCTTAATTTGTGTTCCGAAGATGAATTAATGACAGAATTTTCATTTTTGGTGAACTCTTTAAAGAAATTCAATGCTAAAGAGCTATTTTCACATTAATGGGTATAATATATACTATTACAGCTTGTTTAACAATTGTCATTTTAACATTAAGTTCTGCATTTGAGTCACCAAAACAAACAAAAAAACAATCCTTAATCTTGATGGTCTTACTAGTACCCATGACACACACACACACACACGTACTATATGCATATACATTTATTGAAAACTTTAGAAAACAAAGTAACAAAAGTGTGTTTGTGGGTCCCGACTCATTATTTTGACTATTTTTACAGGTGCAAATTTACCGCATTTGTGATCATTTTAAGCATGTCAATAAATGCATCTCAATCCCAATCCTGGTCAATACTATTAATAATACAGAGTGGTGCACCTCTCCATTTTGGTTCACAGTTAAAAGATCAGGGCACACACATTTTTTTGGATTGAAGCACCTAATAATATTTTAAAAATCATACTTTACAGGGACAAAGCGCCATTGGGAAAGTGGTGAATAAATATTACAGCACACTCAGAAAAGATGGAAGCAATATGCACATATAAAAATATATATAAAAAAAAAAGAAAAAAAAAAAAAAAAAAAGTGTGCTGGTGTGCTTGAGTCCATCCTAAGATCTCTGTCCACATGGTCCATATTTGTGAAATACAGCAAGTTGAGTTAGTCGGTAGAATCAAATCATGTTGTTTCTTTCCCCAGGGTCTGAAAATTGGACAATAATCATGAGATTAAAATGTAGTCACACTGGCAGACTTATTTAATTATTTACTTGATTCTAATGTTTAATACAGCTTTTTTTAATCTAATACTATCTGTATTAGACTCACCCCTGTTTTAGGTCCATGTCGGTTTATTGTGTCCTTTAGGCTTGAACATCCACCAGCTCAGGAGGCATAGGAGACTTTGGGTGTTTGCTTTCAAAATGCTGTTTAAATGTCTTGGGATCTGGCATCTGCGTCTATACAATTAGGAATAAGCACATTTCTCAGCAAGGATGTGCAGAAAGGGCTGGGCACAGTGGCTTAAACCAGCGACCCTTCACCCATATTGCTTTTTAAATGGTTAGTTCACCTAAAAATGAAATTTATCCCATAATTTACTCACCCTCAAGCCATCCTAGGTGTATATGACTATCCTCTTTCAGACAAACAATCGAAAACACGTTTAAAAATATCCTCGCTCTTCCAAGCTTTATAATGGTAGTGGATGGGGGCGTGATTTTGAAGCACAAAAAAAAAAAAATGCATCCATCCATCATAAATATAATCCATATGGCTCCGGGGGGTTAATAAAGGCCTTCTGAAGCGAAGCGATGCCTTTTTGTAAGAAAAATATCCACATTTAAAACTTTATTAACTATACTAACTAGCTTCCGGCAGACAGCCATTTGCATCGATTTGCGCAGGAAGAGTATCCTTTGACCCGACGCATGACAATGACGAACGCGGAAGTGCAAAGAGTAGAGCAAAACAAATCACCAGTCACGAATTAGAAGTCTAAAATGAGAAATTTTAAAGAGAAATGTCAGAGGATTTCGATATAAGAGAAGAGGAGCTTCAGTTTGTTGCCCAGCCCTATTTATTTGAACCGCGAGAGGCGTCAAAGCTTACAATACTCCTACATCCTGCGTCATACATCACGTCAAGGGTTACTCTTGTGGCACAAGTCGACTTGAGCAGTATGCGTACGGTCGTCTGGCGGAAGCTAGTTATTTGACTTTATAAAGTTTTAAATATGGATATTTTTCTAACAAAAACGCTTAGCTTCGCTTCAGAAGGCCTTTATTAACCCCCTGGAGCCATATGGATTATTTTGATGATGGACAGATGCATTTGTTTTTCTTTGGGCTTCAAAATCACACCCCCCATTCACTACCATTATAAAGCTTGGAAAAGCCAGGATATTTTTAAATATATCTCTAATTGTGTTCGTCTGAAAGAAGAGAAGTCATATACACCTAGGATGGCTTGAGGGTGAGTAAATCATAGGATAATTATAATTTTTGGGTGAACTAACCCTTTAAGTAATATAACTTAAGTCACTCACCCTGCAGACAGGACAGGTGTGGACCAGTGCTGCTTTGGCGGCAGTCTTCTGATCCGCTCCTTGAGATTTCTTCTTCTCAGCTGCTTTCTTTGCGTTCTTCTGTTGAGACTGGATCTTCTGTTGCCCACGAGCCATGGCCTTCTCTGAAAACAAACATTATATATAATGACTCGCTCAAGTAGACAGATATAATGCTGACATATCTGTCACTTTTCCTTCCATACAAAGAAAGTGAATGAGACGGAGGAAAGCCATACAGGTTTGAAACAACATGTAGACGAGTAAACGATGAGAGAATTTTCATTTTAGGGCGAATTATCCCTTTAAATGTCTAAAACGACATAGATCACATTTGTATCTGTGAGTTACGTAGGATAACCTGGCGAAGGAGTTATTAGAACATAATAAACGTAAAAATGTTGCTATACGTGTTAATAATCAATGAACAATACTCCTTCAGAAATGTATAAATGGCGAGCAGTGTCTTTCCCAGGAAGTATAACCCCGTTTTTTTTTTTTAAAAAAAAAAAAAAAGAAAATCACAGTAGAGACCGCGAAGATCTCATTAGCTAGTAACTTAGCTCATCCGCCTTCTTTAAAACTAATCTAAGCCGTATAGTTACAATGTACGAAACGATCAAATTAAAAATAACATCAACTAAACCACAAATGCCTGTAAAAACAACAGAAATGAGATTTATAAGATTAAATCTGGCAGATTGATAAATATTTAGAGACAATACCTCGGCGTTAAGACACGGTAGGAAGTCAAGCTCAACTGACGCAATTCAGCAGCTTCCGTCAGAAGCACTTACATAATAAAAGTTTCCCTCTGCTACTCAAATGTCGAGATTTAAATATTTTATCCTCAGGCCAGTGATGGATGAGTTGGCTGAGTACTTATTTATTTATTTTATTAATTGTGTACATGGGTTTTATTCGTTGTTTTGGAGTATTCTCAAACGAAAATAGCAGAGTGAGGCTAAAAATGTCACTTATTTATCTCTGTGTGGCTGAAACGAAGCATTCTGAATCTGCAAATCAAAAGACTCAATTAATTCGTAAAATGATTCACTGATTCAAATGTTTCGAACAGGTTTTAAACATACGCGCTGAGGACATCTGCTGGTTGTGCGCATGTTAGTGGATTGGAAAGACTTTTATTGCAATCTCTTGAACAATGAACATACAAAGGCAATAATAACATTATTTACATCAAATCAAATACTTGGAGAAACAAATACAACAGCAATAATAATAATAAAGAAAACATTGAAAAAAATCGCATCTCTATAATAAAGTAAATCGTGTACTTTAGGAATGACTCGAAACACTAACAATTAAAATAATGCTTTGGAAATTACCTCCATATAAATCTTTTTTAAAAGACAGTCTACAATATATTTACACATTTCTGAATATTTGCAGAATGTATCGATCTTGAGAAATGTATTGGTTTTAAGTAAAGTTTGTGTTCATGCCAATACAATAGTCGTATTTTATTATTTTGTTAATTTTATTCCTCAGAAACGTACGAACCGAAAATGTCTGTAATACAGAATGTGTGGTCGGTTTATCTATTCAGTTTAATTGTATATGACTTTTATCTTGACGAGTGTGTTCACAAACATTTCGCGGAAGTTGTTTTGGTGTATTTCCGTAGCAAAAGACAAAAATGGCAGAACGAGGATACAGTTTTTCTCTCACAACATTTAGGTAATTCTGTCATTTATAGATTGATATGTGGCTGTAATATTTTATTATACATCTATTTTTGCATGCATTCAATGGAAATAGTTGTGTTTTGTCCAACATGTCTGTAAAATGTACTTAATCGTCAGTCACATCGGAGATGCACTGTCACGGTGTTAGTTACTATGAACCTGTATTGACTTTCGGTTCATTTTCCTCTTTCAATGCTTTGTTAGTTTTTACTCGTTATTTATTTCTTTGCTTACTGTTTTATCCAGAGTTGAGTATTTATTCTGTTTTACTGCACATTCTGTTGGCTGCGAATATTAACTTGTTTATCCGTTAATCTTTTGTAATGTGTACTATATTCATTGAATTGACAAGCATTAAAAAGTATGTTCAAGTTAGTATGAAGCTTTTGTTTAAACTTATAATCTGTGAATTTGAAATAATAAAAAATGCATAAGTTCAGTATTAACTTGAAGTACATTCATTATAGATCCATATGTCAAAAAAAATATTGCATTGTTTGTTTAGATACGTTTCATATGCTTTTCTCTAATTTTTTTTTTCTTTTTTCAACACAGCCCTTCTGGCAAACTGGTGCAGATTGAATATGCTCTGTCCGCTGTAGCAGCCGGTGCTCCATCTGTAGGAATCAAAGGTATGTCTGTAGATCAGTGCATCACAAACTTCACAGACCCTGAACAAATCAGAATATCCACTGAGTTACTGAGTGCTGAATCCAGTATTTTGAGTCAATAGCAGACACTCTTAAAGGGTTAGTTCACCAAAAAATGAAAATTATGTCATTAATTACTCACCCTCATGTCGTTCTACACCCGTAAGACCTTTGTTCATCTTCGGAACACAAATTAAGATATTTTTGATGAAATCCGAGAGCTCTCTTACTCCTCCATAGACGGCAATTTAACCTCCACTTTCAAGGTCAAGAAAGGTACTAAAAACATCATTAAAATAGTCCAAGTGACTACAGTGGTGCAACCTAAATTTTATGAAGTGATGAGAAAAACAACAAAAACAACGACTTTTATTCAACAATATCTTCTCTTCTGTATCATTCTCCTACTTTGTTTACATTCAGCACTTCCAGGTTCTACGTCAGAACGCCGGCTCAGTATTGGCCGACGCTGTTCACGTGAGCAACACAACACGTGACGTAGAACCTGGAAGCCTGCACTGCACTACAACATAAACAGTGTAGGAGAATGACAGAGGAGAGAAGAAATTGTTGAATAAAGTCATTATTTTTGTTTTTGTACACAAAGTTTTCTCGTCGCTTCATAACATTAAGGTTGAACCACTGTAGTCACTCTGATTATTTTAACGATGTCTTTACTACTTTTCTGGACCTTGAATGTGGTAATAACATTGCTTTCAATGGGGGATTAAAAAAAACTTCTCAGATTTCATCAAAAATATCTTAATTTGTGTTCCGAAGATGAACAAAGGTCTTATGGGTGTGGAACGACATGAGGGTGAGTAATTAATGACAGAAATTTCATTTTAGGGTGAACTAACCCTTTAAGGGTTTGAAATCCAGTTTAAGACTTAGGCTACATTCCTACAGTATACTGTTTCTCCATACGCATGCTGCCCTTCAATTGTAAATTTGCTTTGAAGGCCCTTTTGTCATTTTTTTGCAGCATCAAATGGAGTTGTGCTGGCAACTGAGAAGAAACAGAAGTCCATATTGTACGATGAACAGAGCGTGCACAAAGTTGAACCAATAACCAAACACATCGGCATGGTGTACAGTGGAATGGGTCCTGACTACAGGTATTAAAAAAGTGCATTATTTATAATGAATGGTTTCTTTGTTCTAAAAATGAAAAGCTTCTAAAATGAGCCCTTCTTGAGTGTTAAGTTGGCACGCTGACAGCTGAAGTTGCCATCATGTAGATAGTCTGTAAGGAATGATCTCTCTTGACAGGGTGCTGGTCAGAAGAGCAAGAAAGCTGGCTCAGCAGTATTTCCTGGTATACCAAGAGCCAATCCCCACAGGCCAGCTGGTACAGAGAGTGGCTTCTGTTATGCAAGAGTACACACAGTCTGGGTATGTTACTTCTCTAATAATCATACTAGACTTGAATTAGAGCTCTTGTAGTAATTTATCATGTTTTGTAGAGGTGTGCGTCCATTTGGAGTCTCTCTTCTCATTGCCGGTTGGGACGAGGACCGACCATACTTGTTTCAGTCAGACCCATCGGTACAACAAATAAATAGCAATCAAAACATTTTCATCACTGTTTATTGTTTTCATCATATTATATTAACATGCAATCTGTCAATCGTGATATCCCACAGGGAGCATACTTCGCCTGGAAAGCCACAGCAATGGGAAAGAACTATGTGAATGGAAAAACGTTCCTTGAAAAAAGGTACTAAAATCATCAACGTATTGTCTTATGCAGGTTGAATTGTTGTAGTGTATAGATTTTTTTTAAGATTCAAAAATAGGGAAATGATTTTGCAGAGTTTTTACAGCATGGCTTTGTATCATTTTATTACAGATATAATGAAGATCTGGAGCTTGAAGATGCTATACACACCGCCATCTTAACTTTGAAGGTGAATTAATCTCTAAATAACTTCCTATATCAGATTGCACAAAACAACAACATAATATGGTCTTTTCTTTTTTCCTACAGGAAAGTTTTGAAGGGCAGATGACGGAGGACAATATTGAGGTGGGCATCTGTAATGAAGCAGGATTTCGCAGACTGTCACCTGCTGAGGTGAAGGATTACCTGGCAGCAATTGTTTAAAAACTACAGCACTACAACTGCTTACACAGTTTACCATTTTGGTTTGGTTGTTTGTTTAAATGCTGCATTTTTATTATTTGTACATCTGTGTAACTGATTTCTTTATAAAAGGATGTATATTATCAACAGCTGTCATATCCCGTTCATTTCACTATGACTGGTCTTTGTGATTTTACTACCCGATTGTAATTATAAAATCTGAACTATTAGTAAAAAGAGTTTGACAGGCAACAAATATGTATTTTGAGGCCTGTTTAGACACAGTACTGTCCATGCTAATGGGGTCTCTCCCTGAGGCTCTGTTTATGTACATTTTTCAACAAAAGTGTTGGCATGAAGCAAAAAAACTTGTTACTTCACTCCAAAGTGTTGAACAAAGTCTGAAAGGTTGTAAACTTCTCCATATCCTACTCGGGCATCCATACAGATGAAGTCATCAAGATTCATTTTAGTCTCTGTGAAAAGGACACACTATACAGTATAAGAGGAAGAAACCAAATTGATATTGCATTTAATAAACATAAATAATTTAAAACAAACCTGATGTCTTCAAACAAGGATATGATGGAGGTGGCATACGCCAGTTCCCGTCAGAATCCTTCATGTGTGAACGGTCAGAAGCAAACTTCTTCAAGTAGGTGTCCCCTGGTATGACACGAAGTTTCCTAAAACACAAATAATCCTATTTGACTGTATTATCCTGAGATTGATATGGCTAGTATTATAAACGCTTTGATAAAATGCTGTTCAGATTAGATGCTTCTTAGCTGACCTCCAGAAAGCATGTTTTAAATGCTCGTCAGAATGAAAGGCCTCCTTTGAATATACATCAAGTGAACAAGGGAAGGGAAGCACGGTGTCTAGATCATATATAAAGCTCTGTCCTTGTTTATTTGTGTGTAGAAGAACAACATGGTAATCCTAAAGGCAAGTGCACAAAAATCTTACATTAATACAAGGTAAATATATCAATAATTATTTTCCTTATTTAAAAAATGTTCTTACCCAGATTACTGGTTCATCACCTCGACTGGATTTTTGTTTCCAAATGGGTATCTGCAAATTTCACATATATAAAAACTGTACAGTACACTAACATAGTTATTATATATACATATAGTACATAAGCCTCACCATTTTTCTTTCGTTAGATATAAAAACTGCATAGACCTCGTCCAACGAGCACGTCCCCTGATCCTTGACATATTCACACAATTTCCACACATTCTCCTCACTGCAGAGAAAAATAAACAAATAAACATGCTGTGTATTTAATAAGAAATGTAGCTACTGATGTTATGTTATCACACTTACCAGTAACAGCTGGTATATACACATTGGTTCCTAGACGGAGTGATAACTGTATATTCAGACGAAGTGCTTTCTTCATTCATTCTTCCCATCCACAAATTATACTACGCGGTATTTAACTATAACGACATTACGAAAAAAAAATACAATATAATAATAAAGCGATTTACGTTGCAATCGTAGAACAACGATAGGTGTCTGTTACAGTTTATTTTGTCCGTAAGGATCTTTGGGCAGATTTGTCGTTCCGGCGTGTCAATGTGCGAACATTCAATCCTCATGTGAATTGCAAATGTGATGTGCACGATTATCACTATGATTGTTGAACGCATTTGCTGACTAAAAGCACAATTAGAAAACCCGTTAGCGAGAGATAATGTGCAATTAAACACCTCTCTCAAATAAATATTCTAGGACACTATTTTGTTTGTTTTTGGTTTTCATTTTCCATTTGTGCTGTGTTTTGTGCCAAGAGCCTTCTACTGCACTCACTGAATTTTAAGATTTACGCATTTCAATTAATAGTAAAATTCTATTAAATTGAATTGAATAATCCTTAAATTCATATAATGAATTAAGAATTTTAAATTAGTAAAAAAAATAATAAAAAAAAAATAGAGCTAATAAAACATTTTGTATAAATCTTAATGGAACAAGGGAATGGACCATTTAGTTTATGTGATTAGTATTCATAAATTTAAAACAAATGAAAATATGTTTAAATTTAAGATTTATATAAAATGTTTTATTAAGGTCTAAGTTTTTTTTTACTCATTTAGAATTCTTAATTCATAATATGAATAATATGTAAGGATTATTCAGTTCAATTTGATGGAAGTTTACTATTAATTGAAATTGTAAATCTTAAAAAAAAAGGCTTAAAATGTTTTTTGACTGTGATATTAACATGACACTGGCACAGAGCCCATATTATTATATTATGTTAATAAATAAATACATGTAGTCTATGACAAATCTTTGTTAAAATAATTTGTACAATATTTAAATATACCCAACCTAATTATCTTTTTATGTTCAACTTTTCAGTCACAAAGATAATTTTTTTTATTATTTATCTGTTAGGCTATACATTACTGTTCAAAAGTTTGGGGTCAGTACGATTTTTTAAATACTTTTATTCATCACAGATCCATTAAATTCGTCAAAACTGACAATAAAGTCATAATGTTACAGAATATTAATCTTTCAAATAAATGCTGTTCTTTCTATTAATCATGAATTCTGAAAAAAATATCACACTTTACATAAAAATATTAAGCAGCACAACTTCAACATTGATAATAATAAGGAATGTTTCTTGAGAAACACAATATTTACTGTATTTTGATCAAATAAATGCAACATTGTGTAAACAAGAGACTTGTTTCAAAAACATTTAAAAAAAAAAATCGAACAACTCCAAACTTTTGAACGGTATACAGGCCTATATTATAAAGTTAAAGTCCTATATTGTCACACAGAAACTGAGCAATAGCCTACTATAACCAGTTAACCATTCAAATCAAGTCTATACACACCAAAACATATGAAATATTCAAGGCCAGGCTTTTTTGTAAGTACATAAATAAACAAATAAATGCTGATATTTCTAGCAACTCCATTTGTTAGTAGGCCTAGCAAGTCGTAGTTATCAAAAGCCGTCTTCATTTCATACTTGCTTCATTAAATTAAATAACTTAATAAATAATACCTGTTCCTATATTAAATGAATTAAACAGATTTTGTAAGAGGCTCCAGACTTTTAGTGTGCTGAATTAACTTATAATATATACTGAATTAGGCTACTGTATTTAATTTGAGAAGCAAATATAATCCACCTTTATTTGTACAGTAACATCAAGGCCTATTATTTGCACTGTGGGTGGTTAGGCTACTTCATTTGTCCAAAACAAACAAGAGACATAAAATTAAAATAGCCCCAATGTTTTAGACTGCTATTTCTTTAAAACAAAGCAGCTAACCAATTTACCTCATTTTTGTTGCAAATACCTGCCAATGCATATTTTAGAGGAATATAGCCTAAGAAACAGCCCCGCCATTAACACCTCGTTTTTATGAACAGCACTTACTAATGGAATGCAACACTTATAGACCAATTGAAAGGTACAGCCTGGATATAAATGGAGCCTGATCTTCTCAGTCTTCAGTCTGAGTTTGGACCAGGAGATCATCATGTCTAACGGAATCAACGAAAGATTCAGCGCTTTGCTGGCACAATCAAGCGTCGTTCCAAGGAAGAAGTACAAAAAATACTCTACAGGAACATACATCGGACTTATTGCTTATGCGATTCTAGATTCACCGGACAAGATGCTCACATTCAAACAGGTAAAATAACCGCCTAAAAAGTCGTGAATTAGCCTATCGAAATAAGATTTATTAGTGTTGTCTTCCATTTATATTAAGTAGGTTAACATTTTACCTTATTTGTGCAGATAATGAAGAAGCTGGAGCCATTTGTCTTTGGAGACAAAAAAGGCATTGAGAACAACATCAGAGTCTGCTTGTCGTCAAACAGGTGTTTTGCAAAGGTGCGTTTATTAGGCCTAATTAGACTATGTATAACCTATTTTATTTTTGAAGCAACGAATCAATGCATTTGTGTAACCTTTTTTTGTGTGTGTGTCTTTATAGGTGCCAGTCGATCCGGATTATCCCAATCCTAAAAAGAACTTCTGGAAAGTGGATGAGAGTGGCATCACTGCAAAAATGTTTCGTCGACATTTCAAATACATAATGAACGTGTTCCCTAGCCTATCTATTCAGGCACATCAGGTGGATGAATGTGAAGATAATTCTTATGCTCCTGAGCCTCTCATGCCAGTTTGCACAGTCCAAGAAAACAAAATCGACGTCAAATTTACAGGCCCATTTTCTATAGAATCACTACTAAAGAGCGACCGCGAAGTGAAGCGCATGCGCAGTACGCGTTTGGAGGAACATCCACACTACATACTCCCACAGTGTGGAGCGACCAAGAGAAAAAACTTTTATGAATACAACACCGTGGAGTGTTATTACCCTGTTTCAGCAGTGGGAAGTCAATTGGTCTCAGCAAAAAGACCTCGTATTTCTTCAGGACCTTCGTTTGGACTGTCTTTGCCTCCACAGATCACAAATGATCACCCTGTTCTCCTCAGATCTCCTTTCATGTATGATGCTAGATATGTCAGGTGGTGAACATCCAGAATGACCAAATGTAAATATTCTGAAATTGCACTTTATTTTTGTTGTTCACTTTCTTTCTTTTTTCTTTTTTAATAAAACGATGTTCTTTGCATTTTTGCATGACTGTGGTTTACTTTGCTTGATTACAGATCTGAAGACATTTAGGCCTACTGATAGGCCTATCTAATGTAAAAATGCTATTTTATTAATATAGCCTAGTATATACAAATAATAATTGTACATTTATATACCATAGCCTAGACCTAATAGTTTAATAGGCCTAGTGCCTATTATACTTTTCAGTACAATTGATTTGTAGAGTAGCATATTATTTCTAATAGCAGATTATTATTTCAGTCTAATGATAATAATACAATATCTAGGCTACTTAAAGTCTGAAATACCATATTAAATATTTGTATCTTTATAATCTATAGAGACAAGGAACTTTTACAAATTACTTGCAGTCATACAAGTGAACTAAAATTAAATCATTACCCATATTTAGCTTGAAATGGAAAAAAAAACTAAAATGTTATGACAATTGAGGCATCTATAGACCTACACCTTTTCTACTTCTATTTACTTATTTTTATTGAAGCCCATGTTTCAGTATATTTGCTAATGAACCTAAATCATTCACAAAACATTTTAAAAGTGAGATCTCAGAATGCAGGGCATTTGAGATACATTAGCATTAAAATAATGTTTGTGCCCGAAAAGCAAAACAGGTCGATCAGTATGTTAATCAGTGATTAGCACATCATCCAAGATAATGTTCATATAATAGTGGAGACGATTTCCCGTCAAAACAGGTTTACTATTTTCGCATTTGCCACGGGGTGGCAGTATAATGTTACAATTTTTTTTCAACTGCTTACACACAAAATCCTTACTTGTCACACAATTTCTGAAACCTGGCACTCAAACAGCAGAACCACACACCAAATCTGCAAAACCACACACTAATTCTTGGCCTTTGACTCATTTTTCAATTTCATAAAACACTTTTTGCAAAACACAACACACAATTCTCTATGTAATACACAAAAATCTAACAGGAAGTATCTTGATTTCCTTTTTCAAACACAACCAATCAAAATGCCACACTAATTCATCAGTGCCTCACACTAACTCCTCACATGCGCAAACACTTATTGCTTTACTTAACACCAACCAATCATGGCTTTAGAATGGGCCTCTAAATAGGCCAAAGGTCAAGTTATAGGTTTTGAACAACTTTTCTGTTGTCAACTTGCTTCCATATTCATCATTTCTAAACCCTATTGAGGATTTTTTCTCCACATGGTGCTGGAAAGTGCATGATCGTTGCCCTATGTCAACATAACACTTCTTCAGGCAATGGAAGAGGCATGTGGAGACACTGACGCTGCTTCCATCCAAGGTTGGATACGCAAGAGAGAATATGTGACGTGGATGAAGTATTGTGGCTGGACCCAGCCAGGAGGAGAGATGGAGCCTAGATACACCCAACCATCTCGCCCACCAACAAACACACACACAACAAACACATGTTGGGTTTCCATGTTTTATCGGGACATTCCATAGGCATAATGGTTTTTATACTGTACAAACTGTATATTCTATCCCCCTACACTAACCTTACCACTAGACCTACCCATGGCAGAAAACATTCTGCTATTTTAGATGTTCAGAAAACATAATTCTGTATGATTTATGTATAAGCTTGTTTCCTCATGGGGACTTTAAAAATGTCCCCACAAAGTCAAAATGCACTGGTATTACTTTACCTGTGGGGACATTTGGTCCCCTACTAGGACACACATACACACCATTCCTTTGGAATATTCATCTTTTTCAAAATTATGCTAGTTTTTTTGGTTGCTAGGTTTCTTTTTTTTTTTTTTTTTGGTCCAATTACACATGGTTGATGTATTTATTTTTCTTTCGTACTGTGCAATACTGTATTCACAACCACAAATGCTTACAGTAAAAAAAAAAAAAAAGTTTCAATCTTGCTTTCATGCTTACCATGAATTTTTTCAACATATCTCTGCCAATTACTTTCAGTCTTGTACAGAAATGTACATAGCAGCTTATGAAAGAAGAGCTTTAGGTTTTGAATAACTGTGTGTATATGATATATCCAAAAATAGAATATTATGGCAAATGTGTTTGCAAAGTAAGACAAATGTTTGCTTTTGAGATGTGTTTGTGATATTTTGAATGCAGTGTTTCATTTTGCAAGAGATGTGAAGCATTTTGCATTTTGTGTGTGCAATTCTTGGATTTGTGTGTAATTTAAAAAAAAAAAAGAGACAAAGTTTTGAAAATGTGTGTATGCAGTTGAAAAAAACTAATGTAGGATATTGACGTAGGCTATATTACTTTACAGGAATAAAAGAACATTGATTTATTAATTCATTAACTATATATACCTAAAACACGGGTAGTACAGTTCAGAAATGAACCTAGCTAGACCAAAACACATTCACATTATGAAAATATTAAATAAACGAGGGAAATACAGTATGTGCAATAACACATAGGCCTATTTTTAACTTATGGAACATTAAAATATCTGAAAATAAGCTTTAAAATGTAAGAATTTGCTTTAATATCCTAAACAATAGAATGTCAGTACAAAATATGTTTAAAGGTATCTAATTTGTGTTATTTACTTATCTTCTAATCTTCAACATAACCCATATTTTAAAAGGCTGATGTCAGTTTTGGCCTGTATACGTTTCAAAGTCAAAGGCTTTTTAATAGTTTTGTGTAGTTTCCACAGAAGATACTATCTTCTGTATCGATTTTAAATGGTGGAGCAGTAACTTTGATGGCTTAAAACCTTTGTGTCCAACAATTTTGACATTATGTTTTCTCTATTTACACCATGATTCTTTACCCATTACTCACCCAAAGGTCGAGAACACTGATTAGTATATGATTGTGACAAATATTTCTGTCCTAATATTTCTGCTGTTTAATCCCGTTCATTGAGGTGACACCGTTTCGACTGACAACTGACCATGCAAAGATAAGAGATGGCAAATACACGACAAAAACTGTTTGTCTTGTCTTAAAATAGATACTCAGCTCGATGCTCTTTCCCCTCTTGTTTGGTTGTACAAGGGTTGCGAGAAAAAAAAAACTGTATCAGCATTTATCTTTAGGTAAGAACTTACAGTACTTGTGTGGACAGATGGACGGATGCTCTAAAGTATTTTTGAAACTAATGATACACAGTTATGCTCTCTGTGCCCACATCTTGATGTTGTGACTATCCTGCTATAACATATTCTCTCATTTATGAGTACACAGGCCTGTGTTGTTTTAGTGAGTGTAGGTGGTAACTATAGGCATTATAAAATTCCTTCTGCACCTCCATCATGATGGTGGTGCTCTGTTATTCATACAGCAGTAGGCTACAGACAGATGGAGAGATATCAATATAGAGATAATTGCACATTAAACACAGGTGTTATCAGGAAGTAGGCCTAGTCTTATTCTCTAGTCAATTACAGTTTTTCTCAATTGCTAAATCACTAAAACCCATTGGCTGAACAAAGTTCTCAGTTGCCTGACCTCATTTAGCTAATTGTGCAGTCTGTTGTCAATACCTTAAACCATTTCGCATGGTAAAACAAAATTTGCAGATCTCACTTAGACTTTTCAGCAAAACTCTAAACACATTCTCATTCTCAAAACACATTCTGCACTGTAATGCACGTCATCCATACTGGTAAACACAAGTGGCAACAATCAAATACAAATAGAGAACACATGTCATTGATTGAACACAACCACTCAAAATTGATGTAACCTGAGGAAGAGGAGGAGGAAGAGGAAGAAAGAGGAAGAGGAGGAGGAGGAGGGCAAGAAAGAGGAAGAGGAGACGGAGAGGCCGAAACATGATTGGACAGCGGGCCATTGTTGAAATCCCTGATCAACGAGGTGGCAATGTCACAATCTGTGCTGCTATCAGCAACCATGGTGTTCTGCATCACCATGTTACACTCGGGCCATACAACACCCAGCACCTTCTAAGATTTATTGCCAATCTAAGAGATATTTTATTTGAGCAGCAGGTTCAAGAGATCAATGAGAAATCCCATTCCCACCTATGTGATAGTGTGGGACAATGTGAGTTTCCACCGAGCTGCTCAGGTAAGGGAATGGTTTAACATCAATGGTTTATGAACTTGTACCTCCCTCCATACTCGCCTTTCCTGAATCCGATTGAGGAGTTTTTCTCCTCTTGGAGATGGAAAATATATGATAGACAACCCTACACCAGAGTAAATCTGCTGCAAGCCATGGATTTAGCCTGTGGTGATATAGGTGAGGAATCATGTCAGGGCTGGATACGGCACACAAGAGGCTTCTTCCCCCATTGCCTCAGGAGGGACAGTATTGCTTGTGATGTCGACGAAGTGCTCTGGCCTGACCCAGCCCAAAGACAAGAAGAAGCACATTTATCACATGTTTACTCCTTTGATTTTTGTAGGCTGTATACTGTACAATGAACAAATTGTATGGCCCTGAACACTGTGCTTTCCATTTGTTAACAGTACTGACTGCTCAATAGATTTTGACTGGTTGCAGGTTCATATCAACAAAGAACAAGAATTACAGTATCACAGAGACAAAGGACAAGTTTGTAAGATGCAGGGTACAGTACTGTAAAAATAGGGGTACAAGGAGGAGGAAGAACAACAAAAAATTGCAAAGAGCAAAGCAGAGTAGTAATTTCTGATCAATTTTGAGCTACTATGATAGAACATGTTTTCGTTCATCAAAAGACAATGACGGAGAAATATTACATTTGTTTTGAGATTAAAAATTTACTTCTCCCTGAGAACTATATGTTTTGTGTTTGTATGTGTTTTCTGTTTTTTGGTGTATTGTTTACTGACTGCTTGATAGTGTATATCATTTTGATCACTTTGTTTATGATTTGAGAGCAGTGCTTGATTTTGAACACAGGTAAAACTGTTTTGAGGTGAAAGTTTCATTTTGCGAGAGGAGTCAGAGGTTTTGTAAATAGTGCTTGAAGATGAGGTTTTGTGTTTAATGGTTTCAGAAAATGGAGCAAGGTTTCAGAAATTGTGTTTTAGCTATTGAGAAAAACTGTAATGTCTCAGACATGTTTGGTTTTACAGAGTCATGTTGGAGCTGATGTTACTTGCACTCTACAAAAAAATAAAAAAAAAAATAGGTTCAAAAAGGTTCTAAGGAGAAATGTCTTAAATTATTGCATAGCCTTATACTTTAATGTTTAACAGGTTATTTCATTGTTTTTCTAGTGATAAGGAATGTTTACAAGCTGTTAATTCATAAAATACCGCGCGAGCTTAGTATAAACAGAACGATATTTTCCGCTGGTGTGGACACTAATCATTATAGCTTTCTGTATGCTATAGTTACCATTTTTGGTGTTAATGGGCGTTAAGAGTCTGCCTTGGACTGTCAGAATTTGCAGCCTGGTGGTGATGGCCACACCAGATTGTGACACCTCAACATCCGTCTGACTGACGGGGATTAGCCTACGGGAAAGGATTTGAAAGGCTTGAAACAAGCTATTTGTGTGTCTGCTGTAGAATTTTGCCTATGGGTTCGATCCACAAAATATTTGCTATGAAAAAGACTAGATCCATTTTTTTTTTCCTAAAATAAAATAAAATAAAATAGCTGAATAATAAGGAAAACAGGGGAAAATGAAAACATGGTGTGTTTTATTTTGGATATTTTTTTAACAGACTAATGTCTCGTAAAGTAACCGGCCATTGACACTACAGTCTTATTTCACGACACTGAGATAAGAAGATAAAAACTGTCTTATTCCATGCTGCTCCGGGGAGCCCCGCCCATCACAGACGCGCCAGTCACGTTGGCCACGTCTTCGTGAGTACGTGAGGTCATCCACGTTTGACGCACCTCAGTGGTGTTCTTAAGCAATGCAGGTGATTTACGCAGCGCTGGTAGGGCTTAGTGAGTGAGTATTGTGATCCAGCGTTTCTACATCTTATGGGTGGACCGAGGGCTTTAATATGACGGTTACATCATAGTAACCCTATAATGTCCGATTTATAAAATCACAAATAAAAGAAAATGTATTTATTTGTTTTTTTACAAAGGACAGATTATTACATTTGTGTTCTCAGTATATTTCCCGATAAAGACTTGACCTTTTAATTAGAAATTAAGTTAACTTGGGTTTATGATCCTGTGATCATGTGCCTTTGTTTTGATGCTGTGAGCATGCTGTGTGGCCAGGAGAGGAAAATCACACAAAGTCCTATGACTGGCTATAAGGTCAAAAGGTGGATAAAATGATTAACAGACAGATTGCCCTAGCAAGGCAGCTGTGTCCATAATACCTCAGCAATGGAGTAATTATTACCAATGCCTTTGGCTCTGGTTTACCATAAAATCAATGGGTATACCTACTTTATTTATCACTTTATTTGCTCAGCCTGCAAACTAAGACACTTGAATACTTTCCTTCAGTGTTTATTCTTATAACCACTGTAAAGTGTGAGCTTTGCAGAAGGGCAAAACATCTCATTTGTACTTCTCAGCACTATAAGGTGATACTTCCATCATGGAATTTGTCGAGCACTCGATTTTCAAGCACTACACAGTCTCTGCCAGAGAAGCCTGCAGAACCAACCTCTCCAGCTGTGGTAGATGAACCAGAAGGTGAATATCTGAACTGTTTTTTCAGAAATTCCAAACCCAGTTTTCCTGTTTCCAGTAATACCAATATCTGTGGCCCTCCTGTGGTGCAGCAGTCCTGTTTGGCCTCAACAGTTTCCCCATCTAATAAAATACATGGAAATATAATGGGTATAGTATACACTAATGTATGTTGTTGATTCATGCATGACAAAAATAATTATCACCTTTCTAGACTGTTGTTTTGCAGTCAAGCGATATTTAAAACCTAAAAATTTAGCATGGACAAGATGGTTGCTGGTTACCTTGTAGTGTCGCCTTCAGCAAGTTGTTAGTGAATGAGTTTAGGTCCTGTTTTAAAGGTTATTTTCATGGAAAACAAAACAATGTCAGGTCAGAGCAATTTTCCACTTCAGTAATTGGTTGCATCTTATCAGCAGAGGCAATGACCTGTAGCAGGAATGCTACCATGTTGCCAGGTCAGAGTAAAGTGGACATGGTGGACCAGAAGCAGTTTTCATGTATGTGATCCCATCCATGATCCCATCTGTATCAGGTGAATTAGCTCTGGTACAATAACACTTAGGAAAGCAATCCACTTTCACCAGTTGGTGAAGATGAAGCTGTGAAAATAATTCACGCAGAGTGGTTTATTTGGCCAGGGAACAGCCCAGGGTGTGCCTGGACAAAACTGCTGTGAGAAACGAAGCAACAGCCATGCTGTGGAATATCTAGCATATATATATATATATATGCACTAGTCAGTAGTACATCTAGACCAAACATTTCTTTCACAATACAGAATTACACCCTACAATTTATGGCTGTAGTTATTGAGTAACTTTATCATCCAGAGCATCAAAGTGAAATGAGTAGTCAAGTGCCATTATAATTGTTTTTCCAGTGACAAGGATTGATAATGGAGATAAACTGATTGAAGTTCAGATACTACAACAACCTCTGTCAGAAATGACCTCTAAAAATATTATGCCTGTTCCAGTGGCACCAATGATCTGCTAGAAAACACTTCCTCACAGCTGAGACATGATGAAGATTAAGACTTTCAGTTATTGTAAAATGTTGGGGTAAAAACTTTGTTTGCATGATCGCTTGTTTATATTGTCTGTTTATGAGTCTCTGTTTGTGCTGTTCCACAACACACGTTAATACATAATCCATAATACTTTGATCGTACAGGGAAGAGTCAGTGTTGGCATCATCATTTATTAAACATCTACTTCATGACCTAATTCTGCAACTTGTTTACTTCATTGTCTGTGAATGAAACCATCACATTTTGGTGATTTATCCACTGCTTAATACATACAAAAATGGCCATAAACTGCTTTAACACTCCCATTATACAACATAAATAGTGTTTATTGTCATTTTGTAACTTTAAGATGTCCTATTATCCCCTTTAGTAAATCAGTAATACGTGACATTGAACTGAGTAGCACCTGCTCTGAGGAACTACGTGATAGGTGAGGCCTTCACTGCAGACTGGCCTGAATGCTGAGTGAGCGCTGTCTCATGTCATGTGTATCTGAATCATGGCTTAGTATGATTCATACTACATCTGTCTACAGTATTGCATCACATACTGCATCTGCACTAAAGCAGTTTAATGCAGTTTAAATCAGCATGAAACAGAGGTTGCAGTAGTCTTTTCTTATCTATTGTGGCATATATCCGAGTGAAACAGCTTCTCAAACAAGAAAAAAATATAGAGCGGGACTTGATTTTGTTTATCGGGAATTGATTGGATGGTTGTGGTTTGCTGTTGCTGTGATGTCATGCGAGTGACAGTTTGCCCCGCCCTTGTGCCAGTAAATGCATCATCAGAGAAGAGATGTCATTACGAGACAGAGGAGAAGTTAGTTTGATTAAAGAAGTGCACATGAATTTACAAAAAACCTAAATAATAATAATGATGTGCACGGATAAATCATTTATAATAAATTACACAAAATTTCATAAAAACATAAAAAATGTCAATTTTGATTTCATGGTGACTTTAAGCTGATTGAGACTGCATGTTATCTTGGGTTTGAAACAGAAGGGCTAGAATATTACTAATATTATTGTGTGAATAATATAGTTTAAAGTGTAAAGTAATGTCTTAAAGGGGAAAGGTTTGGTTGGTGAACGGGTGCCACATTGTAGAATTAGACAAGTCAACAAGAACAAGGGACAAGGGCAAGAATCTACTATACTCTTGTCAGTCAACATTTCTACGTCAAACTAGCCCCCATTGACCTTTCAATACATGAAAGGAAGGTGTGTAGGCCTTTAATACTGTTATATAGTGATCCAATACCAGCTGTAATGTTAATTTGGATTATGTGGGCATGTCGGCGTGGTTTAAATGATAACATAATGACTGTTTTGTCCTGTTGTTGGATGGCCACTACAGAAAACGGCCTTTGGTTTTGAACCTCCTTTTATTCATTTGATTCGTCTGATGCCAAAAGCCTGTAGGGAGAGAGAGGTCAGTGTTTTATCTGTTCTTTACGAGGAATCCAATAACCTCCATGTTGTGCAAACCAGATATGAGTTGTTCGAGATGAATCCTGCTCTGTATTTTAAGTGCAAGGACATGAATAGAAGCCAATGTCATGAACCCAGATTTTGTGAAAAACAGACCTGGCAGAAAAGTGAGAAATGTACACATTTGACACTCAAAGAAACCACAGTTTAACACAAAGTTCTGGCATAACTGAATGATATCCTTTACAATGTGTGATATAATATTACATTTAAAATGCCTGAAAGCTAGTTACTAGTCAATTTCTATGTCGTTATTAGTATTTTTCAATATATAAATGGAGATGGTAGGTGGATGATTAAAAATTAGCGTAGCACCAGAGTCCATGAGAAACTCTGTTCTGAGTACACAGAGATATGAACCTGTCAGGTAAAAGTCCACAATCCTTATCAGTTATTATTCTCTTTAACCCACTTTAGAACCCTGGGCAGTCTGCTCTTTGATTCAATATGTATTTGCCTATATATCTTAAAATCATAAAAGTTTATCTGGTTAACAATGGTTTCAGTATTTTTCCACAACACAGTTTGACCTGGCCAATTGCCCAGCTTTTACATCAAACAACCTATACATATCTGTGATCTTCTGACAGTTTTGATTTATGAAAAGTCTCTCATGCTGAACATAGCTCTGGAAGTAAATTCTATCTGCCTTTATTTTGCTGTCTAATTCAGTTTGTGGTGTAAATGGTGCTTGAGAGTTGATCAGCATATTGGTAGTTTCTGTGCAATGTGTCCATTGTGAATGTGCTTGTTATCACTGCCTCATATTAGCTAAACACAGAGAAAGCATTGTGTTGTTGGAGAGGACACACACGCATACACATAAAAAGACACACACTTCTCTGAACAATACTTTATTGATGTAAGGAATAACCAGTTTTGAGAGTATTCTGTATTAATATTAAGCTATTTGTATGTAATCTTGCAGGAACAGAAGAATACCTTTATAAGAATTATAAGTGATTTATAATGTGAAAGATCAGTCCTATAATCAAGACATTTTCCTCAAGTGAACACTGTCATCATATCTCACGCAATGCTGTGAAAGGAAGGCATGACTCAATGAAGTTACCCAATAGAAAGAGGAGTGGGCAGGACTGACTAAACATACATCTTTATAATTGCCTGCTACATCCTGTCGCGAGCAGCACGTACTCAATTGTCACCCTCAAAATCTCCAAAAACATTATAGTCTTGTTGGACTTTCTTGTTTTTATTTTGGGACAGTCAACCGGTAAGTCATAAAAAGTCTTTTAAATTCTTTTTTATGTTAAAATATTGGCTGTTTCTTTATCTAATAGAACCGCAGACCGTGTGTAAAACATCTCTGACATGATATCGAACGAGATATGTAGGCTATTTATCAGTTTTGAAGAAAAGATATCCGGTATAAAAAAAATTTAATTTAACAACAATAAACAGAAAAAGTAAACAGTGTGTTTACAATTGTACAGCGAAATCGCAATCGGTTTTTTATTTATTATTTTTTTTTGTTTTGTTTATCATTACGCGCGTGCGTGTGGTCGGCTGCACGTGCAAATGTCAACAAAGTAGTGTGAGTTCGAGTGGGGTAAAAATATGAGGTGTATGATACCAACTAACTGTGGTTTTCACCTCACTGCACGTTTTGTATGTCTTTCAGTTTCATATCTGTCAAACTCAGCTCAGTTTATGGAGTTTTCTCCTAATTAGATGAATCAGGTGTGATAAGGGAGCAATGTTGAGCCCAGAATTGAAAACCACAGTACTAGACCAAAGTCATTCATTTATTTAGCTTTCATGGTTACGTTTTATTTCACCTGACCCTTCTAAATAACATATTGTGTCTGATCATTTGCATTATCAGACACAATATGCTGATTTAACTGTTTGTATTGCTCAACATAGATATAGCCTAGTTAAAATGCACTGTTAGACATTTGTGACATAGGCCTACTAATAATTTAAACGCCAAGCTTACTTGTTTACTTATTCTCAAAGCAGATCATAAAGAGTCAATAGACTACTTTGTTGCCATATAAGCTTTGAATTTGTATTATGAAAAGTGAACATATTAAATAAAAAAATGGAATATATACATTATAATACATGAATATATGCATGGATTTAATGAAACTACGGAATTATAAACAATAATATTAAATTAGGTATGAATAGAAATATAAACGATTAAATGTAAAGCTCAGGACAATGGCAAAATGTAACACTGTTCAGATGCAGCATATCATTTTTACAAAAGCAGAACAGCATTAGATCCACCTCTGATACTTGGGCCTGAGGTGCATCAGAGTTTTTTTTATTTTTTTTTTTAAAGAATTGCTTTATGTGGCCTCCTCAGAGCAGGCTGTGTATAGACGCCTTTACTCATACAACAGCAACAATGGCAGAAACTATTTAATGACATGAAGGATAATGTATAAAATATGCATACACTGTAAAAAAGAATAGTTGGTTTAACTTAAAAAAAAAACTACTCTACACATGCTTAATTCAGGCTTCCGGATTTAGAAAAATTGTGGATTTTATGATTCTCAAAGGTTAGGGAAGCAGTCATTGTTTCTGCGGATGTCTGGGCCTAACCATGATAATTCTGGAACTGTGATTCTAGTTACATTTTCAGATAAATTTGGATGTCACTGCAGTGTCAAGGGATAGATTGCAACAAAAGAAGAAGAAATGGTTATGGGAAGTGAAAGAAGCATTTCCCTCTCCTCTGTGGGGGTGTAGCAGCAGTAGTGGTTAGGATCCAAAATAAACATAGTTACTGATATTAATGCAATATAGCAGCCAAAGTTAATGAAAACAATTATATATGCATATGTTCATACAAAATGAATTTGTTATCAGTTCCAATATTTAATTTAAGAGATTAGTAAGTCATGTTTACCATTATAAACTGAATTGGAAACCTGGTCTGGAGACATGGACAGGTGAATTGGGATGTTTTGAAGTATAGTGAGTGTTCTAGGGTATGGGAAGGGCAGGATCTGTCCTTAAGTTACTGCAGTTTATATCCTGCTGAGACATTACTGCCACTGCCAGCCACTCCCAGGTAAAAGATTAGTAAAAAGAGGCCATAAGGGCACACAGCTTAAAAACAAGCAGGTGACCTACATGCCAGCTGACCGTTACTTGTTGAATTTACTTGAATTTGATTATATATTTTAAAAATGTCCCATATTAAGCTGATTTCTTCTAGCTTGGTTAGTATTCATGAATAATTTCAGTTCTCACATGATTCTGGTCAGGAATGTGTGTAGGGGGCTGCTGTAGAAACCTCAGCAAATGATGGACTACAGAAATTCCTCTTGATAAACAGCTTGGCTTGATTCCTAGAGCTTGTCTGTGAATCAGAAAATCAATCGCTGCTTTTTTTTATAGGGGCTTGGTACAGGAACTCTTCTTGAACCTGTGGGATGATAAGACACAAAGGCTTTCATGCTGGTTTTGTTGCAGAGCTGGAAAAAATGGCTAGAGTTTAAGGGGCGGAGGGACTGCGGGAGCCATGGAAGCAGCTGTGTCAGTGGCTTCCTGTGTGTAGCGTCCAGACCCGCTACAGAGGAAAAGCCTGACATGTGACCTTTAGAAACCTCAGTCAGACAAAGAGCCTGTTCAAGCTTTCACTCAATTTACATGCGCATCAACATTCAAACGGTCGTCTTTTGAAATGCATGATCTGCATCATCCAAAACAAATTAGGAAAAGCTGAGAATATAATCAAAAAGGCAAAGAAATTTTAATGTCAAATGTTTGTCTGTCTTGCTGTAGTTACACTCCAAAATTACAAAAGCTGGATCTGAAGCTGCAAATCTATCGCAATGTGTTAATAATGCTGCAAATTTACCTCAGATTAAGTTTAATTTCTTGATTTCACTCAGGATATCTCATAAAGTTGTTGTAAATAGCTGTTGCCAAAGCTGAATTACACCAAAACAAAAACAAGATAATTTGACCTTGAATTATTTGAAGTTCACCAACCTTAACGTTGTGTTTTCCCTACCTCTAGGTGTCCTCGTTGAGAATGGATGAAATCCAGGTAGTCGAGTCGAAGCCTCTGCTTGTGGACAGGGATTTGCAAGTATGGGAAACACTTTTGTAATCATTGTACATGAGAAAATAACACATAGTGTTAACCTACACTGTTTCTCCTCTATTCTAGGGGTTAAGAGAGGCTGTCCAGCAGCTGGTGATTAAGGCAAGCATTTCATTTTGGATTTTATCTGTATGGTTTAACTTTACTAACTAAGGCTACACACAGAAATAATTTTAATTCAAAACCCACTTCATTCAGAAATCTAAGAGGTCATTTTTTGCCAGTCATGACACCATGGCATTACTGATACAGTACAAGATACACTGTGCTGATCCTCACACAGATTAAAGTCCTGAAGTTTGGGTCATGTGTTTAATAAGAGCGTTCAGCCTCTAGACCAATGACGTAGGCTGCTGAGGGATACACCGGCCATCTGCCCGAGGCGCTCACGTAGGCCTCGTCCTGTTTAAAGAGATTAGTGCCAGTAGGCAGAGACAACATGTGTTTGTGTTCAGTTGCTATACAAAGCCAAGCAAAAGATGTTTATGTCCTTGTCATTGTTGAAAGATGTAATTTGACTTTCTTAGCAGCTTGTGCTTCAAGTTGAGGCAGCTGAAACTAGTTTCTGCAGCATCAGCCAGTTGATCTTTGACCGGAGGCCTGCACTCAAAGACTTTTCTCAATGACTCTTGCAGTGCATGGTGGTTATTTGTCATTGTTTGTCACTAGTGTTAAATTAACTTCAAGAAAGTTAAACTGAAAGTTAAAGTTCAATCCGTTGGAGATGATTAATGTTTTGTTGGTTTTAGTGGTTATGCAGCTTCTATTTTTAAACATGGGAAAACTATAGAAATACAGATTCTCATTGGAAATGTAATTTCAGTCAATATGTGGTCTTTCCAAATTAAGAAGTTATATGAGTTGGTTTCTTTTAGAGTGAAAGAAATATGACAAGTAGCAGCAAATATTGGCCATGACCATTTGCTGAGCTTCTATGTAGCTCGATTGCATTTTATTGCTGATTCACTTGAAGACAACTATTATTCAGTGTGCACCGCCACCACAATCATCACATTATAGTTTGGCTGCACTGGCCTAAGTTTCCGATGGCCTAGAGTAGGCTACTCCAAGCATCTGACAGAGGCTGATCCAATTTACGGATGTCGTTAACTAGAATTAACTTGTTTTGAACTTGGTGCAAAGCATGCTGGGAGCATGGGGCTTATGTCGAGCGACAGCAACAGGGGTATAAAACCCTGTGCACAGATGAATATTAGCTAAGTGTGCACACAGGAGCTTACTTCCAATCAGATCTTATATTCATTCTCATCGCTACTACTAATTACAACTGGCAGCCATGGTTCTGGAGGACTCTGATATGGAATTAGTATTTGAGATTGAAGTCGCTGTGAGTAGAAGCATTCATTTTTGCTTTTTAGGGATTTCATTGGCCATTTTTGTTGTCTTAGTTGTTCAAAGTGTTTTGACAGAAAGGAATTACTGTGTCAGTCATAATTAGGGTTTAATGCTTTGTGAAATTGGTAGAATTGGCAGTTGAACATTATGAAATCAGGCAGACAGTTTTTATGGACTGTGAGCTTTAGATTTATAACCAAAGTGCATAGTGTTGAAATGTTTGCAGTTGGTCTGTGGTTCATTTGCAGACAGGTTTCAACTTCTGCTTGACCTTAAATGTTACATGAAATTGCATGGCTACTCTGTAAAAACGGTCTCAAAACTGAAAGGTGTTAATTACACAGAAAAAAAAGTCATTGAGATATGCGCTGTTGGAGTAAATTGTACCGCCGATCAGATTAATGCTGATTATGATGGTTCAGCAGATGCTGATAAGCGTTGTCTTGCCATGTTGCATGTAGGAACATGATGTGGAGACTCCATATGGCAGAATCCACTGTACCATGAAAGGAGTTCCTAAGGGTGACCGGCCCGTCATTCTTACCTTCCATGATATTGGACTGAACCGTAAGCTGTTATATATCTTAAACAGTATCTCTAGTCATAAAACCCTTGAAAATGTCCCCTAAATCTTTTTGTTTTGCTTTACAAGACATGTTAATCAAGAGGTTCTTCAAAAGGACAAATGCTTTAATGTATATATTATGCTTCTCCAATAGACAAAAGCTGTTTTGACCCCTTGTTCAGCCATGAGGATATGCAAGAGATCATGCAGCACTTTGCTGTGTGTCATGTAGATGCTCCAGGGCAGCAAGAGGGAGCTAACACCTTCTCCACTGGGTGAGTTATATTTTATATATATATATAGACGGATAAATGAATATCAATAAATGATTGCAGAAAAATAATAATTGACTTTTTTATATATATATAGATATGAGTATCCTTCCATGGACCAACTGTCTGAGACTCTTCCATCAATCCTTAAACATTTTGGGTGAGGTGTTTATTTTATTTTATTATTAACAGTTTTAGAAATTTTTCAGATTATTATTTTTTTTAATCCTAAACTGATTTTCTTAAACCCCACAGACTGAAGAGTGTGATTGGCATGGCTATCGGAGCGGGTGCTTATATCCTTGCTAAGTTTGCTGTGAGTTTGACATCCTTTTTGATTATTAATAAGTGATTTAAAGTTTTAATTAAACCAGGATAAAGAGCTAGAAGTGTTTCTTTTCCTGTGGATTTTGGCATTCATTTGGCTAGTTTAGCTGCTGAGGAATGTCCCTAAAATACTGCTTGGCTTGCAGTTTTTTTTTTTTTTTATTAAATTGGGGTTTAAATGTGGTTTGCAAATACTGTTTTCTTTTCTAGTTGGATTACCCTGCTATGGTGGAAGGCCTTGTGCTAATAAACATCAACCCATGTGCTGAGGGCTGGATGGACTGGGCAGCACATAAAGTGAGTGCTAACCACTAAAATTCATCATTTATGTAGTGTTTCAAGCTTTTCCGTCTGTCATGGGCTCATCATTCGCATTACTTACAGATCTCTGGTTGGACTCATGCCATGCCCGATATGATCATCTCTCACCTGTTCGGAAAGGTTGGTCAAGTTTAATGTCCGACCCTATCTAGATAATTTTTTGAATTCATTAATTTATACTAACATGAATGGGTTTTATTATTATTATTTCTCCAGGAGGAAATCCAGCAGAACCATGACCTCATTGGCAGGTACCGTCACCACATTGTGAATGACATGAACCAGTTCAATCTGCAACTCTTTGTCAAGTCATACAACAGGTAAGCATAATACCACTACTAAAACGTCTTGCTAAAAAGACAATGTTCGTTGACATAACATTTAATCAATGTTTTCATCCACTTCACAGCCGAAGAGACCTGGAAATCGAGAGGCCTGTACCCGGTGGCCATGTCAATGTCAGAACTCTAAAGTAAGTCTGAAGCCACTTTCAGATGGCTTTTATAAACTTCTACACAATGTAGGATGTATTTCCTGTAGTCATGACTTTGTCACTCTGTTTTCAGGTGTCCTGCACTCCTGGTGGTTGGAGACAGTTCCCCTGCAGTGGATGTTGTGGTAGGTTTAAGTTTAATCCAGGACTACTTCACTTCATTATTATTGCCATACTTTCCAATTTCAGTTTAAACCGGCACACTATTGCTCCACACTTTATATCTGCTGCATGTATATTTAGTGGTTTAAAATGTCTGTTTTCTATACAGGTTGAGTGCAACACAAAACTGGACCCGACCAGAACCACACTGCTTAAGGTGAGTTGCATCCAGTGAAGCTGGCAGGTATTTATAGCCCACATGGAAAAGTCAGTGCTGATAAGATTCCGATAGCTCAGCATTATCTAGTGACTAATTTACCCAGGTAGTGCAGAAGCGGTCTACACTGGCCACCTTCAGGGCTGAATCTCACCACGGCTGACCTAATTTTCCACAGCCCGCCCTCAGGTAGACTAAGAATTAGGTTTATGGCGTCAGAAATGGCCTATTTATCACCGATAAGTGCTGAGACCAGTGGAGTTAATGGTGCGCTAGGTGTTTCAGACACCTGCGTGAATGGCAGAAACAGAAATGAGAAACAAGCAATGACGCATTTGTGTTTTCCCTGCATTTTAACCAACACTTTATGTGCCTCTTCTTTCTTCAGATGGCTGACTGTGGAGGCTTGCCCCAGGTCGACCAGGTGTGTAATTTTAAAATTTATGATCATTTAGATTAATTTACAAGTTTGCTCAAGGTACAGGATGATAATTAGGGATGAAGCGTGCGCTAAGCTTATTACGGACAGCAATGGCACATAGTTCTCTGTTCTAATACTTAGCTTGCCACCTGCTGCTACCAGCTGTTAGAATCCATCCTGTTTCACAACATGTACTTAGCGAAATCTATTTTCCACCTCGACCTGATTAGTTGTTTTTGTAGTCAAATAAACTGAATTCTCCTTTTATTGTCTCCTTAGCCTGGGAAGCTAACAGAGGCTTTCAAGTACTTCATTCAGGGCATGGGTTACAGTAAGTATTGTTATTGTATTTTTTTTTTTCAGTATAGTCTCTATTTGTCTATACAGCTGTGTCTTTATAAAGAATACCCGTGGCGCATTGCCTGAACTCCTTTGCTCATGTGAAACTCGTTTACAACAGTAGCAGATAACATATGTGACCGGGCTGTTCTGCCCTCTAGAGGTGTGATTTAAATTTTAACCTGACTTGCTCAATTTCTAAACAACTTTGGAATCAGTAAGTTAAATTAATACTTTTATTCAAAAACAATCTTTATATTGACACAGCAAACTATGGAAGATTGTTTCAGCCATTTTTTTTAATCTCACAATTCTGACTTTTTTTTTTTCTCGCAATGGCGAGTTATAAAGTCAGAATTGCGTGATATAAAGCGTGATATTGCTTTTTTTTTCCTCAGAATTTTGAGTTTATATCTCGCAATTTTGACTTTATAACATGCAATTGCGAGAAAAAAAGTCAGAACTGTGAGATATAAACTCGCAATTCTGAGAAAAAAAACGTCAGTCTTTTCCTCTTCACAACTGGACAATATAACATGCAAATGCGAGTTTATATCTCACAATTCTGACTTTATAACTCGCAATTCTGACTTTATATCACGCAATTCTGACTATATCATGCAATTCTGACTTTATATCACGCAATTCTGAGGAAAAAAGTCAGAATTGTAAGATATAAACTCCAAATTGCGAGAAATAGGCGCAATTACCTTTTATTTTTTAATTGTTGGCGGAAACAAGCTTCCATAGTTAACTGATCAAAAGTGACAGACATTTATAATATTAAAAAGACTTATTTAAAAACAAAGGTTCTTTTGAAATTTCTATTTATCAAAGAAAAAAAATGCATCAGTTTACACAAATATTAAGCAGCACAACTGTTTTCACCATAAATAAAAGTTTCTTGAGCAGCAAATCAGCATATTAGAATGGTTTCTGAAGGATCATGTGACACTGAAGACTGGAGTAATGATGCTGAAAATTCAGAGAATTATTTCAGTAACATAAAATGTATTACCTCAAACTTTTGAACGGTAGTGTTTCTGCATATTAAACTTGGATACATGTGATTCTACATAAAAAATACATCAGATTTGATAAACTAATGCAAAAAATCTTTAAAATATGTATCCTAATCTGTCTTCCTCTGCCTCTCAGTGCCCTCTGCCAGCATGACCCGCCTGGTCCGTTCCCGCACAGCATCCGGATCCAGCGTCACCTCCTTCGATGGCAACCGCAGCAGGTCGCACACTAACGAGGGCAACCGCAGTCGCTCCCACACCAACGAAGGCCGTGCTCGTGCCCACACCTCCGACAACCAACGCGGACGTTCACACACCGACAACATGGACAGTTCTGTGGACCAGGCTCCCAAGTCCACCGAAGTGTCCTGTTAGACTGGTGACCTTGTCTCCGGTCCATCTCACACATGCATTGACCTCTCTGTTCTGACTGTGCTGCGCTGCCACTAACTACACACACAACAGGACCACCGCATGTTTCCCTCAGGGGTCTTGCACCATTTTATTAGTCAGAGAGCATTTACGCCAAAGTGTCTTGTGTTCAAGACTATATTTCCTGGGGAAACGCTGAGGAAGGAGTGGCTAGGGTGGATGAAGGACAGGATGTTGGAGTTATTTCTTTTTTTCACCCTGCGCAATGGCTGTCTTGTTGTTGTTAGAGGCAATGCAGCACAGAGACATCGTGATGGTCATCATCCAAGTATACTGGGCACTGAGAAGGGCACATATTTGTAAATTTATGTTGATCTGTAGTCCGCAATTTAATCTTTTGTCAAGTTATTATACCACACTTTTTCATGCTAGTTTGAGTGCATAATTAATTTGTATAATCTGTATATGTTGAAATGAACCTCACTGAATGGAAAAGGGATTGGTTGACCACAGAGTAGAGATGGTGGTATTTTTTTTTTTCATGATGCTAACCTACCTTATAAAACTAAGGTATAAGCTCCTAATGTGTTGATTTTCATTTTCCTGTGTATGTCCCATTATTTTTGGGGGGTTGTATTTGTAACTCAGTAAATGATGCTCTTAAAAGAAGTGATTTTAAATGATTTTTATGGGATCAAATATTTAAAAAAAGAATCTTAACATTAGTTTAAATTCAACAAAACCAATTTGTAGATATAAGGATACAGGAAAACGACTGTATATGAGTAATATTTTTGTTTTTTTTGTTTGTAACAAATGATTTCTATGCAATCAAGCACAACAGAACAAAATGTGCCATGGAATCCTCTACTTGGACTGGATGCTTTCTTTTTCTCAAGGCTTTGAAAGAATAAAGCGAAGGATCGCTCAGAAAGAAAGATAAATATAAGCAACACACCTGCTCTTCCACGCACACTAAAACAAATGCTTGCAGCTTTGTAAAGATGTAAAACAACCTGATGCACTGCATTTTTAATGGAATAACAGTTTGTATTTATTAAAAAAAAGAAAATAAAAAGCTGGTTACTCAGTTTTTTGGTCTGTGTTTATTTGATAACTCCATACAAAACTCTATAGTATATGGAAAGTCACACTAAGGCATAACTCACTCCAAGGACTACAGCGTCATTTAAGAGCATAACTGTGGAAAAAAAGAGGTATGAAAATACAAAAAAAGAAAATCAATAGATAGAAGCAATACAGATTCCTTCTTTACATAAACTTTGCATAAATTAAGACTTCTAACTACAGAACTTGTCTTTTTACATATCTATTACTTGCATAATTTGTACATAAGGATTTATTTGTCACAATGTGACAAAAACTTTAATAATCTTGGTTGAAATAACCTAACAAATGTGAAAAAAGGCCACATAGTCTTAAAATAGCATATATTAGGATATGTCAGTTTATTTCAATTTTTCCAATAGGAAAAAAAGTCTTACATAAGAAAGAATGATGATGGTTGATTAAATATTAAAGAAAAACAATCTTTATATTGACTTTTCATCAAGGTCACTCATTTTTCAATCTCACTTCTCTCATGGTACTGCTCTAGATCTGTAAATATGTCATTGGGGTTTTTACAGCTCAGGTTGCAGAAGCAGGCGTTAATCCACATGACCTGCCAGGTGAAGCCGGATCCATTTGGGCACTGAAAATCGACCTCAACAGTCTTAGATTTGAAGGGGATGCAGCAGCGCTCATCTGTACACACGCCACAGAATTTGGGCCAATATGTTTTTGTACTAGTGCAACCAGAGATGGTGAAGTTGTGTGGCCTCTCCGCCCTGTAGATATTCAAGCACTTCTTTCCAGGCTTGTAGAGAGTCAAAAAATAACCTTTTATAGACTATAGTCATTCATATTTCTCTCAAATGTAAATTTGATATTCATTATATTACAATAAATCTGATGTTTGTGTTCTTGCTGTACCTTGATGTGCTTTGTGATATCCACTTTGCAAGGCCGGATGTTGCAGAGTCTGCTCTCTTTGACCATCTGACACTGTTTGTTGTTGTTAGTTATGCGTAAAGACACTCCACGGCCGCAGGTCTTTGAACAGGGACTCCACGAGGTTGTCTGGGTCACACAGTTCTTGTTCCAGCTGTCCTTCACACTAGACAGGGCTGTAAGAATTCAAAGAAAACAATGAAAAATGAATGCTCTCTTCATTCATGAGGTTTAAAAATTATTTATATGCTACCGTTCAAGTTTGGGGTAAGTAAAAGTTTTTTTTTAAATTATTTCCTTTCATTCAGAAAGGATGGATTAAATTGATAAAAAGTGACAGTAAAGACATTTATAATGTTTATAATAATATTAATGTTTATAATAATATTTCTATTTCGAATAAATGCTGTTTTTTTAACTGAAAAAAGTGTATCAACTGTTACCTGCTTTTTTTTTTTTTTTTTGATAACAACAAAATGTTTCTTGAGCAGCAAATCAGCATATTAGAATGATTTCTGAAGGATCATGTGACACTGAAGAGTAATGATGCTAAAAATTTAGCTTTGCCATCACAGGAAAAAATTACATTTAAAATCAAATAAATGTAATGGCTGGTATGTAAATGTGATTGTGATTACATTGTTAGCTAACTGCATTCTCTAAATTGTGATGTTGACATGCATTCTCTGTAAAGCTGCTTTGAAACGATATGTATCGTGAAAAGCGCTATACAAATAAATGTACAGTGGTGGTCAGAATTATTGGCACCCTTGGTAGATATGATCAAGGATGACTGTAAAAATAAATCTGCATTGTTTATCCTTTTGATCTTTAATTCATAAACTTAGCAAAAATCTAACCTTTCATTGAAGGAAAAGAATTGAAAGTGGGGGGAAAATCACATTATGAAATAAATGTTTTTCTCCAAAACACGTTGGCCACAATTATTGGCACCCCTAGAATTTTTTATGAGTAAAATATCTCTGAAGTATATTCCCATTCATATTTACAATTTTTAGCACACCAGGGTGATCATGAACATGAAATTGTCCAGCCATGACTTTCTGTTCCACAGGAGTATAAACATGAGGAAACACAAAGGCCAAATTCCCTTAATCATTCATCACAATGAGAAAAATCAAAGAATATAGTTCTGATGTGCAGCAAAAGATTGTTGAGCTTCACAAAATAGAAAGTGGCTGTAAGAAAATAGCTAAAGCATTGAAAATCCCCATTTCCACCATCAGGGCAATAATTAAGAAGTTCCAATCAACTAAAGATGTTACAAATCTGCCTGAAAGAAGACGTATGTCTAAATCGTCCTAATCCATGAGGAGGAAAGTTTGAGTGGACAAAGACTCTCCAAGGATCACAGCTGGAGAACTGCAGAGATTAGCTGAGTCTTGAGTCTCAGAAAGCCTAAAAAAAAAAATGATCAAACAGCACCTACATCCCCACAAGTTGTTCGGGAGGGTTTCAAGAAAAATCCTCTGCTCTCATCCAGAAACAATCTCCAGCATATTCAGTTGTCAGACAAGACTGGAACTTAAAACGGGACCTGGTTCTATGGACAGATGAAACTAAAAAAAGAGCTTTTTGGCAGCAAACCCACCAGATGGGTTTGGTGCACACAGAGATAAAAAGTACCCCATGCCCACGGTTAAATATACTGCTGGATATTTAATGTTGTGGGCCTATTTTTCTGTTGGAGGTCCTGGACATCTTGTTCAGATACATGGTATCAGGATTCTATTAAATACCAACAGATAAAAAATCAAAACCTGACTGCTTCTGCTAGAAATCCAATAATGGGCCGTGGTTGGATCTTCCATCAGGACAATGATCCAAAACAAACATCAAAACCAACACAAAAATGTGTCAGTGAGCACAAAATGAAGCTTCTGCCATGGCCATCCCAGTCCCCTGACCTGAACCCTAAAGAAAATGAGTGGAGTGAACTGAAGAGAAGAAGCACCAACATGTAGCTGGGAATCTGAAGGATCTGTAGAGATTCTGCTTGAAGGAATGGTCTCTGATCTCTTGTCAGGTGTTCTCCAAACTCATCAGGCATTATAGGTGAAGACTCAGAGCTGTCATCTTGGCAAAAGGAGGTTGCAAAAAGTATTGAATAAAAGGGTGCCAATAATTGTGGCCAACGTGTTTTGGAGAAAAACATTTATTTCATAATGTGATTTTCCCCCCACTTTCAATTCATTTCCTTCAGTGAAAGGTTAGATTTTTGCTAATTTTATGAATGAAAGATCAAAAGGATAAACAATGCAGATTTATTTTTACAGTCATCTTTGATCATATTTACCAAGGGTGCCAATAATTCTGACCACCACTGTATATAAAAAAATGTAGCCTCCTGCAGACTTCTTTAAAAAAAAAAAAAAAAATTTTTTAAAAAATCTTACCGATCTCAAACGGTAGAGGACATTTACATTATATTTTATTATATTTAATATAACAAAATATAATTATATTATACTTTAATTATATAACTTGATCCATTAAAATAAATAAATAATTAAGCTAAGAAGAGGATTGAATTGATATTTGAGTTGTTTATTGGGCTAATGAACCCCACTTTTGTTTTATACATAATATAGTCTATTGATGTTTTCTCCCTGTATTTTTTTGTGTAATTATTATTATTATTTATTATTATTAACTGTTGTGTAATTATTTGTTGGACAGTTATATAAGAGATGTGAGTGAATATGTGTTAGTTTATATGTGTTGTATGGTTTTGATAGTTAACAAATTATGTGGATCAATTCTTATCTGCCCAGAATGAGTTTCCATTTAATTACAGGAAGGAAGTACTTCAGACACAGAGATCATACCGGCCATTGTGTGTCGAGGCGCTGTCTTGCGCCCCCTCCTGGACTCATCACAGATCCACAGCTCACAGCAGCGGCCGGGGATTTTAACTCGCTGTGGGTTCTGGCACCAGACCCTGGGGGGCTTAGACTCATTACACAGCGAGACACATCCGATCGCCCCATTAACACACAGACACTGGTATTTGCAATTGGGCTGAAAGCTCTGGCCGTTGCGATAGATCACACCATTGTGCTCACAGCCAGTGCCTGGCAGATCTGGATAGCGAAAAAGAGCAAAACGAGTGTCAAGTTTATCAAATTCATGGTGGATACAATACCAAGAAAAGTATGTGGAGTTTTATGTGGAAATGTGCTAAAAGGTGAAGAGAATGTATTCTCAGCATCCCCTGGCTTGGTTTATCTGGGTTCCGCCACCTTAATCCAAGCTTTAAATCTTCATCGTAATCTAATCTACGAGCGGAACACAGTGTTAATAAGAAGGCTGTGTTAGTACAATGACACTTACACGCACATACTCCTTTTTCGTACCTAGGCTTGTCTGCGCTGTAATCACAGTAAAGGCCACGATGATGGTCACAGTTTTCTTTCTCGTTGCAAACCTCCCCCACCTGTTTGGCACATGCTCTGCAGCAATCGCAGCCGTCCATAATCAGGCTAACACCTGGCGGACAGGTGGGGGGAGTTTTAGGGCATTTGCAGGGCCATTGGCAGTACTGGGTGTGGTTATAGGGCTCCGGGGCCGTGGGCTCTGGTATGGACAGCATCTTAGAAGAATCCTGGGCAAATGCCCTGTGAATCTATAAGACACAAGTCCCAACAGATTCCTGTTTCTGACACATTTAGGCTTTTGTTTCTTTTCCCCTCAAGTTCCCTCCTGGCTAGAGACATTGTGAAAAATTGGTCAGAATGAACCGTTTATATATTCTCACTAAACGATTTAGTCTTAGGTGACACAGATAAACATCTTCATTTGTTGTTCTTTATCGCAGACATGTAAAAACATTTCAATTTAACCTCTCAATGCAGTTTATGATGTCATTTATAATTTGAATCTATGTAGCTTAATTACTCGCCAATACATTCTACTCTATCTCAGAGCAATGAACCAGTTCTAATTACACTGCATATATCATATTATAATAGCTATAGACTTGTTGTCAGTTCATGAATCTCATTTTGTACTAGCAAATCATTGCGCGTCAGGCCAAGAAACAAATAGAGCTAATGGCTAGGTAGATAGAAATATTAATCATCTTATGGTAGCCAATGTCACTTTCTTTGTACCTCATCAATTATGGCACCTCTTGAAGTTGACTGATTTAACATGATTGATTGATATGGCAACAGACTTAAGTAACACACACAAAGTAAACCGAACTGGTGGTGGCTTACAGCTGTAGGGCTCCTTAACCTTTGACCTCTTATAGCCTGTGTGAGATTAGCAGGAGATATGGAAAGTGGGAGAGCCACAGTTGCGTATAATTAAGGCATAAGAATGCCCTCAGTGGCAGTTCTAACTATCTAAAACACAGACGGTGGCCGTCATGTTCAAAGAAGAAAATGGAGCGAACTAAGCTTTAAAAAGCTTTTAAATGATTCAAACTCGCTATGCATCTTGACAAACATGCTCGTTTCAGTCCACAGGGCGGCAGTATACTCTCACACATGACAATGTCATTTGTTGTCATTGCATTCCTTAAATGTGTGAAACATGAGGTCATTTGTTAAGAATGCCTGTCACATATAATTAAACGACCCTATATAGCGCATTTAAATTTTAATTAGGTGGATTTTTTTTTTTTTTAATTTTTAAATATGGGGGGAAATGGGAAAATAGGGAGATTAGAGTTACTGAGGCAAAAACGTAACAAACGTCTAATAAGGAAGGTGTTTCATTTGAAACACTTTTTAGAGAGTAGAATATATTGGCAAAGTGGAATATTGAGCTGCCCTAATATATTTATTTTTTATATTAATTTTATTTTACACAGACCGCAGCACAAAAATAATATTTAAAAAGTTTGTTTTTTAATTCAATTTAATCAGGTATATAGGTAAAATAATTGTAATGTGCAGGCAGAACCTTTCTGTTAATACAAATGCAAATATTATTCATTATATATAGCATGTCAGAGCAACAATACGTTATCTGCCAAATAACAAAAACCAAATACCTAATATCCTATCAACTGCAGTGATGAAATCATCCAACTCGTGGCTGATGGCCAGCACAAATAATAATGGACATGCATGGATTTATTTGCATGCGTTTATTACGGGTTAATTTCGCCTTAAATTATCCAGATAATGTGGGTTAAATAAATAACGCTTAAATAAATAATTATGTTTCTTACCTGTGGTACACAAGCAATTAGAAGAACCCACACCAGAAGCCAAGTCATCACTGATCCCGAGTGATAAATGCATTGAATCCAAAATTAGATATTGATGGAAAAATCGCCCATACGCGAGCAGGATCCATTCATTTGGTGACCTGAGAGTATAGCGCGCGTGCACACACACACACACCGCGTTGCTGCTGCTGCTGCTGTAAAGTTTTCATACTCAAGATCCTTAATGACGTCAGAACCGAATTGCTCACGTGATTTGGCCAACCAGTTTACAAATTTACTGTAAACGCATCCAAAGAGCTTTTTTTTTTTTTTGGAGCACCATCGCATCTTAAAAAATAAATAAATATTACTTGTTATATGTTTATGTGTAAACAATTGTTTTGTTGATAAAGCGCTCGAGCAGCGAAATGTTGCTAATTAGGACTACCTCATTATTGTAGTTTTGACTTTTTTTTTTTTTTTTGGGTTACGAAAAAAAATATTTTTTTGCACTGTTTAAAACTGTTGAAACGTATAAACATACATTGAGCCAAGCCTCCAACTCCACCCTGACAATAGCATATGGATGCATGGAAGCACATTTTTGTCTTTCTCTGTGAGAACTTTATTTTCTGAGAAAAAAGAAAGAGGGAGTGGGCTTAAACAGAAAAAGAGTAAATGTTCCCCTGCTCTTTTCATACCCTGATATGGATTTCCACTTTGGCACTGTGTACAAAATGCCAGTGTGAAGTTCAAATATCACTCAGTTGTCCCTGAAGAGTGCTGTATTTCATGTGTCTACATTATAAAACACCACCCTTATTGCGTATTTCTCATGTCTGTGTTAAAGTGACCACTTATGGTCTCTTTAAAGTAGACTTGAGTTTATTGGCAATAAATAGCACTTTTATTCCACCTGATGGGCAGATTGAAACAATAACCACACTGATGACATCATTTTTCTATAGTTAAGTCGATAAATGCCTTAAATTAACTAAATGGAATCTACTTGCTGCTTTGTCTTTGTAGCTAAAAGTCAATTTTTGTGTGATGCTTTATTCTTGAGGGAAGTGCCAGGAGTAAAAAGACTAATGAACACCTGAGAACAAAGAGACTGTTATTTCTAACACAGAGCTACACAAAGGTCACTTGCTGGCAAAGTCAGTGAAATGTTTTATTTTTTAAGGATAGGCAGGTGAGGACATGTACAACTCACAGATATAAGAGTAATTGTAGTTCTGCTACAAAAGGATGAATTGTAATATATGGATGTAAAGTTAAACATACTCTCATTCTCAAATGACATCTGACACAGCAGCCTTTGTCAGTGAGGAAGTGTTAGGGTAAAGACAGAAATGGTTTGTTACAGAAGATAAATGAACAACAGATAGTGATGTCCATCAGCTGATTTAAAACAAGATTTCCAATCTTCTGTTTTTTAGTCAAATACAGTACTAAGCCCTCATTAGCCTTCAGCTCTTTGGCTCTTTGACCAAAACATTCAATGCCAAAAGGGAAAAGAACAGTTCACAAAGTCTCTCTGCATTCTTTTTCTCTGATTGTTTTTGATTAAATGTCCAGTCATATCTCATTTATTCTAGTGACAGCTAATTTGTCATTCCAGCATGAGTAATGTGAACATAACCATGTGTTCTAATTGAAAACTCAGATTCTACTGAACATTGGCTTTGAGTCAAAATTATTTGCCTTAATAGGAAAAAGATAAACATAGATCATAAAACTGATTTTTATTTTATTTTGTGTCAGATCAGTCTTCATTTCCGAGTTGTACAGACTGATTCATTGTAATATAAACACAAAATAATTATTTAAACTACGAACCAAAATTGTTGAGCATCAAATGATGCATTACTACTTTTAAAGACCTTTAAATAACCACTAATAGTACCTTCACCCCCTTGTTTAAATGCACTTAAAACAATAGATGAATAGATGCATGGGGACCTGTAATAAGTTTAACTCAATTTGGGAAAACAAGCATCTGCTAGATAACATTTCCAAACCATAAAAGTAAATTTTTTATTTATTTTGATAAAAGTGAGTATAAAATACACATATACAAAAAATGCTAAAGGGCACTGTTGATCTGAACTTTCCTTTTTGGCTTGTACTAAATTGCCAGGATCAGATGAAACTAGGCTGGATGCCAAAGCCAACAAAGCATGGGAGAAAGCCACAGTCCATTGCAGCACTGAGAGATAGCGCTGGCACTGAAGCCATGATGGCGTAACCGCTGCATCAAAAAGAAAGTTAAAGAGCAAAACTGTACTTTTTTTTTGTCATTTTAGACTGATAGTTCCTTTAGATGATTAATTTCTCTCCCCTCTTTATAAGGTTCTGATGTGTTTTATTGATATTCAATCACTCTTAGAAAAAAGGTTCAATGGGTTTTCTAGGCTATAGAACCCGATGGGTTCTTGACTCCAATTTCAAGGGCAAAGGTGAAGTAAATGTTTACATGTGATGTATAAATGTAGCTATATGGTTAACATAGTTCTTATTTCTGAAAATAAAAAAGAGAAACTTCACTCAACATTATCTGGGTTTTGGCCAAAATGGAAACATATATTATTGCTTTCATACTACTATAAGCTACTATTGCTTTTGGTGGAGGCACATGGGGTGAATGGCTAATATAATATATGTTTCTTTTTTTGTTTAGATAGTTTGAATTATATGTGAGAGCTGTCCTTGTCTTTATGCTCCCCAGAAAGTGTCAACATAACCCAATAATGAAGGTCTAGCTTTAGACACACCTTAGAACTGAGAGTAATTGTTTTTGGTTGGCTTCACCAAATCAGTTGTCAAATCAAGACATTTTAAAGCTGGGTTTCCATTCACTGGGATGTACCTTGAATTAAATTACAGGCTGTAAATTAGAGAATTTATTTAGATCTTGATGACTGAAACAAGTCTCAGTTTTCTACTGAGTCAAGTGTTTGGAATTCATGGAAAATAAATAAAGCTGTTTAAAAGTAGCACTGTCTGTGCTTTCAGTAACTTTGCCAAAATAATATTTGTTTTTACCAAAAAATCACCCTTTAATAACGGCAATAACTGATTTGTTTGTGGAGACAAATATTTGGACAGATTGTCAATAGATATTCGCATCCTTTTCCCGGAGTCATTAGTACTGAATGAGCTGATCTGCACAAAGATTAAAACAGTCTCTGTTTTTCTTTATTTATTTGTACATTAAGCTCCACAAACTTACGACAAGAAAGATGCCATAGACTGTAAACATACAATCAACAGTAACTCTTCAGTGTGTAGTCCTAAATCCTGGAAAAGAATTAGCATTTGCGTGTTTTATATTTTTCACCTTTTTAGAAGAGTGGTTTTCAAATTATGAGTAAAATAATGTCTGTAGGACCACCTCAATTATGATTACAAAAAATATGGACCAAAGCTTTCAAACTTTAGGGATACAAAAACATGGTCATAAATCATAAAGTATCATAAAAATAGTCCATACAACTTGTTCTCTCCACTTCTTATAGCGATAGTTCACCCAAAAATGAAAATTCTGTCATCATTTACTCCCCCTCAAGTTGTTCCAAACCTGTATAAGTTTCTTTGTTCTGATGTACACAAAGGAAGTTTGTAACCAAGCAGATCTCGCCCCCTATTAACTACCATAGTAGGGGAAAAAATACTATGGTAGTCAAAGGGGGCGAAATCTGCTTGGTACCTTTAAGTACCACAGCTGTGTGAGGATCTGCTGAATTGTAAAGTGTAAAAAAAAAAAAAAACTGCATGCATTTTGCAGACATTGTTTTGTTTGTGCTTCGGCTCTGCGTAACTGTGCGGATGAATATGACCCTTCGCAATAGATAACGCTTTACAATGAATCAGAGAGCTACATATGGTAATTTATATATTCATTAAAATACCTTACTCACCTGAGTATAAAAACGCCATATCCGCGTCGCTTTTACAACATTTCAAATCCCTCAGTTCTCGCATCTCCGAAAAGCCAAGCCAATGTTGATTCTTGTTTTATTATGAGCTCTGTCATGTTCTCTTTTTTTTTTAAAACGGGTGATTCCCTGAAGGTTTGAGATCTAGTTGCTCCATGACAAACTTTCTCGCTCGTTGTGACAACTAATCTATGCCACTGCCACACTATACATGCGTCAAAGTAGCCGGAGCAACTTTTCTATTTAAGTATATGACAAGACACGCACGGACAAATGATGTATGTACGCAATTTCCTACGAAAACCATCCAGTCAGGTCCAAAGTAAAAACACTTAGGCCTGGTTTCACAGACAGGGCTTAGATTAGGCCAGGATTAGGCCTTAGTTCAATTTGGGCATTTAAGTAGCTTTTATAAACGTGCTTTAGAAAAAAACATTACTGGTGTGCATCTTGAGACAAAACAATGGCACTGACTTACTTTAATATATGTCAGTGCAAGATGCTTTCAGTCAAAACAGCTCAAACATGCATTTTAGTCTAATACTAGGCTTAAGCCTTGTCTGTGAAACTGGGGGTTATAATAGGCTTACTATAGTGAATCAGGGTACCATAGTGAATCCATAGTAAAACATGTTTTGGAAGAAGGATTGATGATGTATTGACTCATTTAAATTTTGTTAATTTTGAACAAAAAAGTTACATAGTGCACCTTTACTGTAAGTTTAAAATTTATTTTCCGGCTATATCTAAAAAATTACTTGGTTTCACTTGGTTTTGTTTCCTAAAGAGATTTTAATGACGGTCAGCTTTGTTTCTTAATGAGATTTTAATGACACTTGGTTTTGTTCTGTTATGAAATTTCAATGATGGTCGGTTTTGTTCAGTTACAAGATCTCAATGAAGGTCAGTTTTCAGTGTCAGTCGGTTTTGTTCTGTCATGAGATTTCAAAGACGGTCGATTTTGTTCCTTTGTTATTTTACGAGATTTCAAAGACAGTCAATTTGTTTCGTTACGAGATTTCAATGATGGTCAATTTTGTTCCTTTACAAGATTTCAATAACAGACGATTTTTGCATTACGAGATTTCAGTGCTACTTGGTTTTGTTCCCTAACAAGATTTTAACAACGGTCGGCTTTATTCTTTAACGAGATTTCTATGATGGTCGGTTTTGTTCAGTTGCAAGATCTCAAGGATGTTCTCAAAAAATGTCAGTTTTGTTCAGTTGTGAGATCTCAATGATGGTTGGAGTTGTTTCATTAAAAGATCTCAATGATGGTCAGTTTTATTTTGTTATGAGATTTCAATGACAGTCGAGTTTGTTTCTTCTTTTATGATATCTCAAAGACAGTCTGTTTTATTTCATTACAAGATTTCAGTGATGGTCGATTTTGTTCCTTCATGAGATCTAAATAATGGCAGTTTTTTTTCCATTACGAGATTTCAATGCCACTTGGTTTTATTTTAGTGACGGACAGTTTTGTTTGGTTACGAGATCTCAATGACGGTCAGTTTGGTTCCTTTATGAGATTTCAAAGACAGTGGGTTTTCATTGTCAGTCAGTTTTATTCAGTTATGAAATCTCAATACACTATGTTTTGTTCTTTTACAAGATTTTAATGACAGTTGGTTTTGTTTCGTTACGAAAGTTCAATGATGGTCCGTTTAATTTCTTTTCAAGATCTCAATGACAGTAGGTTTTGTTCCTTTGTTCCTTTACAAGATTTCAAAGATGGACGGTTTTGTTCCTTTAGGAGATTTCAACGACAGTCAGTTTTCATTGTCAGTCAGTAAAATTTTCATTTGTTCATTTACGAGATTTCAATGATGGTCGGTTTTGTTCATTTACGATATTTCAGTGACGGCCTGTTTTATTCCATTATGACATTTCAGTGTCAGCCGGTTTATTTTGTTACAAGATTTCAATGACAGTTCATTTTTTTCGTTACGAGATTTCAATGACGATCAGCTTTGTTCCATTGTGAGATTTCAACGATGGTCGTTTTTTTTCCGTTACGAGATTTCAAAGACGATCAGTTTTGTTTCGTTACGAGAGTTCAATGATGGTCAGTTTTATTTCTTTACAAGATCTCAATGATGGTTGGTTTTCAGTGTCAGTCGGTTTTGTTCTGTTATGAGATTTCAAAGACAGTCAGTTTTTATTTAGTTATGAGATTTCAGTGATGGCTGGTTTTGTTCGGTCACGATATCTCAATGGCAGTCAGTTTTGTTTCTTTACGAGATTTCAATGATAGTTGGTTTTTATTGTCAGTCAGTAATTTCAATGATGGTCAGTTTTGTTCGGTTACAAGATCTCAATGACGGTAGGTTTTCAGTGTCAGTCGGTTTTGTTCCTTTACGAGATTTCAATGACAGTCGGTTTTTATTGTCAGTCAGTTATTTCAATGATGGTCGGTTTTATTCAGTTACAAGATTTCAATGACATCTGTTTTATTCGGGTTTGAGATTTCAGTGACGACCGGTTTTGTTCCGTTATGAGATCTCAATGACGGTCAGTTTTGTTCCTTTACGAGATTTCAGTGACAATCAGTTTTCATTGTCAGTCACTTTTGCTCAGTTACGAGATCTCAATATGCTATGTGTTGTTTTTTGCGAGATTTTAATGACAGTTGGTTTTATTCAGTTAGAAGGTTTCAGTGACGGTCGGTTTTGCTGGGTTATGAGATTTCAATGACTGTCAGTTTTGTTTTATTACGAAATCTCAATGACGGTCGGTTTTGTTTCTTTACAAGATTTCAATGACAGTCGGTTTTGTTCCTTTACAAGATTTCAGTGACGGTCAGTTTGTTTGGTTAACAGATTTTTGTGACTGTCAGTTTTCAATGACGGTAGGTTGTCTTCTGTTACAAGATTTCAAAGACAGTCAGTTTTGGTTTGTTACGAGATCTCCATGACAGTCATTTTTTTTCCATTACGAGATTTTAATGTCACTTGGTTTTGTTTCATAATGAGATTTTAATGACAGTTGGTTTTGTTCCATTACGAGATCTCAATGACGGTTGGTTTTGTTCAGTCATGATATCTCAATGACGGTCAGTTTTGTTCCTTTTCGAGATTTTAATGACAGTCGGTTATGTTCAGTTATGAGATCTGTGTTAGTTGGTTTTGTTCTGTTATGACATTTCAAAGACGATCAGTTTTATTCCTTTGATCTTTTACGAGATTTCAATGGTGGTCGATTTTGTTCCATTACGAGATTTCAGTGAAGGTTGGTTATATTCAGTTATGAGATTTCAGTGACGGCCGGTTTTGTTCAGTCATGATATCTCAATTACGGTCAACTTTGTTCCTTTTCGAGATTTCAATGACAGTCGGTTATGTTCAGTTATGAGATCTCAATACGCTACATTTTGTTCTTTTATGAGATTTTAATGACAGTTGGTTTTGTTCTGTTTCAAGATTTCAATGATGGTCGGTTTTGTTCTGTTACAAGATTTTAATGACAGTTGGTTTTTGTTCGATTACAAGATTTCAGTGATGGTTTGTTTCGTTTCATTACGATATTTCAGTGATGGTCCGTTTTGTTCTATTACGAGATTTAATTTGTGGTTGGTTTTGTTCCATTATGAGATCTCGACAATATTTTTTTTCCGTTCTGCGTTTTGTTTCGTTACGAGAATTCAATGATGGTCGATTTTATTTCTTTACAAGATCTCAATGACAGTAGGTTTTGTTCCTTTGTTCCTTTATGAGATTTCAAACACAGAAGTTTTTGTTCTTTTAAGAGATTTCAATGACAGTCGGTTTTCATTGTCAGTCAGTCAAATTTTCATTTGTTCAGTTATGAGATCTCAATATTGTATGTTTTGTTCTTTTACGAGATTTTAATGACAGTCGATTTTGTTCCTTTACAAGATTTAAATAATGGCTGTTTTTTTCCATTACGAGATTTCAATACCACTTGGTTTTGTTTCCTAACAAGATTTTAATGACGGTAGGCTTTGTTTCTTAACGAGATTTTAATGACAGTTGGTTTTGTTATGAGATTTCAATGATGGTCAATTTGGTTCGGTTACGAGATCTCAATGACGGTTGGTTTTAAGTGTCAGTCGGTTTTGTTCTGTTATAAGATTTCAAAGATGGTTGGTTTTTTTCCTTTGATCTTTTATGAGATTTCAAAGATGGTCAGTTTTGTTCCTTTACGAGATTTCAATGATGGTCGGTTTGGTTCGGTTATGAAATCTCAATGATGGTTGGTTTTCAGTGTCAGTCGGTTTTGTTCTGTTATGAGATGTCAAAGACAGTCGGTTTTGTTTCATTACGAGATTTCAATGATGGTCGGTTTTACTCAGTAATGAGATTTCAGTGACGGACAATTTTGTTCGGTCACGATATCTCAGTGACGGTCAGTTTTGTTCCGGTATGTTCAGTTATGACATCTCAATACGCTACGTTTTGTTCTTTTATGAGATTTTAATGACAGTTGGTTTTGTTCCATTTCAAGATTTCAATGATGGTCGGTTTTGTTCGGTTACGAGATCTCAATGATGGTCGGTTTTCAGAGTCAGTCGGTTTTGTTCCTTTGTTCTTTTACGAGATTTCAAAGACAGTCGGTTTTGTTTCATTACGAGATTTTAATGATGTTAAGTTTTGTTCCATTACGAGATTTCAATGATGGTCGGATTTATTCGGTTACAAGATTTCAATGACATCTGTTTTATTCAGTTTTGAGATTTCAGTGACGGCTGGTTTTGTTCAGTTACGAGATCTCAATGACAGTCAGTTTTGTTCCTTTACGAGATTTCAGTGACAGTCGGTTTTTATTGTCGGTCAGTTTTGCTCAGTTACGAGATCTCAATATGTGTTGTTCTTTTACGAGATTTTAATGACAGTTGGTTTTATTCAGTTATGATATTTCAATGACGGTCGGTTTTGCTGGGTTATGAGATTTCAATGTCAGTTTTGTTTTGTTACGAAATCTCAATGATGGTCGGTCTTGTTCCTTTACAAGATTTCAAAGACAGTCGGTTTTGTTCCGTTACGAGATTTCAATGATGGTCGGTTTGGTTTGGTTTGGTTTGGTTATGAGATCTCAATGATGGTTGGTTTTCAGTGTCAGTCAGTTTTGTTCTGTTATGAGATTTCAAAGACAGTCGGTTTTGTTCCATTACGAGATTTTAATGATGGTTGGTTTTATTTAGTTATGAGATTTCAGTGACGGCCAGTTTTATTCGGTCACGATATCTCAATGGCAGTCAGTTTTGTTCCTTTACGAGATTTCAATGACAGTCGGTTTTTATTGTCAGCCAGTTATTTCAATGATGGTCAGTTTTGTTCGGTTACGAGATCTCAATGATGGTAGGTTTTCAGTGTCAGTCGGTTTTGTTCTGTTATGAAATTTCAAAGACTGTTGGTTTTGTTCTTTTGTTATTTTACGAGATTTTAAAGACATGGTTTTATTCGATTACAAGATTTCAGTGACGGCCGGTTTAGTTCAGTTACAAGATTTCAATGACATCTGTTTTATTCGGTTATGAAATTTCAGTGACGACCGGTTTTGTTCAGTTACGAGATCTCAATGACTGTCAGTTTTGTTCCTTTACGATTATTAGTTATGAGGTTTCAATGACGGTTGGTTTTTCTGGGTTATGAGGTTTCAATGACTGTCAGTTTTGTTTTATTACGGTCGTTCCTTTACAAGATTTCAATGATGGTCAGTTGGTTTTGTTCTGTTATGAGATTTCAAAGACGATTGGTTTTATTCCTTTGATCTTTTATGATATTTCAAAGACAGTCGGTTTCGTTTTGTTGCAAGATTTCAAAGATGGTTGGTTTTGTTCCATCATGAGATTTAAATGATGGCCGGTTTTGTTCCTTTATGAGATTTCAACGACGGTCAGTTTTGTTTCGTTACGAGAGTTCAATGATGGTCGGTTTTGTTTTGTTATGAGATTTCAATGATGGTTGGTTTGTTTCCACAATGAGATTTCAAAGATGGTCAGTTTTGTTTCATTATGAGATTTCAATGGCAGTCGATTTTGTTCCATTGAGAGATTTCAATGATAGTCTGTTTTGTTCGGTTTTGAAATTTCTGTGACAAGATCTCAATGATGGATGTTTTTTTCTTTACAAAATCTCAATGACGGTCAGTTTTGTTTTGTTGTGAGACTTCAATGACAGTCGGTTTTGTTCCTTTGCAAGATTTCAAAGACAATCGGTTTTGTTCCTTTGCAAGATTTTAAAGAAGGACGGTTTTGTTTCTTTACGAGATTTTAAATAAAGTCTGTTTGTTTCTATTACAAGATTTCAATGATGGCCAGCTTTGTTTCGTTGTAAGATTTCAATGGTTAATTTTGGTTTTTTGTGAGATTTCAAAGACGGTCAGTTTTGTTCCATTAAGAGGTTTCATTGACAGTCGGTTTTATTCTGTGACAAGATCTCAATGATGGATGTTTTTTTCTTTACAAAATCTCAATGACGGTCAGTTTTATTTGATTACAAGATCTCAATGACGGTCAGTTTTGTTCAGTTATGAGATCTAAATGTCAGTCAGTTATGTTCAATTACGAGATGTCAGTGAGTTTCTTTTTAGCGTGCCAACCTCCAATGCTGGTGATCCACATTTGAGTCCACTCAGAGCGGGGCGGTTAGGACCGGGTTGGGTTATATTAGTGCCATGACCCAGATGGGAGTGAGGTTTAAGAGGGTGAGTGTAATGAAGACCAGCTAGTAGAGAGCTGTACTGGTAAACCTCACTCCCTGACCTCAAGAGGTGCACTAGCAAAGGATGTTAGAGACTGTGGTCTTTAGCCTCCTTGTTAGTGTGCCCACTTACTATGCCGGCGACCATGGTTCAAGTCCTACTCAGAGCGGGTGCGAGTACAACCCTGAGGGTTTATACTTGCAACAGAACAAATGTTAATTTCTGAACATTTTTTGGAAAATGTGTTGATTGAAATGTGAATATATATCTCCATGAAATTTTGTTCAGATACCAATTAGTTTGACAGTCAAATACACATATACACTTCTGGTGATGCAAGGATTAGTGTTTCATTATTATTATTATTATTATTATTATTATTATATTATTATTTATCTATATATTCATTCATTTATTTATTTATTTATTTGTAAAAGGTGTTTTCATGCATGTTTTACTGGAGTTTTTGTTGCATTTACACTGTTCTGACCAGGAGGGGTCACCAGCGTGTGGTGTTTCAAATGCTTCGAAACAGCGAATCATTTTGCAAAGCAATTGGTTCAATTGTTTCGAAGTTTTGAAAAGCTTCGTTTCTTCCATCATAAGTGTAATGTATTAAACTTTTTTTCCAACATGTGGAAGTGCTATCAACAATTCACCCTTTGCTGGGAGTTGGATTGACAGGCGATCTGACCAATCATAACGCTCAATCTGCCGTTTTGTCCGACAAATTAACCAAACTGTAGAGTTAGTAGATTAACGTTGGTGGACTTGTAATTGAGACCAGCTGGTGAGAGCTGTGCAAGTAAACTTGCACTAGAGACTGCGTTCTTTGGTGTTCTTGTTAGTGGGCCCACCTCCCATGCCAGCGACCCTGTTTCGAGTCCCGCTTGGAGCGGATCAGACTGCACAGGTTACAGACATACATTTAAAACATGGTGTGTATTGAAATCTTTCTGCGGTTAAAAATATTTTGTAACAATATATAATCTTTCCAAAATAGAAACGTTTTGTAACAATATATAATCTTTCCAAATTAGAAACATTCTGTAACAATATACACTACTCTTCAAATTTTGGGGTCAGACTTTTTTTTTCTTTCTTTTTTTAAAAGCAAAATTAATAATTTTATTCAGTAAGGATGTGTTAAACTGATAACAAGTAATGGTAAAGGCTTATATTGTTAGGAAAGATTTCTATTTTGAATAAATTCTTTTCTTTTTAAACTTTTATTCATCAATGAATCCTGAAAAAAGTATCACAGGATCCAAAAAAATTTTTCAACACTGATAATAAATCAGCATATTAGAATGATTTCTGAAGGATCATGTGACACTGAAGACTGGAGTAATGGCTGATTGAAATTCAGCTTTGCATCACAGAAATAAATAATATTTTATATTAAAATAGAAAACCATTATTTTAAATTGTAATAATATTTCACAATATTACTGTTTTTCTGTATTTTTGACCAAATAAATGCAGGCTTGATGAGCATATGAGACTCAAAAACATTAAAAATAGTAATGAAAAAAAGAGTGCTTCCATGTAAGTTGTAAGAACTAATAAAGAACTATATCATTTGTCAAACTAACTAACTAACTAACTAACTAACTACCTGCATGGTATGTGATGTAATGTAGGGATTATTTTTGCCCCAGGGTTACACCCCTTATTTTCTGGGGTTTATTTTAACCCTTTATTCAGTACAGTTTATGGCGACTGTACTGGGGCGTTGGGCGGTATGTAATGTACTGTATGGACTATTTTACACCAGGGTTACACCCCTTATATTCTGGGGTTTATGATAACCCTTTATACAGTACAGCTCATTGCGACTGTACTGGTGCATTAGGACCCACTCAGGCCACAGGTTGATCAGACCCGCTGGCCACTCTAACACCTCTTCCCACAGCTACCCAGTCTCCCAGGAGGTCTCCCATCCAGATACATACCAGGCTCAACCCTGCTTAGCTTCAGTGGGTGTGCAGGTGAAAGCTTCAGGATGACCGCTGCAGTGCTTCTCAAGCATCTTTCCAACCATAGATAGACCCTCTGACGTAGCAAAAATATATGGGAATATACTGCCAAAAATAATGTGATATATTACATAATACATTTCCAAATATGGGAAAATAGTGCTTATATTTTTCAGTGTACTGGAATATATACATTTACCATGTATGGCTGTATATTTATACAATATTTAGACATGAAGACAAAATAGCATTATATGTAAAATTCATAAAGTTTTATCCTTTATTGTGCAAATATATTGCACATACATGTTCCCATATAAATGTGAATGTATACACACATTCACGGAATGAGTTACAGCAGATTTCTAGATCCCAGCATGCTTTGCTTCTAACTGTTAAAGGAAGGGTCAATGTTGAAATTAAGTTTATTTTAATGTGTTTTGCTCAATTAAGTGTTATTTCATGTGTTTTGCTCAATATTGATATAGGGAGAGATCTGTTAGTGTTTAATGTTCTATTATTTTGGAATTTAAAATGGTTTCTGGTATGCTAAAAAGTTTTTGGGGTTACCATTGTGCTGAAGAGTAGAGCCTGTGGTTAGGCTGAAATACTTACAAACATATGTATAAACTTATTATGATTGGTGAAATGTTTAGTACATGCAGATGTGCTTGTGCTATTGTTAACTAAATATATGAAACATGTTTAATGTTAAAATTAACAAAATATAAAAAGCATAGTGCCTTATATATTGCCATGTGTGTATGTACTGCTTGTATCAGTGTTCTCAAACTCAGTTCCTGGAGAGCCTCAGCTCTGCACAGTTTTGTTCCAACCCTAATCAAACACACCTGATCCAGCTAATCGAGGTCTTCAGGATAAAAAAACTTCCAAGCAGGTGTGAGTTGGAGCAGTTTGGGGCTATAGGAACTGAGTTTGATACTACTAGCTTACATGTTCAATAAATTATGCAGTACCAAGTCTTGTCACATTAATTAAATCTTTCAAGATCTCAGCTGAGGAGGATTAAACAACTCCACAAACAGCATTACCAGCTTCACTTTTGACTAAACAGATTGACTTCATTTCAGTCACCATTTTGGTGGTCAGTATTTGCTTTAGTTGTGCAGTTTGACTCTTTGACTTTTTAATGTTAGTTGTACTTTGGTTGCTGTAACTGTATTTGTTGTGGAAAGAGAAGCTGATGATGTTGTCTACTTGATAAACATAAAATCATTGTATAGCTCGCTGGTGTCATCTAAAATTCATTCAAATTATTAATTATAGTAAGACTGTAATTCTATATTGTACACTTTTGAACTGCAACACCTGTTAGACTAACTCAGACACCAAAACTCAGACACCAAAATATAAATCTCAACAATGGTGACATGCTTCATGCCACAATGCATTCTATAACAGATTTTATTAAGTTGAAATTAACAGCATTACATCTACATGATCAAAAAAAAAAAAAAAAAAAAAAAAACCTCTGTGTAAGATTAGACCACTAGATGATGAAACCTCTAGATGATGAAAGTTGTCAACATCACCTGACCAAATTTTCCCTTGCTATTTTTGCCACAGCTAACACAGTTTCAGCCGCAAGAGAAAAACTAACACTAAGGGTATACGTTTACATGACAACGATGTACTAAAAATGGAAAAGTTTTTTCTTTGTACAGATGACAACATTATCAAAACTTTGATATTCTTCTCATTATTTCCCTATAGCGGCTAATAAATCAGAAGTCTCACACATTTAAAAAAAAACAAAAAACACCTTATTTCCACATTGAAAAATAAGGTAAGGATAGACTAAACACGTAATACGCATGTGCATGCCGTCACCGTTTTCACAGATTCGTGTTTTTGCAGTTTACACGGAGATGATAATGGTGCCTTTTTCAGAAATGTTCACTTTGAAACCCGCAAAAGTTAGCATTTTTCAGCCACCAAAATGCTGTTGTTGTGTAAATGAATGACCAAAACACACAGTTTTCTGTTTTTTTCCGTTTCCGTTGAAAATGGTGTTGTGTAAACAGCCCCTTAGGCAAGAGTCAAACTGCACAACTAAAGAAAACACTGATCACAATGATGGTGACTTCAAACTAAACATTTTCAACAGAACATCATCATCTAAACCAGGGGTACTCAACAGGCGGCCCGCGGGCCGCATCCGGCCCGTCAGCATTAAATTTGTGGCCCGCGTCATGCTAAATATGAATGTATTGTTATTATAATTTGCATTTAAACCATTCAAACTGACCGTTAATATTACTTCAGTTCTTCCGCGTACACTGCGCATGATGCATTTTGCACGTGCACTTTGAATAGTTTGTGCACTAATTTAGTTGTCCAACAAACACAATAGCCACCTGTGTTGATGAGCGCTTGTGTTAGGGAATTAAAGATACCAGCAACTCTACAAAGACATTTTATCTTATGTTTTGGAGTGAAAAAGTGCAGAGACTGGACAAGAATGAATCTTTCTAGTGCGCACATGTTGAACACCTGTGTTCGCGCACGCTATCAAATGCTTGAGACTGTTTGTGTTCGTAAAAAAAAAATAAATAACTTTATTTCTGCATCATTTAATGCGGTTGACACTCCTGAATCTTTGCAGTGTATAAGTGCCCGATGGTCTTCTTAGCAGCATGAAAAACGAAACTTTTATTCTTAATGTCATGTAAAACATAACGTCAGTGTAAAGCAAGCGCTCCCATTCTCATTCGCGAGACTGTTCTGAACAAAAAAGGATTCTGGATTCTGACCTAGTTTAAAGGTAGAGGTAATAATTAATTAATAATAATAATAATAATAATAATAATAATAATGAAACCTTTGTAAAGCGAGCCTGAGTACAAATAGGCACTATAAAAAGTATTAAAAAGGTGCAATGGAGTATAAAAAGTATCAAAAAATTGAGCAACAGCCAGACCTGAAATTACTTGTGATAACAATGCAGACTTTTCACTAGGAAAAAGGACTTCTTTTCATCAGTTCTTAAGTGTATTTGCTCAGTAATGTTTTTCCTTATGCATTTGGGCCTTTTTTTTCGTACTCAGAGTGAATGCATTATTGCATTAAGAATACAGCAAGACAAACTATTAATCCTTTTTTAATGACATTTTTTTCATGTTCAGTGACACTATAAGTAGGACAGCCATTAAAGGACAAGTAAGTACTTGTAAATACTACAAATATTGTCTTAACTAGGCCTAAATAAAAGTTTTGCGATCCAAGCTGTAGTTTGTGGCCCTTTGCATTTTATGTGGTTTAAATGCGGCCCTCTTGGCCTCCAAACTTGAGTACCCCTGATCTAAACCTTTGTTAATTCTCAGTAAGAACTTCTGTAGATATCTGACAGAAATAAAGTCAATCTGGTTAGTAATTAATGTCTTCTTTTATCTTCAGCTGATTTCATCTAAGGCTGTGGCTGAAGTCAGTTGTAACGTCTTCAATTCTAGTTCCATTAATGGTAAATGTTTGGCACCCTGTACTGCCATGGATTTCACAGTTCACACCACGCATGGCAGATATGGGCCGGATCTGGGCCGGCACAAAGTTACTATCTGGGATGGTAATGGCTAAATTAGAACCATTATTCAGTGTATCAAATGTCACAGTCCAATGAAAAATGATAGGAATGCAATGATGGAGCTCAGTGATTCCCTAGCCAGAGGAATTCACTCTGTCCCTCCATGTATGGTCAAATTCAGCCACATTTGCCTTTTTTTAGCCCACACCATACACTTCGGCCAAATGATAGAGCTTGCTTTGTTTCAGGTCCTCATTTTAGATCTGATCTGACAGCTGGCCTTTCTGATTTTAATAGCCCTGGCAACAGAGCAATGCTTCTGTTTGAATATATTTCCTCAGTCCAATTCCAGATGCAGAGTGAAATGTTTGGCCAGTTCCAGGGGACATGATTGCACAAGAGCTTAAGTGGTTTTGGCTCACCCAAACTAAACAGGACAGCGCTCAGCTCCTAAATACTGTTTAGTTGCTCATTCTGAGAAAATTACCATCTGTTAACGCAGAGATTAAGCGCTAGACTTCCACATAGCCCAAAATTATTGAGAACAAGGTAAGTTTACTGGTGTTTTCCCTTCTGTCATGCATTTTCTCACAGAAACACAGAAATACATAATGATTTCATATAGGGCCAATAATACAGTCAGTCATTATCACACAAATAATCCAGATATTAGTCCAGAATATATGTCAGTGTTGGGGATTTTTTTTTTTCAATACTGACTAGGTGACTGTACATTTTCCGACTTATTATACTTAACAAATAAATAATTATGTGGACATAAAATATATAAAATTTATATATATATATATATATATAAAAGTTGAAATTATGTTGTAATTTTACCTGTAGGCTACCATATTATCCAAAGCTTCTGTTTAGTAAAATTTTTTTATACATTTAAAGAACAATACATTACAAATATTACATTATTATTAATACTGAGGTCATTGATAATTGAGACACAAGATGGCATACCAGTTGTACATGTGTATGAAATGAGACCTGGTCAAAATAGTCTGTGGTATGATACGAGAGACGTGAAAGTAGCTCCTGATGACTGAGCGATCGGATATCGTTGCCATGAACGACTGAGAATATTAGGAAATGTCAAACCACTGAATAGCACGACTGACCAGTTAAAATCAAGTATTCCAGAGAGCCATGTAATAATAGCTATTAATATATGGTCCTTTTGTAATCCTGTTAATAAACCTATGCCTGTGTTTTCAATGAATGCAAGTTAGAGTAAAACAGACCATCTCTGAGTCTTGGATTAGGCCACAGATATAATCTTAATGGCATGTACCTGTTATTATAATAATCCTCACTTATGTGTCATTAAAATACCTGGAGGATCTTTGCACATTAGTCTGGCTAATGACTCTGGCTCTGCCTCTGCAAAGCCTTTATTTGCTGCTAGGCAGTATTCTGGGATATGTAAAAACAGTTCACTTATACATGGGGCACAAATGCATCCGATTAAGCGGAAACATAAGCTGTTGTAGATCAGGGGTACGTTTCCCAAAGCAAACTATGGTCGCAAGTTCCGTTGTTACCAATAGAGTTCAATGGGACTTACGACCGTAGTCAAAGACTATAGATATTGAAAGACTGTTCACTCCTATTAGTTATGAATGGGAGAAATTGCAATGCGCAATATGGCGGAATACGTCCCGCCTTCTGAGTAAAAGAGCCAATCACTGATTGATAAAGTCATTGCGTCACTGCAGCAGCCGTTAGAATCTGGTTCCCATAGAAACCTGAGACTCGCGCATAGGACTGCACATTTGCATGAAATTTTTTTTTAACACTATTTGAGTATAATGTCAGTATAATTCATTTCAGATTTTTTGCTGGTTTGAAATATGTTATTTAATTGTGAGTTCGCGAAGTAGTTTTTGAGATTTCAGGATTCCCTGATTAAAATAGATAGGACTTGGTCTTGGATGCCCGAAATAGCTGCCCAGAGGCGTTGCAAATATGGCCACTGAGTGAACAGACTTTTCTTGAAAGGGACTTTACCAAAGTTGACTAATGATGCTTTTGAGAAACGCACCCCAGCGTTCTGTTTGTTGCTTCTCAAAATAGACGCTGAGGTCTTCCTGTTATGCAGTATTTCCTTATTATATCTTAATATATTGAATGAAATCATTTTCACTTATTTTAGTTTTATTTTATTACGATAGCACAATTAAGTGGATGAGTTTAAAAAAGTTCACTGTTTGGTTTGAGTGAATGTTGCTATTTTTATCATGTCACTGATTGCTTTTAACATATAAAATTGCCAGTTTTTTAAGACATATTCTTACAATTTCTTCATTTTTTTCCCCACTTTTTGAAAGGTTGCAAGGTATGTTTTGGAAATATTGCTTTAATTGGCAACAATTTATAGTTTTTTCCTGTGGCCTCAATATCACTTTCCATCATGTATTGTAATGTCCCAAAATCCAGGGTCCAGTTGCAAGGGGTTTCTTTAAAGTAACATAATGGTTTTGCAACCAGCCCCATTTTTTAAACACATCATCCTCCAGTAAGTGACAGTAAGTGTGTATGTGTGTGTAGTCCTGGTATTCTACGTTATGGGGACCCCACAAGTATAGTAATACCAGTAAATTTTGACCTTGTGGAGACATTTTTTTGGTCCCCATAAGGAAACAAGCTTATAAATCATACAGAATTATCTTTTTTTAGCAGAAAGTTTTCTGTGATGGGAAGGTTTAGGGGTAGGGTTAGTATAGGGGAATAGAATATACAGTTTGTATAGTATAAAAACCATTATGAATCAATGGAATGTCCCCATAAAACATGTAAACCCAACATGTGTGTAAAATAGTACGTTTTAGTAAAACCTGAGATCACCTACAGCCAGCTGTCCCCACGAGGGAAATGAATTACATTTATGGATTAGTATAAACATACTAAATGATGTTTTTTTTTTAATGTAAAAAATGCAGAAAGTTTTCTGTGATGGGTATCAGATTTCATCAAAAAGATCTTCATTTGTGTTCCAAAGATTTAACAACAGTCTTACGGGTTTGGAAACGACATGAGGGTGAGAAATTAATGACAGAATTTTCATTTTTGGGTGAACTATCCCTTTAATACATAACAGGAATGATACAGGAAGTTTAAGGTATTTTAGTCGCATAATCAAAAAATGAGGTAAGACTTAATTATATGTGCATGTTTTTACCATTTGTACAAAAAAGTGGATTACTGTAAAAATGCAGTTGAACATTTGGGCATATTTGATGTGAATAACATGACTTTGTCCTTTGAATCTATTTAAAAACGACTTCATTCACCACAGGATGGCTGTAGTTTTGTTTTCGCTTGAGGCAGCCTATTACTGTGAGACAGCTCGGAGTCATTAGACCTGGCTAACACAGAACTCTGCCACGTGTTCCTACTTCAGTACTGCTGAGTTCCATCTCTGTGCAGTGTGATGTTATACCCACAATGCTTAAATTGCACTGTGACTTAATCACCCTGTTCTATGTCAGAGTTTCCACTCAAGTCTACATGCATATTGTGGCCGCAGTTTACATGAGAGACCCATATCTGCTGTGGTCTGTCTAGAGCTCTGCAGCCATTAACCAGTCAGATTATGCCTCTCAGGAAATGACAAAAAAACAAGATTAACATTGAAACATGAAGTTATTTAAAACAGTAGACTGCAAAGTTAAAAGATAGTACATATTATAATAATATGAAGTAGTTAGTCTAGTTCCTATTTTGGAAAAATAGTTAGCTTCACTGTTTACTGAAAAGTTCTTAAGGGAAACCAAAATGGTTCTTCTATGGCGTCTTTGTAAACACCCCTTTGTGAAACCTTTATAGTGTAACTACACTTTACGTAAGGGGGCAATACATATGTTTTATAAATAAAAAAAACTATTCAATATATATATATAACAATAATTAACAATAAATTTAATTTATAATTTACTCAAAGACTATCCAAACACCCTAATTTACATAATCTAGTCGAAAACAGTACATAGACTCGACCGTCCAACGCAACTAGAGAGAGAGAGAGAGATGGCCGTTTAGGATGAACCGATTCACCGATTCACCGAACTCTACCAAAGAAGACTGTAGAATAACACTTAAAGGGACTTTGACTCTACAGAGACTAGCCGACTAGAATGATTCAGACTTGGCTCTTCTACTGAGACGGCTGTTTAGGTGAGCGCGTTCTATTATTTTCCAAAGACTATAGTATTTTCTCAGCTCAGACATTAAACAGAGAATTAGCGTTTGATCGCTCTATACAGCTACGTTTTCCCTATGAATATTTTAGCAGGTATGTGTGTCTCGCGTATTTCTGTCGACTTTTCAGGCCAAACTGGTTTGCAAAACGGCCTGAATATATTCGCCATTCACACCGGAAGTGTTTTTGTGTCTGCCTGCGCTGTTTATTAGTTGTTTTTTTACGTGAACATGTGATGAATGGATGTCTTTACTTTGACCATTGCGTTGCTTTTTCCCGGTTTTCGTGTTTAAAATGTTTTAACGTGTCTAGACTCCGTTGTACCGTTGCTCTCACTGAACGTTTGGTCTGAAGAGTCTCTAGTCTTACGTAAGTGCATAATAGTTGGGTGATTCTCACGAAAACTTGGTTTTAAAAATTTCAAACATGAAAATTAAAAAATGCTTTAATCAACAATTTTTTTTTTTCAGACATTAGAAACAAAGTCTGGAGTATTTGTGAACATTAATTTAAAAACATTTACTTACAATTTAAGACCTTTTTGAACACAATTTCCAAAACAAGTCCTATAAAATCTCATTTCCGCAACAGTCTGAAAACATCAACACTGTTACAAATACATTTTCACATTTTAAAAAATGGATTATTAACAGTCATAGAGAGTTACTTGAAATTCTGAAATAATATTTATTTTTAAATTAAGTTTTTTTTTTTTTTTTTTTAAATTTTGATTGATTTCAACACCTTCCACAATTTACAACCTATTTTTTTTATATTTCAATGAAACCTGACATATTTTCAAAATGATGTGGCAAACCTGAAAGAACATATATATACCATATATACTATTTTTCCATATATTAAATAAATATTAAATAAACACTTGTTGCGGTAATGATATAGGTTACGGAAATGAGGTTGCTGATTTCGGTAATGATAATACGTATACTAAGAATGAGGTGTAGTTTAAAAATATAAACTTTAATGTAGAAAATAAATTAGATAATATTAGCACAATCATGGATTTAAGTTCAATCAGTTTGATTTTGCAGTGCTTCAAAAATATAGGTTTACATAGGCTAAAAATGTGCATTTAACAATACAACATACACCACCCATTTACCAGATTAGTTTTAAAAAATACTCAAAATTTAAGAGAATAGTAGAGTCCACACTACAACAATAATGGCAAAGAAAAACAATATTGCTGGAATCACTTTCAAAACAATTTTCTTCCAGCTGATGAACAACAAACATTAATAACCAATCAGATTTGACCAAATTTAAAGAGCTCAAACATTCTGCATTAATATGGGGATGTCATTACCAACACTTTGCAGCATGTTATTAAATCCTTATCAGTCATCTCAGCAGCATGAAAAACAAGGCATTTATTAAAATTCTGAATGGATTTTATAGTAGTAGCCTAAAATCCACAAAAAGAGCGTTCCTTTTATAATCACTAAAAAGCGATCTCATGAAGTTCTGTTATAACCAATGAAGCTCTCTACACTTGAAAATAAATCTCTTATTTATCGTACATCACGTCTGCCAAAATTCTATATATTGTAATCATGATCACAACTTATAATTAAGTAGCTCATTGTTTCTGCCTAAAATTAGTACGTTAGCTAACATGATTTCTATTATCTTAATCTTAATCTAATTTCTGAAATGGACATTACTTTCAGTCACCTCTGATAACAGATCACTTTAAATTGTAATGTAGACACATGCATTTTCTGTAAAGCTGCTTTGAAACAATATGCATTGTGACAAGCGCTATACAAATAAATGTGAATTAAGTTGAAATACACATCGTGAGCACACAGAACTCAACTCTGAACAAAAACTTGCTTTTCAAGGGGTGAGTGGATTCTAACTTAAACACCTCTGATTGGCCATTGCGTTCAAGAAAGCAATAGATATGTCTGTGATTGGCTACTGAGCTCAATGCTGCAAAACGCATTGTAAATAGAAACCTATAATGCTCTCCAAAGCTCAAACACAAATACGTACTGGAGCATTTGCCAAAAAAGTTTTGCCATCAATGGGCCCCCATGATTCCCCGGGGCCCTAAGCAGCCGCTTACCTCACTTATTGGTTAAAGTCCAGCCTGCTCGCTATTTTAAAATGCTCATAAATTGGCCAAATCATGTTTATATTTAAATCTAATGATTTACACAACTTTCTGTGAGGGTTAGGTGTCAGGTTAGGACATGATATCACTGTTCTCACTAATATAGTGCAACAAACCTGTATGTATTGTTTTGACTTGCTTTGTGAGGACTGTCTTCATAATGTAGTGTCTCTGAGCTGTCTTCATAAATCAAATGGCAAAATAAACATACAATGTTTTATTAAAATATAAAATGGCCAAAAGTGTTCTGTGAGAGTTGTTTAGAGGTTAAGAGATAGAAAATATGAGCTTAGTATACAAAATAATTACGCCTGTGGAAAGTGTTCATAATGATCGATGTGCCAGCATGTGTGTGAACATCCACATTTGTGTAAACTTCCCGACACTGTAGATTTCTTTTTTTGTAAACTTTTTCTCTGAAATTTGTCACCCTAGCCTTGGCAAAAGTTTTCCAACAGTTAGTAAATATTATTTAACTTAACATAATATATATTTAAAAATAGCCTGTATGATCAAATTCTCATTACTGAAACAGAAGATCTCATTACCGCAACTGGCCTTAAATTGTTGCGGTCAGTGAGAATGGTGTTGCGGAGGATGAGGTACCTTAGCATATTTTATTAAATTCAGAGAAGCCATGATGATTTAGCCAACTTTTATTCAATGTACATAATTAGACATTAATGAAGTACATTTTTCACAGAAAATTGTTAATTTAAAGTTTTTCTAAATGAGGAGAATTTCCTGTTACGGTAATGATAATCAAAATGTCGTGTACATGGTCTGATAAGAGAATTTTTAACTTTTAACTAGATAAATATAAAGAGATCTGCCTACTTGGTAGCTATCTTTGAGGTTCTATGAACACAACATACATTTAGACATACCTGGACGCATTGCGGTAATGAAAATTTCAGCTGAAAATATAGTAAAATACAAAAATAATTCATTTATATTTTGAAATTACTCTTTGTTCAGTGTAGAGAACAATATTGTCTTTATTATGATGTTTTTATATATTACTAAAATGCATGTTTAATATTTAAAATCATTAGTGCCGTGGTGTTTTAATTGGTTTAGTGAGAATGACCCAGTTACATGTGAATTGAGGTTGATTATTAGGGCACTTTTTCCCAATCCCAATCAAACTGAATTCACCCCTGACAATGCTAGACATACTCAAGAAAATTACACCTCCTCTCAGAGTTGACATGAGCATATATAGATTAAAAAAAAAAAACAACAAAAAAAAACTTTTATTAGTGTTGTTTTTTGCAAATAATTTCCACTCTGTGCATACTGCATACCCTCAGATGAAATCCTGCAGGTTCCACTGCACTGCTTTGTAAACAGCTGAACTACTGACCTGACATGCTACTAAAAATGTTTTATTTAGGTACTCTCCAAGACTGCATTGAAAATATGAGTGAAGACTGTTTGAATTGCATACAGGTGAATATGTATTGTTTTAAAACAATAGAAGGTGCTTTCATAGAGCCGCAGGTTTATTTGGCAAGTCTGAGGTGTGTGAATTCCATGTGCTTGTGCTGTTTAAAAGTAAAAATTCAGTCATTTGGGTTTAAATGAAAATTATTGTGATCTCAAAAAAGGTGTCATTGATGTGATTAAATAGAGAGCCATATTTGTGGTATTGGCATGAGCTGGTCTGTAGCTTTTGGCAATAAATCAAGTTGAAAAGGGGTGAGAAGCAAGCAGATAATATGCAGTTGATCAGAAGAACAGTGCTGATGGCTTTCCCAGACTGTGAAGATCACTCAGAACATTTTTGACTCCAATTCCCTGTCAAAAAGTAAAAAGTGCACTGAGAGAAATATTTTTCAATGGAAAAAGACATTAACATGCAAGCCCACTACTAAGCTTTTGGAAATTAATTTTCTACATGATCATTTTAGGGTTTAATTATCATGTTGAGCATAAAGAAAAGTAATGAAGGAAACAATGTGAATTAATGATGAGATTAAATGTTGTTTCCACATGAGCTGAACTTTGTAATCCTTTTTTGCTCATCCAATTATGATGCTTTATGAGAGCATTAGAAAAGAGACACAACTGAGCTTTAATCTGTTAAAACCTCAGAGGACATAAGATCAGTTTTCCACAAAATCGCAATCGCAAACAGTAATCAGCACAAATGATGTCTAAAAGAAAAAAATAGTCAACTTGGGCTCATGCTGCTTTTGGGAAATGCAGCCCAGATCAGTCCAATATACTCAGATACTTCAGGTATCATATCTATTCACAAATGTAATTTAATGAACACGTCTTTTTTAGGCTTGTCAACCCAGCTCACAGTTCTTCAGGCCAGTTATGGTTAATTTAAAACTTTGATGACTGCATCATCAGTAATGAATGCTGTGACCTGTCTAAAATCCAAATTTTGCATCAAGCATCCACTTCACAAAACAAAAAGTTTAAAGTAAAAAAATCTAGTGAAAAACTATTAACGTATTTAACTCAAGTTATTTAATGCATCATGGAAGTGCATTTCTGCTAGTAACAAATTATGAAAGTTCAAATAAGAGAAGTTCAAGCCTCTGACCCAGAGGAAATGAGGTACTTAGAACCAGTCTGGTGCATATTCATACACTCTAAAAAATGCTGGGTTAAAAACAACCCAAGTTGGGTCAAATATGGACAAACCCAGCAGGTTGGGTTAAAGGGCACCTATTATGCCCTCTTTCACAAGATGTAATATAAGTGGTCTGGTCTGGTCAAGTGTCTGTGAAGTTTCAGCTAAAAGCAAAAACATGCCGTTTATTATATTACTATATGGCTAGCTTAAAATAAACCCAAAATTGGTTGAAAAAAATGGCTGGGTGAAAACAACCCAATCCCTGGGTTTGACCATATTTAACCCAGCATTTTTTAGAGTGTAGGGCTGGACAATCAGAAATAACAAATACTCTCGAGACGTCACATTATTTGATTAGTTTTGCAATCCAAAACATACAACCGGTTGATACGGTGGTAATTTCAACTTAATGTAATAAAATAAATGCCCACTTTTCAGCATTTCTCAGTTTGTATCACCAGGTTATGAGCTGTAAATCTTGATAAATGGATTTATGGTATAATATAGGTCTCTAGAGGCATAAATCTATGAGGTTTGATCCATAATGGAATATTAAGATGATTGTGTAGTGTTAATTTTTCACATGTGTGTATATATATGGAAATAAACACTTATGCATGGACAGACAGACTTCCTTTTTTTTCTGGTTGTCTGAAAATGTATAAAATGGCCTCTCATTTGATGGATAAATGATAAACAATTCTTAGTTGTGAAGCCATTTTTCATAGTAAAGCATATAGGTGGATCGACGGGGTCGTATAAAAATGTAAATAACAAAGATAACAAAAACATTTGAAAGCCTAATGTTTAGCACTAGGTTACGTTTTGAATCCTAAATGGCCTTTTAATGTGTAGTACTAGGCGTTATGCTTCTGAGACAGAAACTCACACATTTAGACACACTCACATTCAGACCTTTACCCACTAATGCCATACACAGGAAATTGCACAACACCCATTTTAGCATACTCTATGATACTGAGCACAAAAATCACATATTTAAACCTCAACTTAAACATTGCAGTTACATTTGCTGTACTGTATTATTAAATGCATTAAGAATTTGTAATAATTTCTGTTGGTGCACACTGAGGGGATGAAGGAAGACATAGTTAGGGAACTCTTCCTCATTTTACAAGAGGAAGTATGTGGCTATGTGCTGTTTTCAGTAGACCAGCGCTCAGTTTAGATAAGCCTGCAGAGTAGTGCAGGCCACTCAGAACTCAACTGCTGTTACTGCTGGCCTTCGGTCTGAGACCAGGGCAGTATTTCTTGGCTCTAAACCACCTGCTTCAACTTTATTGGGAGCAGCCAGCCAGAACTGAAGCTTTGCCCTTTAGAGGAAACATGGATATTTAACTGCTTAAAGTGAAAGGTAAGAAAACTAATTTATGTGCCTAGCATATTTCTGTTGGTGTGAAGTGGGGATTAAAAATGAAGTTTTGACATTTGTAGGCTGTTTCATTGGAAAAAGAAAGATTGTCAAGTGAAAGGATGTTGTTTGGGTGTTATCCATTGAGATTTATTTACTTCCAGTAACCTCCCCCTATCCATGGTTTTAATTTATCATATTTACAAAATGTCAAATTAAAGATTAGTGAGCAATAAAGATCGTGCACATTCCTCTTCTATTTTTTTTATGTCAAAATTCAGTCGTCATGTTGAGGATGGTTAAAGGCCCATGATGTAAAATGGCCCAAATAAACAGGTCAATTTATGAAAAAAAGATGAGAAAATGGTGCATATACTCATGTGTCACTCACACTGTTTTGTTACGCTAGAAAAATGAGTTAGAGACTAGAATATTTTGTGGAAAATAGTGTTAGACCTGGGCTCTCCGCAGCTTCCCTCTTCTGTTTTGTTTTTTAGCGATAACACATTAGCTGAGAGGAAGTTGCAAAATTAAGACGGTTCTTGCATTAGCTGTTGGACTATCAAATGCAAGCTCACACTGTCCATTGTATGAACTGAAATATGCATTTAAAATTCCAGCATCTGTAGAGCTACAGGCTCCATAACCTGCCATCATGGGCAATGTGATGAGGCAGGAAAAGCCAAACCCAGAGCCTAACAGCTTTGAAACCATGTTTAAAGGTAAGCTATGGTTCTTCACCTCCTGTATGCCTACATAGGTTTTAATGTGAGTTTTTGACATAACTCATATTGTTTACAGACTGCGACAGTCTTGTGGTGCTTGCTGATTATCCGTGTCGTGACATTAGTGAACCTATCTTTAAGATGGGGGACAAACTCAAAGGTCTTTCAGAGTAAGTGTTCATTTAAAGAAATATAATGCGTTTCATGCTATATAACAACAAAACCCCTGTAATATATAATAAATCATGACATTGTGAATATTCATATGAATATAAATATACTGCATATGTTTACAACCTAGAAAAATGTCTTTTAATGTACACGTCAATGCATGCTTTACAGAGATGGTTGCTGGTGGAAAGTGCGTTCTCTTCAAACAGGAACTGAGAATTACATTCCAAATAATCATGTGGCAAAGGTTTATCATGGGTAATTATCTGCTGATTATCCTCACTGATGTATGTGTCATGATGATCCCAGAAATTCGTTCCCAAATGCAGAATATCATATCAAAGTACTGAATGATCAATGACAACACTTTTAAAAGTTTGGGGTCGGTAAGATGCTTTCACAAGAAGTTTCTTATGCTCACCGAGGCTGCATTTATTTGATCAAAAATACAGTAAAATAGTAACATAATGAAATACAATTTAAAATAACTGTTTTCTATTTTAATATATATAAAAATATTCTAATATGCTGAAACATTTCTTCTTATTATCAATGTTGAAAAATTGTTTTTTTGTGGGAACTGTGATACATTTTTTTTTTTCAGGATTCTTTGATTAAAAGAAAGTTCAATAGAACAGCATTTATTTGAAATAGAAATATTTTGTAACATTAGAAATGACTTTACTTTTAATTTTGATTGATTTGCATTAATTAAAGGATTAGTTCACTTTAAAATGAAAATTACCCCAAGCTTTACTCACCCTTGAACCATCCTAGGTGTATATGACTTTCTTCTTTCTGATGAACACAATCTGAGTTATATTAATAAATATTCTGATGCATCAAAGCTTTATAATTTTAATTTTAAAGTGAACTAATCCTTTAATGATTTAATTAAATTCATTTTAATAAATGCATCCTTGCTGAATAAAAGTATTTTTATTTCTTTAAAAAAAAAAAATATTGACCCCAAAACCTTTGAATGGTGATGTACATATTTTGATTTTATTACACACTGTATGTAAACTGTATCATTTGAAACTCTGATCTTAGTGAAAATTAAACCAGTAGACAGTGAATTTATTTATGTAGAAAATTATTTATATAAGATCTTCATTCTGATATAACGAGAACTAAAATAATCAGTTCCTTTACTGAACTGTGAAGTCATTATTTTCAATTGTTAACATCATTTCCCCATGTTTCTAAAGATGGCTGTTTGAAGGGGTTAGCAGACAGAAGGCAGAAGAGCTTTTGTCATTGTCTGGTAACAGTGTCGGATCATTTCTCATTAGAGAAAGTCCGCGCGAGAGAGGTAAGTACCGGGAAGTGTCTTGCATGTGTTCTCGTCCACAAGTTTATATTGCAGAAAGGTTTCCACTCACACATATTTTCGGTGTCAGTGTAAGTGCAAATGACATTGCAGTCATGGCTGCTGTTCCCTGCAGGTGTATATTCTCTCTCTGTGAGACACAGGACTGTGAAGCACTATAAGATATTCCGTCTGGCTAATAGCTGGTACTACATCTCACCACGACTTACCTTCCAGTGTCTAGAGGACATGGTCAATCACTACTCTGGTGAGAGCTAAAGGCATATCTGCTAGACAAAACTCTCATATTCTGCTTGTAATGTTCAGTAGAATGGGTGTGTGATGCATTAATGATGTGTTTTGGTTTCCCCTCAGACTCGTCAGATGGTATATGTTGCGTTCTCAGCGCTCCGTGTCTGGCTCTATCCAACCCGGCCCCGAGCTCAACCCAGGAAGCGCCACCTGTGGTAATGCGCCGTAACTTGGATTGGAAGAAAGTGAATAAGTATGTCTATGTCTTTTCTAGATCATGCCAAGCATTTCCTCTACTTGCTGAGTTTATATAGAGCTTCAGTGTGAGCTGGAAATGATTGGTGTATGAATATGTCTCCAAATAAATAGGTCACAGCTGTTGAGCCCAAGCGGGCTGGATACTGTGGACAGCAAAGATAACATGATGAGCTACGGGGTGAGGAGCAGCATAGCCGCCTATATGTCTTTAACATCAATACCTGAGCCAGAGAACAGCAAAGGCCGCAAGAAGAAGAGCAAGTCTGTATATGTGATGCCTGACCACAGTAATATGAATTTAGAGGAAAACTATTAGCTTTATGACCATAGATTTTTAATTTACACATTGCTATGAAATTGGTAATATTTTTGCATTGGACTAGTCGAATCTTTCACATGCATGTCCAGGTCACATTTCACCCTAAAATCAAATTGCAAAAAAGAAAACCTATTTTAGGACCATTATTATTGTTTTTGTTTTGTGATAATTTCCATGAAATTTTCTGTAATGTGTTTGGATATTGCACTTTTTTTAATATTCCAATTTTCTCAGTGGTGAATCATTAGATTCTTATTAATGCAATACACTGACTTTTTTTTAAATATAAAACAGCACATATTAATGGCAATACAACATATACTACTGTGATATGTAAATATTTTCCATTTAAATTCAAATTGTGTCAAAATTAAAAATGTCTTAAAAATCCTACAAGGACAATATTGTAATTTTGGGGTGAATATGACCCAGACATGTTCCTGATGGGTGTTTGTGAGATTCATCCTATTGCAATTTCAATATGTTTCAACTTCACTATTAAAGTAAATCAAGAAAAATGCACACTACTTTTTTTTTCTTGATTGACTTTAAGGGCCCTATTTTAACGATCTAGGCGCATGGTCTAAAGCGCACGGCGCAAGTGCACTTAGGGCGTCCAAATCCACTTTTGCTAGTTTAACTATGGGAAAAATGGTCGGTACGCCCGGCGCATGGTCTAAAAGGGTTGTCCCTAGTCTCTTAATGAGTCATGGGTGTGTTTTAGGAGTAACGTGCAATAAACCAATCAGAGTCTCATCTCCTATTCCCTTTAAAAGCCAGTTGTGCTCACGCCATGGCGGATTCGCTATTTACATGGCGGAATTTGCAAGTGGAAAAACTGAACGCTTCTCTAGCGTGGAAACGGATCTGCTCGTGCACGAGGTTAAAGCATGCGAGCAGACCAAGCCGGATTCCACCAAAGCATTTTTATCTTTATGCACACAATAATAATCTTTTACATTGTAATCCTTTTATTTTTAATATGTGGCATGTTTGTGTGCTGCTGCGTGTCCCCGTGTGTGTAATAAGCAGCGTATGCGCGTTGTGCACCCGCCTATAGACGCATATTAGCCTACTAACGTGCTCTTTAAATAACAAAAAAAAAAAATACTGCGCCATTGACTTTAGGCCAGGTTTTTTTTGAGCAGCCTCAAAATAGCAACACGCTAATAATGCGCCTGAACACATCTCGTTTTCAGACCGGCACACCCATGGGCTAACAGATGGGCGCAAACGCATTTGCTATTTAAACAACGTGGCGCTGGACGTGAAAATGATAACTGTGTCTGACTGAAACTAGCAAAAAACACTTGTGTCGCGCCTGGGTGCACTGGGTGTATGATAGGGCCCTATATGTTTTTTTCACCTACAGTGACATTTTTAGGGGATGTGCATGCTTTTTTTGTACTTTTGAACTTCACTATTAAGCACACAGTTTCTTCCTTATAAACACTGAAGCTAAAATATGTTATTGAATTATGCAGCAACAGAATGTTCTTGAAACAAGTTTATATTGCAGTACTTCACTCAATGTTTTATGGATATATGTGGGTGTGTGTAAATTTGTAAGCACTTATAATTTAATGTACATATGTCTTTATCAAAGATCCTCTGCTATCTTTCATCAAACTATATGTTTAATTAAAGGAATGAGAAAAGAGCTGTGAGACCTTGTCTTCTATTTTAATTAATCTTTACTTTTGCAATGTATTGTTTTGTTTATTGCTCTTCTCGACATGAAAAAAGAAAAAGGAACTGTTTAATATTTTATATCTAAACTGCAGTGCAGAAACACGTTGAGCCTCTAGCCTCTATCCAAACAGCCACACAAACAAACTCTCAATGTCACGGCTCTGTTTGTCACATGTTGCGTTCATACAGTGCATTATTTTAATGGTAACCATATGGAGTGTTGTTAATTAGAGACATTTATTCCTATGAAACATTCAGCTCATGCAACACAAGCAAGCCATAAAGAGAGCTAAAACAAAGACATTAGATGAAAGACTAACGATTACACTAGCCTTTTATCATCTAATGGCTCTGCTTACTGTTGCAATAAATGTAATAATCATTTCTCAACGGATGTGACGTTTAGATTTACATAAAATGCATTAACATTAAATATGCAGCCCAAAATCTAGGATGTAGATTTTGCAATCAATTTGTGCCATTGTTTTCATAGCAATTAAGAACTTTGCATTACCATAATGCTTCTGAACATTTTACTTGTAGGTTATTATATATAGAATATATTGTTCACATGATGTGACAGAATGTTGTTTCAGTCAGACAGCCAAAACAGAGGATGGTTTGCATCACTTTGACAGAATGCGATTATCTAAATGAGCATTTTGTTTGTTTACGAGTCTGAATCTGTGTAATTCCAGTATAAAAACAAGTGGTTTTGCTTACTTTCCCGCAACATAAACAGAATCAACCTTCTACCCAAAATCCAACACTATACCCTTGTGTTGTACAGCTCAGCTTGTTTTATGGAAAGATCACATGGTCAACTAAAGTTGTAGAAAGCCACATGCACCTAAAAATAGCCTCGCACTTGCTTTATCAGATTGTACTTGATTGGCTGAAGTATGAGTAAGCATTTTCTGTGTTTTGCAACATATAGGTTTTATGAAAGCATATGGAGCTTACATTTGGTGGTGCACACATGCTTGGTTTGATGTAGAAATTATTACAGGTTCTTTCTCCTGCTGCTGCTCTCATCGACATTTAAATTTACTGTTCAATTCATCAGTTAGTGATCTCAACCGATGGGCTAAAATCATTGCCAGACCCAAACTATAATCATTCAAAAGAATCGACTCAAAATCTGTAGTTTGACAATATAAAAGGCTCAAAATGCATATAACATGTGTTAAACATTCCATGCCAAAGGTGGGAGAAGATCAAAGGTGCAGATCAAAGGCAAATCTGAAACCATAATGCTCATATAATTGCCAGTGAACACACGGCCAGAAGGATTCATGTCTAAGACAGATATTTCCCATAGCAAGCCAAAGAAAAGCATGCTATCTCACAGCTAGGCCTCTTAAACAACAACTAATGCTGGTGTAGCATTAGATATTATCATTATAGTAGTCTTCAGATTGGTAGAGCTGCTCCTGGACTTTGTTCCTGAACAGTCAGTAACTAGAGCAGGACCCCAAGGGCAGGTTTCCTTGAGATGGGATGGATGTTGTAGATGAAGATAAAGACCTTGTTTTTTTTTCTGCTGTGGTAACATCTTTAACATCTGTGTAATGATCTAGGTCTCAGTATCAAGCAAAACACCAAAAGCAGTATGTGGTGGTTTAAGCCTTTGATTATAAAAACATGCACATGTCTGCTCTTCCTTTGACTATGAATAAGAATAGAGGAGGAAGTGTTGAACTTTGTGCCATTGAATATAATATGTTTGATGTAATTTAGCCTCCAGCCCAGCTGTCCAAACCACAGGATGGGCATATTATGAGAAATTTTAAAAAAGGTTTGCTTCCCCTTTAAAGGTTCTTAGCTCAGTGATTTTAGTTTTATTAGACCTCAGCGCAACGTTTGACACCATTGATCATGATATTATTGTCTCTCGTCTAGAACAGACGGTTGGAATTCGGGGCATGGCACTTGAATGGTTTAAGTCCTTCCTTTTTAAATCAGTTAATTTTGGTCAACATTATTCCAAAACGACCCCATTGTTTAGTGGGGTTCCACAAGGGTCTATTCTTGGCCCAATCCTGTTGCTATACCTTTAGGTTTTATATTTTATAAGCATGAAGTATCTTTTCATTGTTATGCAGATGACAAATCCATTTTTTCTATCTGAGATCAAAAGCAAAGATTAAACCATTTTGTCTCCTAGTGATTTTGAAAAGATAATTCATGCTCTCTGTAAAACTGGATTACTGCAATTCACTGTATGTGGGTGTTAGCCAATCATTGTTAAATCATCTTCAACTGGTGCAGAACGCTTCTGCCAGACTTTTGACAGGTACTCATAAAAACAGCATGCATCACCTATTTTAGCCCCACTATATTGGTTGTCAGTTTAGTATAGAATTATTTTTAAATGATTGATTCTTGTATATAAAGCATTACATAACTTGGCACCTTCATATTTGGCACATCTGCTTCACATACATAAAACACTTAGGACTCAGCAAGTAGGGTAACTTTAGACATTTCTAGGACCAGATTGAAATTGAGTGGCAACCGGGCATTTGCAGTGGCGGCTCTGAAACGTTGGAATAACTTTCTGCTACATCTAAGACTAGCATCTTCTCACTCTTTTAAATGAAATCTGAAATCACATTTACTTGCATTAGCGTTTGGTTCAACAGGTTAACTAACTGCTAACTGCTTCTGTCTGTCATTGATAGTGTGTGTAAAGTTATGGTGTTATTATATGTTACATTATATTATGGTGCTATTATTTATAATTTTATTTCATGTATGATAGTACAGCACATTGGTCAATGTTATATTGTTTTAATTGTGCTTTATAAATAAAAAGAAACAGACAAGATCTATTTTACACATATCACAAAGCTGAAGTGTGTATTTTTCATGTTAAAATATCTTAAAGCTTAGACAGGTAAGTAAATATAACAGATAGTGTGTTGTCACAACAAAGAATTGAACATGAGAAATTAAAAAAGTTTCTTCCCCTTTAAAAGTGCTCGGACATGCTCTTTGTAACGATAAGATCTATTTTACACATATCACATCAATATTTTTCATGTTAAAATATCTTAAAACTTAGACAGGTAACAACTGTTGTCACAATGAAGATTTGATAAATTAGGAGAACAGCTGTTTGTTTAAAACCTTAAACATATGGGTGTGATAATAACTGGAAGTTATATTTACATGCAGGTTTTTGCATGAACAATTTACTCTCAAGCTTGTGTCTATTTGCTTCCAGTTCTGTTTATTTCATTGTGTATAGATAAATGAGATAGAGATAGTCATGCTCAAACTGCAGTCTTGTCAAGTAGATAAAGTGTTGGCCATGACACTCTATTTGGAAAGTCACTAATACATGTCTGTCTTGCAATACTTTTTAAAAAGTATTATGGATGTTGCTGCAGATAAGTCATTTCTTCTGCGAGTGACAGAACACAAAAATCATGGAAACTACTGTCTATTTAGAATAAAGTATTTGATCCATAATTAAATGATTAATATGTTTTAAAATTAAATGTTAATTTAGATGCCTGTAAAAGCTGAATGTGATCAGTGAAAGCATTCCCTATGGTGCTTCCATATAGTTATTCAATTAATCTCAACTGTGGCATGACCTAACTGTCCTGACATTTCCATTATACTCAAATTGCTTGCAGGTTTCATTCACTTAATGTGAGGCAATAAACTTTAAGTCTATTGGACATTACAAAAACATGCTGTTCTGCTACAAATAAGCACAACGTAAATAGAGAAAAAAGACTGTACCAGGAACATTTTCACTCTTTTTTCTAACGTAAAATAAAGAGATATGATTTTTATTTTAAACGCATTTCTGCAACCATTTCCCGCCTTTTTAAATTTTAATACAGGTAAATGGAGGGCTTTCAGGGTTCAGTCAGAACTCTTTAGATATTCTGTCAGTCATATGTATGAGAGTTATGACTCTCTCATACAGAGGAAAGAGAGCATGTACTGAGAAGTATGCACTGGAAAGGCACATTTAAACACTTTTCCTCCCGTTTGAGGAAGCAGATGTGTTCCAGATGTGTTTCAACAAAATCATAAATAAGTCTGAAACAAAAATGGGTGCATTGCTGTACTATACCAGCGCCTTATATATATTTATTTATTCATTCAAACTTATACATATTTATAATGCATTACTGACCCATAGTTATTTTTTCCAAAACAGATATCTCTTTAAAATTAGACATTTAAAATTAGAATAATTAGTGATTTTGCATGAAAAATGTCTTTTTAGGGTTTGTCTTTTGTCTTGGGCACATAATAACGCATTGGTGTTGAGAATCAACAACATTACTCAAATGTGAATGTTTTTAAAGGCATAGTTCAACCAAAAATTGACAAAATTATATGCTGTTATTTTGTCTGTGACGAGTAAATAATGCTCAGAATTTTGAGCAGAATTTTAATTTTTGGTTTAAGTACTCCTTTACGACACTAATTCTACTAAGCATCAGAAGCTTGCAAACAGAGGTTGTCACTACAGCCACGTATGCAAGTAAGTGATGCAGGGTTTAGTTAATAGTTTATGGCAGGCAGGTGGGATTCTGTTTGGGCCAACAATCTGTTCTCTCTTAATCATCTGAGATTTGGCCTGTGTCATTCTGTTCAGTTTATCAACAGTGTTTCTTTCTCGACAGGAACTCAAACTTTAGGAAATGTCTCTTAAGTGTTTGGAACTGTTATTTGGAACAGAAATTATATATAAAAATAATACTCAAAACAAATTTAATCTAAATATAACTGAGAACATTTGACCCAGAGTCAACTGTCTTGACCTATAAAGTGGTATTTTAAAGAATGAAAACGTTGTGACATCTAAAACTTCAGGGTCAGAATAGGTCATTATTTGTTAGTCTGATAGTGAGTTCTACTTCTGTGTCATAGATGTGCTTCTTATAGAATCAAGGTTAGATGGACTGTGGTGTTCACTTCCTTTATGCAGATATACTTAGCTCAGTCTTGTAGGCTGTTTTGGTAAGAGTATAAATAGCAGTGTCAATGCCACTTTGCTTTTATTATTGTCTAAACATTGTATATCTTTTGGTAGCTTTGGTCAGTAGTTATGACAGAAGAAAATGCTATAAAAGATGTTCCATAAGTCATTTTAATACAAAACTGAGTCTGTAAAATGCAGATTGTAAATAATCAATGACCTGCTGTGATAAGAGGTTGATTTACCTCTATGGAGGTCAACATGACCACATTTCATTAAATTCTTCAATTGCGCTTACCATCTTCAAAGAAAGTTCAAATGAAAATATTGTTATGAAACAACCTCAAGGCAGTAAGCCATAAAACTTCACTTTGGAAGTATCAGAGACAAGTTTCCACATAAAACTTCACATTACTTATTTTCCAGTTGGCAATGCTGTGTCATAACCGGAAACATGCAGACAAGACATTGGAACAGTGCTATACTTTTTACATTGGGTAAATGGATTCTGAAATATTTTCCATTTCTGATGCTTTCCACACACAGTCATTTCCCCTTGAGATCAATCAATCAGTCAATCAATAATACATCATGTTCACAAAACACAAGATGACATGTACATAAAATAACCATTATAAAACAGTTAGTTACAGTCCTTGATTCTGATTGGTCAATAGCTGTGTTTTATTCACGATAAAAAAAGGCTATGACCACTTCTCCCAACGGGTGTATCACTACACAACACCCTTAGCAACCACCCTTAGCAATGTAAACATATTGTTCTCATTTATTGTTAATTGAAGCTTACTGTATTATAGTAGAGTATTGTGAGAGAAAGATCGAGTGAACGTGTAGGCTGCGATATCTTGTCTTTTAACAGTTAATGGGTTTCCCCATGCCCTGACACTGACACCGCTAGTCAACGCATTTGTCAGTTGCATCTTGTTCCGTGTTCACAAGTTTTGGTTCTTTCAATGTGAAAGCCTTCACGACTGACTCACTCATAAAGTCTTTGCCGCCATCCAATGGTGTAATAATGTAACTTCTTTTGCTGTTCACTGTCAGGGACTAGTTTTTCCAGCAGAAGGATAGGTTTTACTTAATGAAAGTTACATTGATACATTTTTTTTTTTTTTTTGGCTTTAATATTTGTATTGTGTGGTAACCATTTTATGAAAGCAATAAGCCCCGTGAAGCCGTGGTTTACAGTAAATTTATAACAGCTAAGGGGGTTTTAGACATTTAGACTTCTTGGGGCTTATTGCTTTATTAAACCAAGCATGAGTAAAATGTTGTCAGGATGCTAACATTAGTCTACACTAAACTCTGTTTCTCAGGAGAATGTATTGTGAATCAAATTAGCATAACCTGTAGGCCTACTAGACTGAATGCATCAGCAAAGAAAATAAATTATGTTTTTGGAAACACAGATTATTAAGAAGGGTAATTACAGCAGGCTATAAACACAGCAGCATCTGTGTCTGCACTTGTAGCTAAGCCACAGTTTTGGATATCCAAAACTAAGTCATTAGTCATACTTATGTGTACAGAGGGATAGTGAGGAAAAGTTATAAAGACTGATACATACAAACATCAGCTCTTCAATAGTGCATTAATTTTGGGTTTACAGTGTGCTTCTTTGACCGATGTGACCGATATCCTCAGACATTTACCGACACCTAGTGGCGTGGATACAGTATCACACAAAAGGTTTTCTGTTACAAATCTAAATGAGAACCTCATTAACTTTTCCCAGGTACAGGAAAGTTAATGTCACTTATATGACCGGAGTCTTCAGGCGAGTGTACGCGATTTTAAATATATTTTTTCAAAAGTAGGCTACTTTTCATTTTGTGTGTGTGTGTGTGTGTGTGTGTGTGTAAGAACTGCTGAAAATGCTGTTCTAAATTTAAAATCAAAACTATAGATGATATCAGATAATAAATTGCTGTTATAAAATATAAAATGCAATATATATAGTCAAACACCTCAACCTATACCAATGAAGCATGACTCTGATATTAGATGACTGATCTTATTGTACAAACTTGATTTCTAATTGTGACTCAGAACTTGGGAAGCAGTGACACTATGTGGCACTACTGGACAATTGCACAATTATAGCACATTATATTCTGAACAAAAATAGTGTGAGATTACTATAATGTGGGTATATATTGTGGATCTAATTTAAATTATTATTAATTCATATTAAATGATTTAATTACCAAATCAACTTAAGAACTACACTAAAGTGAAAGTTACACTTAAAAGTTTGTTGAGTATTACATGTCTGCATGACTGCCTCCAATTTATTTCCTTTAGGATATTAAAGGGATAGTTCACCCAAAAATGAAAATTCTGTCATCATTTACTCACCCTCATGTTGTTCCAAACCTGTATGAATTTCATTGTTCTGCTGAACACAAAGGAAGATATTTGGAAAAATCTCAGTAACCAAACAGATCTCGCCCCCCATTTACTACCATAGTAGGAAAAATAAATACTATGTTAGTCATTGGGGGGCGAGATCTGTTTGGTTACTGATATTCTTCCAAATATCTTTGTGTTCAGCAGAACAAAGAAATTTATACAGGTTTGGAACAACTTGAGGGTAAGTAAATTCATATCATAATAAATGGCAAAAAGGCAAAAAATGAACATTTAAACTATGCCCCATAAACACAATCAAGTGTAGAAAAAAAAACAGTGAACCACCCCTTTAAGTCACTGCATCAACATCTCTCATCATATGGGGGGGTGGGGGGAAATGGATTTCGACAGCTGTATATTTGCCGTCGAATTCTGTTCTTCCCCCCCATGAGTTTCTAATATTTACCAAACTGGCTCAGTCTCACACTTCTCGATGGCTTTGTGGACAGTGCAACCATCTAAAAGAGAAAACCGTTCAACAAATTTCAAATCGAAGTTGCCGTCACATATTTGCCCAGAAATAATGGTAAATAAGCCTTACCTTTAGTAGAAAATCTTTTTTCTAGATTATATGCACGCAAAATCGTTAATTAATGCTGCCTTCACGTGCTGTCGGAATTATTTTAAATACGAGCTTCCTAGGTAAAAATTGCACATGAACATTTACATGTATGTGTAATCATTTGAAGCGTATTGCATGTTTTATACACAGCGAAAATTGCCTGCATTTGACCGAAATTACAGAATCGTCAGCAACCGAACTATCTAGATAGCACTGTGAATGTTTATATGGTTGTCAGTGCATGGGACACTACATAGGCCTATAATTTTGGTTTTAATAAGATTTTCCCAATAAATAGGCAAGAATAAACCTGGTGTCCTCCATGAGTCCTGTTCATTCCGACAACAAAGCACTTGAATGCAACAATCGTGTAATCACGACTTCTTAAGTGGGAATTATGAAATTTCCGATAGCACGTAAAGGCAGCATCAATCCTCAAAGTCCCCTGGCTAGTTCGGATTCAATAGCCAGCAGGGAGAGTGCAGACAGCCGCTTCTGTCTCATGGTTGTCCTGAGTTCATTCTTCACTCTTTTAAGTTGCGAGAAGGATCTCTCGCCCTTGCAGTTGGCAACGGGCAGGGTAAAGAACAGTCTGAGTGCAACAAATACACTTGGGAAAGTAGTCTGTAGCCCATTTTTTCGGTGGCTATGTGTCGTGATATTTTCTCTTTTTTAAATTTACATTTCGCACAACCGCTAAGCTGATGCTGCCTATCCATTTCGATTGACTCTGACTGGGAGGGGGTAAATACACTATGACCTGACCCAATCGCAATTCGTTATATGCGTATATTTTATATTCTCTCTGTATATATTGTATCATTAACTGTTCATTTTGTATCCGTATCTTTCCAGCAAAATAATATAAAGGCCTATACAAAACATGAAATTTTTTTAAAGGTCTAATCATTATCTTAATCACTTGGTGCCCCCCTATTGGCTGGTGCCCCAGGGCACTCGCCCAATCCCGTCTATGGATAATCCGGCCCTGCTGTCAACATATGATGACATAATTTTCATTTTTGGCTGAACTATCCTTTTAAGTACAGTGATTACAGACATTTACAGAGAGTCATAGTACTGCATCACCAGTAGATGGAGCTAGATTTGTAATTAACTGAGCAGTGACTAGTGATTCTCAAATCTAATAAAGTCTAATAAATAAATACCACTCAAAAAAACTATTAGATTATTTAGATTAGATTTTAGATATTCAATAACATCAAAAGTGCATTGAAGGAGCAACCGCATGAGAAAATTACATAGGTTGGCAGTATTTGACCTGATCCATGTGTTTTCAATTTTATAACCTGGTGTAGCATAACTTCCATTTCTGTTATATTATACGAATGACCCTACCAGCTGCAGTATAGAAATGTCTCCATAAACAATAAAATAAATACAATACTACAAAGCACATAAAGCTTTATCCTTACAAAGCCTGTTGTGATTTGAAACCTTCATCTTATGCTAGTGTCTGTCTGTCTTAAAAATCTCTTTGCTGCAGACGTGCTTTAAATACTTGAAAGGGAAAGAAGATTATCACTGAGCCCTCTGGTTATGAAGATCCTACAGTCGTGCAATAAACCTGTCACATTTTACAAAGAAACATTACTTTACACCTTACAATGATCTAATAAATTACCCTGATTGTGCAGAACCATATAAACTGTCTTAGATGTGTAAAATAAATAGTTTGGTTGCACTTTATAGATTAATTTATTGACCAGATGTAAAGCACCATCACCAGGCGTCTCACTTCCTGTCTGAGCTCAGCTCAGCTGTCAGACACGGGACGATCCAAAAAGGGCTGCCAGGCATCAATTGCAAAGGCTCTGTGACAGTTTTGTCAGAAATGGTTTCCTGCTGACTGCTTGACAAGATCATGAACAATAAGCTATGGTTGATTCTGAACCTTCGAGATGAGATGATTAATGACAACAGGCCAGGCGAGGGCTGAGCTGCAGTTCTGAAACATTAGTGCTCTGACTCTTTATTATCAAACACCTTAAGTGAAATCCACTCTCTGCTTCATGTCATGAAAATTTCTTGGCGTCTGAATCTGAAATGAGGAACTCGCACAGAATTTGTTTCACTCAATGAGGATTATGAAGTACAAACGTATAATCCCTGTGAGAATGTAGAGATTTATAATTGATTAAAACTGAAGAGAGAAACTGGCAACAGATAAAGGACCTTTAAAGATCTTATAAGGCTGGAAGGATAGAGGTCTTAATAAACCTCAAATTGCAGGTCTAAGAAAATAAATAAATATTTTTTCCTTAAAAAGAATTTTAAAAGTAGTTATTTATACAATACGAAAAATATTTATATTTTATTATATTCATTATTATATTATCAGTATAACTAAAATTAATATGAATTAAACCGTTAGTTTACCCAAAAATTATCCCATGATTTACTCACACTCAAGCCATCCTAGGTGTATATGACTATCTTCTTTCAGATGAATACAATCTGAGATATATTTAAAATATATCCTGGCTCTTCCAAGCTTTATAATGGTAGTGAACGAGGGGGCGCGATTTTGAAGCCCAAAAAAAAAAAAAAAAATCCATACAGCTCCAGGGGGTTAATAAAGGCCTTCTGAAGCGAAGAGATGGGTATTTGTAAGAAAAAATATCCATATTTATAACTTTATAAACTAAAATAACTAGCTTATATTTTGGTGAACTAACCCTTTAATGTAATAAATTTTAATATATAGGTATTTTGGTTGATCATGTTAATTATGATTCTGAATATAAATGGCTGACATCAGTTTAACCTCTGGGGGTCAAAAGGTTATCTTCAGTTCATCATTTTTCTTCTGGGCGTGATTGAAATACTTACGTAGGTTACAAGCTTGCGCAACCTGGTGTGAAGCATTTTACAATGGAATGCTAACAGCGTTTGTTGTGTTACCGAACATTCTGGACTTAAAATGATCATCCAGCATCTTAATCTATCACAATCGTAGGCATCATTTACCTGTCCCTCACTTTCGTATATATTTTCTTCTTTTGTAACAAAACCACATGATTTTTCCTGCTTAGTAGGAGAAAAGTAGTGTAATTATCTTTATGGCCCACATAGTTGGTGAGGTATGTGAGGTCAAACTCCACACACACACACACACACACACACACACACACACACACACACACACACACACACAAACACACACGTTGGTGCACCTATTGTTATGAGAACATTCCATAGGCGTAATTTTTATACTGTAAAAACTGTATATTCTATCCCCCTACACTAACCCTACCCTTAAACCTACCCATCACAGAAAACTTTCTGCATTTTAACATTTTAAATAAAACATTGTTTATGTTTTTATGCCATTTTAGTCACGAGGACTCCAGAAATGTCTTTATAAAACACGTTTACGTTGTAATACCAGTGTAATACCCATGTCATTATACAAATTTGTGTCCTCATAAATCATATAGACAAACACACGCACACACACACACACACACACACACACACACACACACACACACGGGTTTCTGTGTTTTATGGGGACATTCCATAGACGTAATTGTTTTTATACTGTACAAACTGTATATTCTATCCCCTAACCTTACCCCTAAACCTACCCATCACAGAAAACTTTCTGCTATTTTAGATTTTCAAAAAAGATTTATAAGCTTGTTTCCTCATGCATGGTACCAAAAAAATGTCCCCACAAGGTCAGAATTTACTGGTATTACTGTACTTGTGGGGACATTTGGTCCCCATAATGTATAAATACCAGGACCACACACACACATACACACAATTGTTTTTCTGTGATGTTTGGGACTTTCCATTGACTTTTATTGTTTTTTAATACCGAACTAATAATATTTTCTATCTTCTATCCCAAACGCAGATTTCCATTAATTAATTAGGATGTTTATTGCGCCATTAATTTACACACACAATATCACACACAAACACAGTTAAGGTGTAGTTACATTAGCAAACTTTCAACAAAATTTCGCTGGCAAAATAGTGTATTATAATTATTATTGTCAATAGTGATGTATGAAGCACAGCTCATAAGTAGCTTTCAATCCGAGCAACACAACAAATTAACCTGTGTGAATTAACATTGCCAAATCTGCTTGTTTAACCATTTCGCCCTCACGCGAAATTCTTGTTTGCGTGGATATTGAAATGACTGGATTTCGTCCGTGAAAATTTGCTGAAAGACGGTATATGTGACCACACCTTTATTTATCTATCTGAATCAGGACATACCATAGACATCTGTTGTTGTTTTTTATAAAAAGCTAATAATAAATGCTAAATGCTAACCATCGCCCTACCTCTAACAGAAAATGTTTGGAATATTAAAAGAAAAAAAACATTGAATTATTGATAAATCATTTTTCAACCACCAAAAGGGTTTTTCATCATATTTATTTGTTAGCTAATTTGCCGAAGAATTTGCAAATGTAAACACACACAGATAGTCTCGTGCTAATGTGCACTAGGAAGGCCTTGTGCATATGGGGGTTTTCATTGATGATTATGTCCAGGGGTGGACTTAGTGTTTTTTAGGGCCCTAAGCAAATTCCAGGTATGGGAGTCAGCATTATAATGAGTCAGTGTTCTGACGTAGAACCTGGAAGTGCTGCACTGTGTTTACAACTTAAACAGTGTATAGGAGAATGACAGGGAAAAGAAGAAATTGTTAAATAAAGTTGTTATTTTGTTTTGTTTTTGCGCACAACTTCATAACATTAATGTTGAACCACTGTAGTCACATGGACTATTTTAACGATGTCTTTACTACCTTTCTGGACCTTGAATGTGGTAATAACGTTGCAGTCTATCAGAGGCCAGAAAGCTCAGGGATTTCATCAAAAATATCTTAATTTGTGTTCCGAAGATGAACAAAGGTCTTACGGGTGTGGAACAACATGAGGGTGAGTAATTAATGACAGAAATTTCATTTTTGGGTGAACTAACCCTTTAAACACCTCTGATTGGCCACTGCATTCAAGAAATCAACAGATATGTCTGTGATTACTTTGATCAACGCTGCAAAAACACTTTGAAAATAGAAACCTTTGATGTTCGTCAGAGCGTAAACACAAATACACACAGGAGTTTGGAGCAAATATGTTTAGCCAAATCAGATGGGGCCCCCTAATTCCCTGGGGCTCTAAGCGGCCACTTACCTTGATTATTGGTTAAGTCCGCCCCGATTATATCCCATTAGAAATGTGAAACAAAACAAGAGCTTACTAGCAGCCAGCTTCTTTCTGATGCCTGAGGGTTTTAAACTTAAGAAGGCTTTATGCTGACACTGCTGAAGGCGAGCCACTCATCTTCCAGACTGAGAAGGCCTAAAGACATCTGTATTAACCAACACATTAGTCAAAACACTTGTATCCAAATCTCCACCATTCATCAGGGTGGATTTTCTTTACTACAGTAAGCAATTTACATTCACTTATAAGTTTTTGAATATCAGATTGTCTGCCAGCAATGACCCACAAATGACAGGTATTGTAATCAGTTTGACTAAGGCCTAAAGAAGGGCTTAGAGATTCACTTTGGATCTGACACTCTGCTAGAATGCAGATCCATGTTTCCAGGGTGATGAATGTGCTCACTTTGCACTTTCCTTTCTCTGTCCTAAGTCCCTTCATTTATGATGTCTACATTCTGTACATTGCCTCGTCTTGTGGCACTGAGGAACACAGGGAACTCGGGAGGGAGAAAATGCTGTCAGCATTTCTAAGAAGAGTGAAGGAAGTGCAGAAAAAAAGCAGTCTGTTCTACTAAAGATGCATGCTCAAGTACAATAGGTGCAGCCATGGGCAAATGTCTGGTCTCTGCTGAGGGGAAAGATTTTAAAGTCTGCCTGTTTTCTAAATGCATTTTATTGATCTTATTGTGATCGATTCATCCATGCATATGTTTCATTTTTTTTTAATTTGTTTTGACCTCGTAAGTTTTAGTCAAAATGTGAAAACGCGATCTTCCAGTGAAATGTAAAGTTGTGTCCCAAATGACACACTATACACTATGTACACTATGTACTTATGCACTATGTACTCATCCATGTAGTGTATGAATGTTATAAGGTTATTTTGTCATTCAACATCGAAGTCTTATAGCCCCTCCCCCTCTGCTACATAATTAAAGCTGCGACAGTTGAGTGCATAAAGTGTCCAACATTCCACACTTCGTTTTTTCCTTTAATTTAGTGCATCATCTGGGTATTTAAAGGGTTAGTTCACCCAAAAATGAAATGTCTGTCATTATCAGTATTGGGCACGTTACTTTAAAAAAGTAATTACTCACAAATAATAACTGAGTTAGTAACTGAGTTACATCATTAACTATTGCGTTACTTTTTTAAAAAATATTTCAAATATGTCAAATAACTTGGATGCCCCCAATATTAAATATAAGTCTAAAAATAAATGATTCTTGATCCAAATCGTGACTCATGATCTGCTCTTGCTCAAGATGTACTACGTGTTGGTAGCCGTTAAAGAAAACGTAGTTTCATATTTATGTTTAAATAGGCCTATGTTATGTTTTAAATTAATCTATTTGATTATGAAAAGTGAATAGCATGAGTAAGATATATAGGATACATCATAAGATGCGCAATATATCGGGAGACATGGAGTGGGTCAGACATGATTTTGACTCCTTCATTAAGTTTTGTTTAGTAGAAAGCTATTCTTTAAAGTGAATTTCGTTTTGTAAAAATTGTATCTTAACTTTAATCAATGTTTCATCAACCAATTGCCTGTATTTAATAAATAAGAAGCAAATATAGCAGACAATATAATCATGACATGGAGGCGCCGGCGCGATCACTTGCACGTGAACTGGAGTGCATCTTATAGGCTATAGAAATGTCCACTTTTAAACGAAATAATTCAAAACGAAAAGAAATAAGCTATTCTATGTAATCTGAATGAAATGTGCATTCTCTCTCTAGGCGCGTCCACATGCGGAGATGATGAGAGTCAGCAATGCCAACTTCATCTTTGCAGCCGACACTGATTTAGAAAACATTACTTTATTAATAAACAATTAAAATGTCTCCTTGCTGTTTTTGTCACATTCATAATCATTACTTTTGCCGGTTCTTTATGGCAAGCTTTATGCGTGCGCTTGAGTGCTATATACCCTATATTACGTAAACGCTCATTGTTATGGTTTATTCTCTCCAGTATTTAAGAAATTAAATTAATATAAATGTGATTAGTCAACTAATGGCTTAAATAAAAAAGTATTCTCGTCGCTTCATAACATTTAGGTTGAACCACTGTAGTCACTGACTATTTTAACGATGTCTTTAATACCTTTCTGGACCTCAAAAGGTGCAACTGCCTATGTGTGGTTCAGATACCCTCGGATTTAATAAAAAATATCTTAATTTGTGTTTCAAAGATGAACGAAGGTCTTATGGGTTTGGGACAGACATTTTTTGGGTGAACTAACCCTTCAAAGTGCTTTCTTCTTTCTTTTTGGAATTTTCTGTGTGAAAGCACTACTCGCACTATTCATACTTAAAAACATCACAGAATAGTGCGTGAGTACATGAATTGGGCGCATCTTAAGACTTATCTCTGATGTACAGTATGCTGGATTCTCCAATCATTTAGTCTACTTAAACCTCGTCCTTCCTTACAATCTGCTGCAAGCTTGCATTCAGATCTGCCTCCGTCCAATCAACAACTGATTTATATCTTTTTTTCTTTTTTTCTTTTTGATAATCCATTTCATTCAGATGTATAGTATGTCACAATATGAAAAAAAAAGATGTTGTTATTCTGTTTCATCACAAATTTAAAGGTAAATACATAAAATAATTGTTTCATTTCATTTCATGCTACTAACGTCGCCAAGCAAAATTGCAAAAATGGTGACTGTTTTCAGACAGGTTTCTCAAACACTATCGATCTGCCTTTGGTTGATCAAACAAGCCACAGAGCTGCATTATTTACACTTTTGGAAGGAATCAATCTTTTGAAGTGTTGCTTGCTTCTAATTGTCTCTCTTTTTTTTTTTTTTTTTTTGCTCAATAATGGACTTTTGAACATTTTTACACCATTTTTTTTATAGTGCACGTTTAAGTAGAGAAACATAACCCTTCAAATAACCCTACAAAATTCTGAGGGAGAGAAAAAAAAAATTGCCTGAATAATGTATCCAGTTTCATACTGTAACACAATGTCAGTCTTTTATCAGATACCATGCAGTGCATTGCAGTAATATGCAATCCTAAAGAAAACATGATCAGATCACATTTAGATTTTAAGTAAAACTGAAGGCAACGTTTGACATTGTTGGCAGCTTTCAAGCCAAGAGTTTACAAAGTGGTGGACCTCTGTACTTGTGCTGGATAAGGACAAACCACATATGAGACCCACAGTCCCTGTGTGGTTCAATATACAGTTTATTTGGCAACTGCTCTAGCTGCTCTGGTTTGAGGAAGTGTTCTCATGTCACCTGATACTCATGACTCAGAGGAAACACACATCCCTGGAAGCTTGAATTACTGCAGAACACTTAAACAAAGCTGGTTACTTACGCAAGAAGATGGCACAAACAGCTCAATTCACACATTTCAGGAACATTCATGGTTTGAGGCATACATTATTTAAAGATGGGAGTTCAAAAGAAGATATAGTGAAAAGTGTTTTTTGTCCATACAGTGAAAGTCAGTGGGGTCCAAAACAACACTGGACCCTACTGACTTCCATTGTATGGACAAAAACAGTCAAAACATTCTTCAGAATATCTTCTTTTGTGCTCCACAGGAGAAAAATGTTGTGATGTCAGAATTCTCGTTTCTGGGTGAAATATGCCTTTTAATAACCTTTCAAATACCTGAAGTAACTTTGCAGTTAATCTCCCAAGAAGTAGGTCAGTGCTGGTTCAGTTGATGAAATCTCAGGGGGAATCACTTTCTAACCATCTGAAAGCCACTAATGATATACTAGGCTTTCACAGCTTTTGTGAATAGACTGTCCCGCTTCAAACATGATGTCCATCCTAAGCATAACCTTTTAGAAATATGTTGGCAGAAGAGTTTTACAGCCCATTGCAAACAGTTGAGAAACACTGAATCGCCTCATTTCATTCTAAAGAGACTGAGAAAATCTCAGGCTGAGACGTTTGGGGCACGGTCCGCATTTGTGATGAGATTAGTAACTTCAATTAGCATTTAATAAATGGACTATTGTTACTACAGCAGCACCGCCACAGAAATGCACGGCAGCAGCTGATGAGCTGGTGTGAGATGTGTGGAAATACATTTTGCACCTTAGTTATGGGAATAATTATTCAAATCGCAACAGTTGCAGCATGTACATTGTGTTACAAAAAACTTTTGCAAGGCAGTGAAACCCTTCAATCCACCCCTTAATTTAAACTGCTCTCAGTGATTATAGTTTCAATGTGCTGTGTATTCAAATAACTGTAAATTTGTATTACCAAAGCTTTTGCAGCTTTTGTGTGCAATGAAAGTTGTGCTGACCAAAAAAATGTGCAAATGTTGTGTGGATGTCATATTTGATTAGACAAAAATTTGGAAATGTCCATGCAAGATGTGTCATCTGTATTTTTAGTATATTTCAGGCAGTTCAGGCAAGTTTTTTTTTTTTTTTGAAATTTTAATTGTATTTTGTTAAATGAGAAACAGAATAACTTGAAAATTGCTAAATAAGCCAATATAATATACTGTTTATTTTTAATTTTTTGGGGTTTTTTTTAGATTATTTTTTAATATTAATTAATATTAATAAAAAGTAATTAAAATATAGCTATGAGGTTGTCAAAAGATTAAGGTACAATCTTTATTAATTGTTGTTAATACATTTAGTTACTTCTTAGAAACAAAACATTGTTTAAGATTTGTCAATTGTAATAATATTATAATTTTGTCATTTTAATATTATTAATGATAAGCAGTTTGAGTTAAAGCCTTACTGATGAGGCTGACTCTTAGACAAAGGTTGGAAAACACTACTAAAAATCATTTTATCCACTTTTGAGTACACTATAGATGCGATTAAAGTGAACAGATATTGACTAAAAGCTAAAACCTAATAACGTGAATAACTAAAAAAGGAAGATGAAATGTGAAGTGAATGTAAAAGTGAAAAAGGCAAAAACAATAATAAACAGAAAGTAAAATGAAAAGCTGGTTAATGTAAAGACACTCTGTCCCTCATATTGTGGACATATTGTGCTGCTTGCGCACAGTCTGCTCCTGATCGCGCGCGCACGCTCCCTCTCTCTGTCTGTGTTCGCTCTCGGATACTGACTCGCCAGTGGTTGCCTGCAGCAGTCAGTCCTGTGGTTGTAGTTTGCTATATTGCATGTAGCCTACATGAGCAGTCCGTCACTCAGAAGCGAGTGCGCGTGGATTACAGTGCACAACACACGGAGGGATCGCTGCTTTTAAACTGAACCAAACAAACGCTTGCAGCATTGAGAGACTCCAAAACTCAGTGTTGTCGTGAGCACTCGTGGGGGTCGGATCGGCGGGAATGGCTTCGTCTCCGTGCGGCGGTGGGAACTTTGATTGCGGGTTGGAAATCCAAACTCGCTCGGTGGAACAAACACTCATCCCGCTCGTGTCTCAGGTGAGTCCGCATCAAAGAAACTTCTCGGCGGGGTTATTAATCATTCAGAACCCACACCAACCACTTGAATGAACCAATGTGGGGTTTGAAAAAACAAACAAACACTACTTTTCCGTGTTATGTGTAAAGGTTAACCAGAACACTGTCTGAACCCTCAACTACAACACTTCACCATGGTAACTAGAGTTCTCGCCAAAATGCCATATTTGCTACAGTTAAAGTAAAATAAACTATTATGGGGTTAAGGAAGCTTCATATTTATGTCATTTAAGCTTCATTTATTTTTTTAAATGGCAATGGTGGCAAATATTAAGTTGCTTCAGTTTAATAAGCAATCATTGTAGTAATTATGGTATTTTACAGGGATCTGTGGTTTCCATGTTAATTTAATGTCAGGGAAGTTTGTTGTTTGTATTTGGCAGGGTCATATGCTGATGAATGAATAGGAGTGAAACTTTGTTTCAGGTTATTTGAGAAGATGGTGTGCTAGGTTCTCCAATTAATAGCCTACATTATGAAAAACTGTCAGTTTGTATATTTCTTCAAGTTTTGTGTCCCCAGACTGAAAGCCAGTCTGGAACAACATATGAGTGAACTGACAAAGATTACCCATCCTCAGCCTAAATCACTCCACTCCAGGTGCCCTGCAGGTTTTACATTTTCTTGCTTTCCGCTCACTGGTGAGAGAAACCCGCTCTGCGGTGCCTTTCCCAAAAGCATTATTAACCAACTATGACTGGAAATTCTGTCATTAGCAACATTGTTCAACGATTCTGTGTCCATTTGCAAACAGCTTTGCAAAGTTAAGTGGTTGGAACTGCAGCCATTAATGACAGTTATATTGTGGTTTGAAGAACAGAAGTGCATCAAAGTTACTACGGTTTCGGGAACAGTTGTGTCTAGCTAGTTAATTTCTCCAATGATGTATCATTGCACCGTGTACAAGAAATGGCAGCACACTTTCATGGCAACTTGAAACTATTTTACTTTTTTTTACTTTTTTTTTTTTTTTTTTTCTTTTTTTTTAAATTTGTGGCTAATTTATATGAATTTGTACAATCTTCGTACATTTTCGTACAATCTGCTCATGCCCCACTGACGGTTAGGTTTAGGTGTGGTCCTTCATGCTTGTTTTTTTTTTCTTTTCTTCTAAAAATCTTACCTTTCTATACAAATCACATATCAAATTCATGTCAAATCGCCGTCTCGTAAAATTGTTACATTTTTTCGTGAGATTGTAAATGCATGCCTGAGTGATTCTGGAGAGAGACTCTCAGGCTGCATTTACACTGCAGGTCTTGATGCCCAACTCCAATTTGTTGACTTTATCAGATATTTTTTTTTTTTTTTTTTTTTTAAATCCAGCTTACATCTTCTTTTAAAAGTGATCCGTATCCGACATCTACATTTACACTATACACTTGGTGAAACAACCCAAGGTAGATATACTGACCTGGAACAGAATGGACTGATAATACAAGATTTTGCTTTTTTGCACCATTTTTAAAGGTCACCAAAACATTTGTCTCTTAAGGCAGAGAAAAAAGAGAAGAGCCCTTGTTGCAGCCTGAGCATTGAAAAGAGTCATGTGATCGCGGTTGGTGTCCACCTGAGTTGACATCACACAGTCGCTTTTTCAATTACGTAAGACTCGCATTGACAGTGGAATATCTGATCTGTCTGCTTACATGGCAGACGCAAATGCACGTATCTGATTCATATCCGATTTATTTCCACATATGAATGAGGCATGAAACCGATCTGAGAATATCAGGATACATGTGCTTTTTCCTTCTTACATGTTCGTGGGTCATATCCGATCTGTGCCCCATGGGTGGAAAAAATCGGAATTGGGTCACTTGAACCATGTAATGTAAATGTATGCACTTGGTTAATGTAATGCACTTGGTTAGACAAGCCTTTAGATTTGACATTATTAGAATTTCTATTGCTCAATTCTATTCCATAACCCTACAGAGGGTAAGCAATTTGGAGAATGGATGGATGGTTAGATGGATGGGTGCTCCATTCTAATTGAAGTTGATTTTGTATTGTGATGGGAGTTGCTTTAACGTCTTTTGAGAATGTTGTTTAGAGTTTGCTAGTTAGCAGGGATCACTAGGATGGCTGATGGTAATGAGGCTGAAAGGTCAGTGTTAGAAGACATGCTAATCGCCCATTCAGTGGACATTTGGGTAACAGCGGCTCTTTCAGAGCTTAAAAGATTCTGGACAATAGATGGGCAAAGTGGCCTTAGTCACAACCCTTCCCCCAACCACAGTTTTGTCAAACATGATTGTGCTCTCTCTATAAACAATAATGACCAGATACAAATGTAAAATATGTTGTCTCGCCTGCATCTGCCAAGTTTCCTAGACCGTATGCACAAGTCTAGTAGTTGCAATGTGATAAGCACAGCTGGAGACCACTTTGAAATTGTTTCCAAAAAAGAGGCGGTTCTTTTATTTGTTCCATGGGGATTGGAGCTGAATCAAAAAGTACTGGATAGCCAACATTCATGGTGTGTTACGTGATGTTTGAATGTGAAAGTGCCATTATCATCTCAGGTTGTAAGATTGTGTGAAGGACAGGAGGTTGAGTGCAGAGGTCAGATCTTGTGTGCCCTCTCTGGGGGGCTGAGCATGATAATGGAGAGGAAATGAAAGCTTCATGTTGGCGAGAAAGGGTTTTCAGAGCTTATTTAGTGACTCACATACACACACACAGGCACTGATCTCCCCCAGTTATCCTCTCTGATATAAGTCTTACATTCACATCTGTGTAATTATTGCTGATATCCTCCTAGGCCAAGATCAGACTTTATGTGCCTGTTTGCCCACTCATGCGACATATTTGAGACCTTAGCTTTCTCTGTTTTTATTAAACTGCAATTTCTATATTGCCATTGATAATGGTGATGGTCATTTTTGGTCCGGATATATTAATTTATTTAGAAATACATTAAAAATGCTATTCATACTTACAAAGACTTAAAAATAGATCTTCTATAATGAGCATGTTTTTAGTTTTGTAATTAAAATTAAGTTTAATAAAAAATTAAATGTAATTTTTTTTATGAAGTTCATAAAGTAAAACACGTGATATAGTAATGAAGAAAAAAAGCATGATTACAAGAATACATTTTTCAAAGTTGTTTGGCATAATCATTTAGTATAAAGTGCTTTTTATTAATTTATTAATAATTTAATTATTATTCCTTAGAAATGTTTGTCCACCAAAATAACAACAACATTCAGAAACATGCAGAGAAATTGTGGTGCGACACTCCAAAAATGTAATGATATTTATGAAATAATAATTACTTTAAAATATTTAAAAGCTTTTTAGAAAGGTTTTTACCTTTCTATTTAGGCTCACACTTTTTGAACACATTAATTTATAGGCTGAAAACTGAAATTAAGCCACATAAAAACACATCATAATAACAATCCTAATAATTTATTATGTTTCAGTTTTGCTATGGTCTTGGATTTTGAGCCAAAGCCAGGACAGGATTTATGAAATTACAAAGTCTTTGATCTGATCAGAATGCTTTTAAACTCCTGTGACAGGAAGGCTTGTTATTGCATATTTGTGCTAGCCGTGTCTTTATTCTGCAGGACAAAGTGTTGTTATCCAGAAAAGATTTCAGCGATAATTGGCTAAAAATACTTTATCTGCTTTAGTTTATTAGATTGAACCCTCGTGCTTTTGTAAGCTCTGTGCCATCTGCACTTTTGTGACCCTCTGAAAGGTGGTGAAAGTGAGAGATTTTTTTGTGTGTTCAGTTAAGTACACAGTTGGGCCAAACGTACATTCCATATGCAAAGCCTCTGTTACCACTCATGACCTAGCAAAGAAATATTGTCAGGGAGACAAAGCTGTACTGTAAAAACATATCATATGTGCCCTGTATGTAGACATTTCTGTTATGTAGAGCATCAAAAATGAGACACTGAGTTACATGTAATCACAAGAGAACTTCTGTTGGAAAGGAAATGACATCACGGGCAGCACTGTTAGGATAATATATCAACTAGGAGCAGAAAGGGTAAACCTGGTGCCTCCTGTAGAGTAGGTGACAAGAAAGATGAATGTGTGCTCAGTGTAAACTGCTTAGGATTACATGGCCAAATACCCTTCAGTGTCTGAACAAAGCAAACTTCATGTTCAGTATGCGTAAACTTATGTATGTGTGAAGGCATGTTCTCTGTGTTTCCTTGACTGCATGTAGTCCTTTGTGTTCCATGTGTTTGTTTAACCAGTGGAGGTGTAAAAAAGGAAGCCAGAACTGATAAGAGCCACATTACAACCTCCATCCAGAATTTTTTGTAGCTGTAATTGATCTAGCATATCGTTCATACCATGGCAAATATAAGTCACAGTGAATATTTCACTTCAGTTGCTAAGGGCTGCATGATTGAGGCAAAGCATTTTAAAAAAGTATTTAAGGTTTTAAATCTGTGGTTCTTTAACAGGTGGTTGGGGCCCACTAGGGAGCCTTAGCTATGAGGGGGGCCACAGGATGGCTTCAAATTATATAAATTAAGTTATATTAAAATAATTAAAATGCTAAAAAAACCCACATGTATTTAAGGTGTAAACAAAATATTTGTTTTTTTAAACCACTGTTTTAAAGGGGACCTATTATGCCTCTTTTTACAAGATGTAAAATAAGTCTCTGATGTCCCCAGAGTGTGTATGTGAAGTTTTAGCTCAAAATGCCCCACAGATAATTTTTTATAGCAAGTTAAAATTGCTACTTTTTGGGGGTGAGCAAAAACACGCCGTTTCTGTGTGTGTCCCTTTAAATGCAAATGAGCTGCTGCTCCCGGGCCCCTTTCAAGAAGAGGGCGTAGCTTCAAACGCTCATGCAACAACAAAACAGGACAATCTCATGCACTGAAAATATCAGAAACAATCAGTAGCTGTGTTCAGCCTTATGTTTTTTCGAACCGGAGTCGGACAATGATGCCTACAGAGCCAGAGAATATATGCTGCATGGAGATAGAACAGATATAGTTTAGTTTAATTACAGTTATAACTTATGTTGTCATCTTGCTTTTATCCACTATTAGTACAAGCCTGTTGTAGTGGACCCCGTCCAAATGATGGCCAAAACTTTACTGATGAGTTTTATGATTTAAGTTTATTGTACATCACACAAAAGATGAAGCGTCCGTTTTCACTCCAGAAAATCACCGTAAGAGCTGAATAAAACAGTACCAGAAATGTGCATTAAAGTCTTTTCCATAAACTCTCTCTCTCCCTTGCATTATCATCAAAATACACAGCGAATTACACAAAAACACTTGTTACAACTAACATTAAACAAATATATACAGACCTTATGCCTTTTTGGGGGGTGCTTATCTTTAAATCCGTAAAACAAACTCCGATGAACTGTGATAAAGTGAGTGCTCTCCCCATTACTGCCTTAACCAGTATCGCTCCGGAGACTGTAAGCTGGATCACGAACAGTTGGTACTGATCCATCCTTGAGTAAGAACTTTTTAGCAAAACCTATTTTGTATTTGTCCCTTTGTATTGACCCTCATTCACAAAGCAGTCTGGTGTAAAATGATTTGCGCAGACATTAACGAATTTAGGTATATGAGGCGCATTCCCTTCAAAAATAAAACTAATCCACTGCATTTTCAGCGGCTCTGATGTCAGGAGTACATGAAGACTGTTATGTTCACTCTTACATCCAACAACAAAACACCCGAGTTGTTTACAAGATATTCTTGTCACTACAGCTGCTGTGCCCCGGAGAAAATGGTGTGGACAGTGTACAACTTGCTCAGGGTGGAAACTACGGCAGCAGTAGTGGGCGGGGCCAGAGCAGTATGATGTCATACTGCTCAGAAAATGAAAACGGCTCGTTCTAAGACACTGCTTATGATTGGATTAAAAAAAAAAAAGGAATGGGTGGATTTTTATCATTATAGGGTGGTTGTGTACACACACTGCCTACACACATTTATGTTCAAAAACTATGTAAAAGTGAATTTTGCATAATAGGTCCCCTTTAAATGACAAAACAAATGAGTTGAATGAATACAATTTTTGGACACTTTCAGGTTGTCAAACATGGTGCAGCATGTCCTTAAAGGGATAGTTCAGCCAAAAATGAAAATTGTCACCATTTACTCACTCTCTGGTTGTTATAAACCTGTATGCAGAATGTATTTTATATTTAATTAAAGACATTGGACCCTGTTGACTTTAATTGTATGGACAATGTATTGTATGAACACTTTAAATGTGCCTGAAGTGTCCAAATACATTTTGGCACTGCCCAAAAAAATTCTTAAAAAGTAAGATAATTCCCTAGTTTAGAGCGTGTCAGTTCTTAAATCGGAAGTGTTTCCGGTTGATGACTCTTTGTTGAGAGACTATGACTCTGTTCTTTTCATGATTATTCAGGGTTTCATCTGGTTTTCACAGTATTTGGTAATTCATAGCCTGTGGGCATAACCTTACCGAGGCGGCTCTCAGAAGTTGCCCGTCTGATCAGGGGTCCGACATACCCCTCAGTTTGAGTTTCTGCATCAGTGACAGCTTGGCTCCGCTCCAGGCTGTATTTACGTTACATGGCTACGGGACCTGTCATTGAGCAGGAAGAGATCTTAATCACCGCAAGAGTTAGATGGAATTCTTCCTCCCTGAGCTCACGCTAGTTTCGGGGAAAAGTCTGGGAAAGAGGTGGGCTCCCTTGGCCCCCCGTTGTCTCACTGTCACCACTGATCTTAGGGCTCACGGGTAATACTCACGGACAAAGAAGCTGTCAGTACGAAGAACAGGTCAGCTACGTTTAGTGTTTCCTGTTGTTTTTCTATTCTAGCTGCGTTTTTGAATTGCCGTGCTAACAATGTATTGCTCTTCAGTCTTTAAATGATACCATCACATAGAGATAATGAATCTCTGCTTGTGAGGTTGGGCATTCATTTGTATCTTCCAGCATGTACATTGGCACAGGGACAGTTCTGGCTGAAGTTGCTGTGCACATGGAATGTGAGGGGCTTGTGACAAATACCCACTTACCTTAACAGTAATTACAAAAGGCTCATTATTCTACTGTACTGTACAATGGCTTCCCTAGACAACAGCAAAACGAAGGCAAGTACTCAACCTCCCGAGACAACAACAAAATCGACTTAAGCAATGGTATTTTTGCTGGAGCGCTGTATAATGATTTTCTAACAAAACACTGTTCACAGAGCTGAGTCCCCAGAAGTGGCCCCTCTCACTTTGGACAGAGGTTTTAATGACCTCAAGAATTTTGCATGGTCACTTTGGGATACATCTAAAGTTTCAGCCTGGAGGAGCCCAAATGCCATGAGACCTTTTATTTTCAGTCACCCATCATCTGACCTGTGACATCCATCACCTGACTAGGTTCGGAAACCTTGAGGGGGAAATGGTAATGTCAAGGTCATATTTCACCCCCCCCCCGTCCCCCACCCCCCCAAAGACACAATTTTCATGACAATTAAGCACATCGCTTACAAAAAGTTCATCCCCACATCAGCTTTCTCCAGTTAGTCTAGACCTCCATGCTCTGCTCTCAAACCAGCGTTTCCCTCACCTGTTGAGCTCTTTGTTCCTTCAGAAGTCTCATGATCACAGAGCTTAGCTTAAATAAATCACCTGATACAACACAATGTGCTAGAGTCTTTTGTGAAAGCATTTACCTTTCCGCTGTCTGCTGGGGAACTGACAGCGGAACAGGCCTTTTTAAAACAGCCGTCATTTAAATACATAGGCAAAATCCTGAAAAGACACCAGTGAAAAGTAAATCTGCTCAGTGGACCATACTGCTAGATTTCACTAAAACATTAAAAGAAGCTTTCTAAACTACAAAAGGAGTTCATTATTTCATTAAAACCTTTTTGGAGTGCGCAGGCAGTCATTAGATCAGATCTATCTTAAGTAGCTTTTTAGAAAACCGTATTAGAGCGACACCCATAATCATGGCCTGTCATGGTTATGTTAACTTTAAAGTGGTTAAAAGCACAGATACGTCACCTGGTCAAAAGGGGAATGCACTGCGAGTGTCTTTGAAATTAGATGGTGTGTTGTAAATGCATGTTGACTGTTGCCAGAGCTCACAAATAAAAGTTCAGTTTTTGTCCACGGCTGACATAAAAAGGCAGTGAAGAAACCAAACAAGAAGCAGCAAATCTTTTGGCATGATGTTAAGGAGGAGAGTGCTTATCCTTTTGATTCTCTCAGATGGTGTATCCCTCAATACTCCCTCCATTAGGAAGATCTAAATGCAGCTCCTTGTGGTAATTACTTCCATCAATCATGTCACTGTTGAGCTGAAGGGATTTGTGCTGCACATCCCTACTGTTGGCCAGATAAATCCTGATAATACTATGTTAATGATGCTACAACTAGCCATCACAGCTTTCTTCTGATTACACTCTGGCTGATCTTCCTGAATGTAACTTACACTTTGTAGTACCCAAGAAGGTAATATACCTGGAGAGTGCTATCTTTTAATTTATATTTATTTCAATGGCAGTTGGTTGTCGGGTGCATGCAGTCTGGGAAATATATGACCTGGGTGTTGCCATCTTTGCTGCTTAGGCACACAGTTCTGGATACATTTGTTTTGTTTTTGAGACAATCACCTGAACTGTGCCTTGGATACTGGGCTGCTATTTTGCCAACAAGGCTAGGGTAGCTAGCAAGACCATCTTCATTGAAAAGCATCAAAAAGTTTTGATGGTAAACACTAGGGCTGGAACTAACAATGATTTTTTTTTTTTTTTTAATCGATTAATCTATTGATTATTTTTCAATTAATCGATTAATCTAATGATTATTCTTTCTGGTTAATCTATTGTTTATTTTCTGAATAGTCAATTAATCCTTTAGTTAATTTACCAATAAATAATAAGCAATAATTTACCAATAAATAATAACCATAACTAATCTATGTCAAAACTTTTACATAATGATATAATTTATCACAAAAGATAAGGTTTATACAGTGTAGGCCTAATTAGGAAAGGTGTTTACTTTGGCCGCGTTCACAGTCACTTTTTGGGATTTAGCCTACAGCAGCAATTGCATACATTTGTGAAAGTTGAATATGTTTTATGTCCACAGTTTTATGGACCCCAAACATGGCGGTGTTCATAAAACTGAAGTTTTACAATAGCTGGATTTCCATCCAAAAGTGAAGCTAATCTTTTCAAAGTTCGCAAAAAACAAAAACAAACAAAAACAAATGTGAATTAATGAAATCGACTATTTTACGCAATCAATTATGTCAATGTGTTGTTCCAGCCCTAGTAAGCATAGTGGCTATGCTTTAAAACTGGTCTCTTAAGCTGGTCTTTTCGGCTAGGTGGTGAAACATCTACTATAATATAATGATCAACGGATTTTTCAATGGAAAAATTTGTGTAGTTATAGCATCTACCAGCAGGGACTGAATGTTTGGGCAAAAAAGTTCATTGTTTTTTGTCAGTAATAGTGTGCGATATATGAAGCACAGCTCACAAACTAAGCAGCTTTCTTTTAGTTAACTTGGCGAATCAATGTGACCAACTTGAACCCATTGTGAAATCTGCGTGGAGAAATCTTTTGCCCTCACATGAAATTACCAATTGTGTGGATTCCTATTGAACTTTCTCCTGCGAAAATGATCTTAATAACGGTAAATGTGTCCGGACCTTGATTGCCAAAGTTAACCAATAAAGTCTAAAAATAGTTGATGGTGACATTGGTGACACAATTCAAAAATGAAAAGTAATTTCAGAGATGAAGCTATAGGTGTTACATTTTTGTTTTCTTTGGAATAATATGCTCCAATGAGTGATTCAAAGTAAGACCAGGAATGAATGTTAAGAAAAGTAAATGGGACAATTTTGTTTTTATGTTGACTTAAAGTTGTCAGGATGCTGGTGGTGGGAATCTTTTTTCATCTCTTGTGCTTCATTGAGGGGATTGCCAAGGTTTTTTCCTGTGAGCAGACTGACTCCATTAAAATCTGGCTACGGTCACAGGATACACACATTTACTGACATCTTGTTGGTCCAGGAGGCTAGTTTTATATCTTTATGGCCTCTCAGGGTGACAGAAACTACAACTGGTGACAGGTGGGCCTCACATTACAGTGACTGCAGGCACTTATTTTTTTTTTTATACTCAAACCCACATAATGATGAAGGTCAGTTACTCTTCAGTTGAAAAAAATGAAAATTCTGTCATTATTTATTCACCCTGTTGTCATTCCAACTTGCTATGCTATTCTCTTTTCCATGAATAATTTTTAAAGAAATCCTTGAAAGTGTTACTGACAAGCTGTACAGCTCAGTCATTTGGATCAAGTCAAATATTGTGAATTCTGTGAAATGCTCTGTATTTAAGTGTGTTTATTACAACACTTGGTTGTTCAGGCCTCTCATATGTTGAATGTCCCTATTTCAGACCCCTCTGTGTGTGTGTGGTAAGGTACATTTCACTGTGCAAACACTGGTGTGGTCACTACATTCCACAATGAGGCTTATGTTTCATCACTCTCACTGGATGAACGAGAATATTTATGTGTGGCCAATGGGTGTCTTGCAGGGGGGAAACAGGGCCATAGGTCAGCCTCTCCATGGCTAGATCTGGATACAGACTTGGTTATGTGTAATGAGGGATGTATTGACATTGGAGGGCTACATGGACTCTCTGTGGTCTACCCACGACTAATACTGTTTTCTGAGGTTAGTTTGGTTTCTCAATGAAGGGGCTTTAGCTTTTTGCCTCAGTCAATTTTAAACTCCGTTGATCCTTATTGAAAGCCTGTTTCCACCCCAGAGTAAGAAAAGTAATAAAAAGGTAATTGCGACTTTATTTTTCATAACAGTAACTTTATACCTCACAATTTTGACTTAATATCGCACAACTGCAACTTTATTTTTCATAACATAGCAATTTTATATCTGACAATGTGACCATATATCATACAATGGGCCTTTATATCTTAAAACTGCAACTTTATTTATCATAATTGTGACTTTATATATGTGCTACAATGTGGCTTTAGTTCTTATTTTAGACTTCGATTAATTACTCATTTTATTTTTCACTCTGAGGTGAAAACTGGTTTCCATAGATTCTTCAGTGCAATTTAATTCAAGTTTGTTAACATGAATTTAAAGTCAACATGATATCAAAATTGACCTGATTTCCTCTTTCAGTGCACATTTCTGGTCTCAATTCTCTACTTTTCACAATCCAATCAATTCCGGATAGTTAAGTCAAGTCCTGCCCAAGTCATGTTCACAATAAAGGCCCAGATATACTTCAAGCAAAATCGAATGAGCATGTCATTTAGAACAAAATCAGGCCAAAACAAAGTTTGTTTGGGGTTCATTTCGGGAGTTCAAAACAGCTTGCCAAAGTGAACCTTCCGGAAATTATATTGGGGCCTTAAGAAGGCTTCTTTGTCTTCGTCTCACATATAGTTTCAGAACTGACATGCAATGATTAATCAAATCATAGTACCAGCTGTCTCATTCAGCAGTGACATCATATCAATATTACATTTCCAGTTCAGGCCTATCATAATTGATTTCCTAAGAGATTAGCAGATTAAAAACATTGGACTGAAATGAAAATCTGATTGATTGTTGGGGGGCTTTCCAAGACACTGCCTTTCTGTCATCAGTCACAAGAGCTGCCTTCATGATGTAGCTTAAGACAGACACCTTATTCACCAGGGATGAACTTTTTGAAGTAGACTTCTGCTGTCTTTTTCCAAAGGCGTGATAAAAACGAGGTGATAATTGCAGTTTGGTGTTGTCTTCATTTAGACGCTCTGGGTGGTAATGAATTAGACAGAAAGAGGTCAGTATTGATTTTCACTCTAAGCAGGCAATCCTCAAAGATTCAGCTAACCTTAGGATGTAGTTGAAGTTGGGTGATTGTGATTGCTCCTAGATGAACATTCCTGTTAATCAGATTTGGTTTAGTGCTAGGTTTCATATTGACTGTATTTGTTTGACAAGAACACATTGTTCAAGGACTAACTAAGATGTTGTTCCAGCAACACGTCCAACTTGGCAAATGAAGGTCACCCTGTCTAATCTCATTTATATGAAGTTACAGCACATTCATTCTTGAAATTATTCCAGCTTATTTTGAAGGTATATTTTGTTGGGATTCCTTCAAAGCTTTCCTCTATTTATTGATGTACCTTTGGGACCACACACACTGCAAAGAGATCAGCTTTTCTTTTTTCTATTATGGCTCTGGAGTCATTTTTAAAATTCAGGCCACATTAAAACCAGACATGCATCTTAGGTAACAGTATGCTGGGGAGAATGTGGAATCTATATCCAGGACACACCCTCTCACATAATAAAAAAACAAACCCATAACCCCTCGTCAATTCAAAGACACAGCGTATTTCATTCCACAGATCTACTTAGACGCATATGGATGTGGTATAGTAAGAGTTTGGTTGATGGTGGCATTGGAACAATGTGCACATAAGCTTTAAATGAACGCTGTTACACAGTGTTTATAGCAGCAATAAAGCTAAGACAAAGAGAATAAAGGGCTCATTGTTTGTGGAAAAGCTGTAAGACCACAATAATTGCATTTTGTTAGGTTAAAGGTAGTTCTTTGATGTGAGCTGCTCTGTTTTATCATATATTAGCAATAAACCCTCATCCTTCCCTTTGTAGTGGTGCCATGTATCAGATGGCAGATGACCTAATAGACAGTGTCAGGTGTGTTAGGTTGCATTTACACTGCAAAACCCAATGCATGGATCTAGGGATGCAACGGTACCATAACAAGTCCGATATGATACTTTCATTTTTGGAAACTCGCCGATACCTGTATTTTCATTGCATTTGTAATTTTTTTTGCCGGAGGCAATATAATAGTTTATAAAGTTTTAAATATGGATATTTTTCTTACAAAATCCCATCACTTCACTTCAGAAGGCCTTTATTAACCCCCTGGAGCCGTATGGATTACTTTTATGATGGATGCACTTTTTTGGGCTTCAAAATCTCCATTCACTTCTATTATAAAGCTTGGAGGAGCCAGGATATTTTTTAATATACAGTAACTCCGATTGTGTTCATCTGAAAGAAGATAGTCATATACACCTAGGATGGATTGAGGGTGAGTAAATCATGGGATAATTTTCATTTTTGGGTGAACTATCCCTTTAATGATTTGGCTAATTAAAATGGCCATGTTTTGACCAGGTATTCTGTCTTTTTTTCTGCTTGTGTGACACTCATAGATGCTCATTAAACATCTACATGTACCACTGCACACTGCTAAATTGCTGCTGATTCATTTTATACTCAATGTCTGTCATTTCTAGCACACCCATCTGACTTGTGGGCACAAGTTAAGCTTTTTTCAATAATTAATTGCTGGCATTAAAGATGAATGTGATGCTAGCTATATAAATCCACTTATCAGTAACTGAGCAGCTATGCATCTGGGCAGCCCTGTGCATTTCACACAAATGTTTCGATGCAGTGAGCCATTGCCCATCTCAAAAATAAGAACAGAATCCTTGAAAGAAGCCCTCAGGACTTTGTTAAGCTTCTGCAAATTTGTCTCTACTAAAGTTTTACTTAAACTTGGTATACTTCAGTGTGTTTCCAGTACCTTAAGCAGATCGGTTGTTTAAGGATCTCCCCTTCCCCATCAAATAAGAGGGTGAACAAGAGTGTCTTTCTCTCCTCACGGTTCATCAGTCCGAGCAGATGATAGGGCATGGCAGCCGAAGAGAATGGGCGAAGCACAAGTCCTTAAGGTCCCCTCCGCACTGCTAATACACTTTAAACAGAAATAGCCTGTACTCTTCCCACTCTCTGCAGTGAGTCACCAGCGAACACTCCAGCGTGACATTGTGTTATCTCTCCTAAGGAGAGATCAGCCATTGTTCCCAGCATACAGTACTGTTCAAACGTTTGGGGTCAGTAAGGTGAAAGAAATTCATACTTCACTTAAGTAAGTGTATCAATTTATGATACACTTATTGCAGAAACATTCTGTGAGGTATGTGTCTTCTTACCCCATGAAGCATTGTAATTTAAAGTTCTCTTCAGCCTGAAGGCTTGACAAGATGGAATATAGTTGGCTTCAAATTAAACTGATAAGAAAACTTAATTCTTTAAGGAAACTTTGTCTTAGTGCCTCTGATTGTATCTTGTGCCTGTTTAAGCATTTGTGACAGGGTTAGTGAAGACAGAAACAGTGTGTCTAATGTAAAATATTAAATAGGGAAATTGAAGTTTCAGGGAGAATATGGTACACTAAAAACACTAATTTAATAATAAATCCTAATAATAATACATCTCTCTTGCATATACCGTACATTATTCATTATGCAGCATTTTAAAATGATTGATTTTAGTTTTTAATGTGTCATTTTTAATTTATTTAGACACAATAGTATAGAATTTCAATCTCAGGCAGAACCAGTCAGAGGTTGTATCCTCTGTGTCTCATAATTTCTCATTTATCGCTTGATTAGAAATCTCTGTTGGCGGGCCATCAGAGTATCCTGTGCTGAGTCTTAATATGGAACCTGTTTTTTCTCTGCTTGTTTTTTTTCTTGAATGACAGCTCTGCATCTCTGAATTGCTGGCATGAAGCTTATTTCAAGGGTAGAGTAACATTCATAATTTACACTCTCAGACACTCTCAGAATCTTCTTTCAGACCTGAAAAAGACATATTGTAACGAACCGCAGCTTATCACAAAATAACAGCTCTAGAAATAATATTAAATAAAAAGTTCACCCAAAATGAAAATTGTTATCATTACTCACATACCTGCATGACATTGTTCTTCCACTGAAAACAAAAAGTGAATTTCTGAGAATTAACTGACCACTCTATTAAATATAATGAAAGTTACAAGCTCCAAATGACCATGAGCCACCATATAAACACCATAACATGGTAAACATGAGTATATTTTATGTTTTCCAAAGCCATAGGATAGCTTTATTTTATAAATATAGAACAGATGTTGTATGGACTACTTTTATGATGCTTTGATGTTACTTTCGCATCCTTTTTGGAGCTTAAACACTTCCATCGTCATTCATTTCAGATGAAACATGAGAGTGAGTAAATGATGACAACTTTAATATTTGGATGAACAAATCCTTTAAAAGCCTATTTTGAAAGCTCACAAGAGCATCCAAGAAGGCTATGAGCATATGTTGTCAGTATCAGCTTATGCAGATCTGAACTTTGCTTCATGAACACATGAAGATTACAGCTCAACTCATGAAACGGCTGCATGGCTGGTGTGCGATGAAATGGAAATTTAGACTCATTTTCACCCTCTATCGGGACACCTGGTACATGAACTCTGAGGACTCAACTATCATCTTTGTCAAAGCTGGAGGCGAGAATGGTTTTATGTGTACCGTACGTGACCTCTCACTTTTGGCCAAGCCATTAGAGGGTGAGAAGGAGATTTCTCAAGAGAATCACACCAAGAAAAGATTTGCTATTGGAATATGTTGAAAGACATGATCCTCTGGCCAATAGTGGCGAGACTAAGACATTTATTCTTCAATTAGATTTTTTACATTTTTTTTTGAAGAAAGTGTAAGTGTTTTTTCCTGTAAAACAACTCACTGCCACAATTGATGGGAGTGGTTTCTGGTTCCTATGGTGTTTTGAGAGTTTTAGCTCATTGCTGTGAAGGTGTTCTGGTAGTTTTAGTGTTGCTAGATGGTTGCTAGGTATTCTGGGTCATTGCTAGACAGTTGCTTACTAGCTTAATTAGGGATGCACAATATATCGGCTACCGGTATCGGCTGATATATGTTCATTTTTAATGTTATCATTATTGCCCCGATAAGAAAATTTGGCCGATATATTAAAGCCGATAGATAATAGATTATTTCCTTCAGCTGAGACACTTCAAATGCACACTGTCCGCCATTATGGTTTTGAATCGCTTGAAATATGATTCAACTCACTTCAGAAAGGATAATACAGTTAAGTGCAACGTACTGCGCAAGTTTGTCATATAGGCTACATAATATTATAATTGTGTGCTTAGGACATGGCTTTTAATGGTGAGACTTTTGTTTTTGTAATCAGGCTCTCAAAAATTATATAAAAATTTTGATTTAGATTTATTGGCCAATATCGCGCCTAGTTTCAAAATATAGTTGTAATTGCTGTGTAAATGCATTTGTCTCCTCTGAGCAGCAGTAAAGAGAAAAGACACCTAAATGCCACTTTAGAAGCACTTCTGAGCCACCTTTGCAGTGTAAATTTGGAATTTTTTTTCACCAATTGTCCATCAGGAAAAACAGCATTAAAAAAACGAAAAGCAGAAATGAGTTTTTATGTTTTGATGTTAAAGAATGATCTTGAGGATCGAGCTACAGATCCAACCCTTTAGATAAGTGTGGAGTGTTTGACCAGTCCTCCAAACCCATAGTGCAACTCAGGATGCTTGTTCTGTGCTCTCTCCGCCTTAATGTACCCCACCTTTGCCCTCTATTTAATGGTGTACTCTTACAGTAATGGCAAGGTCAGAGTAGTCGCTGTGTGCTTTTGGTATTTGTGAGAGAAGTTTCAGTGAGCAGTCACGTTGCCAGCATCCCCCCCCCCCCCCCTTGAGTCAGTAATCACGCTTACATCAGAGCTGCAGAATGAAAGGGCTTTATTGTGCTCTGCTGAATCCGCTGAATGAGCGTGGAGCAGTGAGGAATACTCGTACTGCAAAAAGATCGGGAAGCTTTTTATCAGTCTTCCCTGGGACACATGAATTTCAGATGACTATATATTTGAACAAGTAGACCCATTTAAGAATGTGTTCACCTCAGTTTTGAAAGACAACATGAAATCGAAATTTCTTAATGTCCTTGGTCATTACTTGTGCATGATTCATCAGTGCATGTTTTTGATGTAACGTATGCCACATTTGTGAGAAAAATAGTATTAAAATCAACATGAAATGACATTTGAAACCCATTTTAATTGAAACAGGATAAACAAAGAGAAAAGTATGTAGAATACATAGACAGAATAGGAAGACTTGTACAGGAACTGATTAGTTTGCGAAAAGTGTTCTTTATATTAAAAGGTTAGTTCACCCAGAAATGAAATTTCTGTCATTAATTACTCATCCTAATGTCATTCCACAACCGTAAGACCTTCGTTCATCTTTTGAACACAAATTAAGAGATTTTTGATGAGTTCTGAGAGGTTTTTTTATCTCCCATAGAAAACCAACAAAATTGCCACATTCAATGTCCCGAAAAGTAGTAAAGACATTAGTAAAATAGTCAACGTGACTACAGTTGTTCAACCTTAATGTTATGAAGTGACGAGAATACTGTTTGTGCACAAAAACAAAACAAAAATAACGACTTTATTCAACAATTTCTTCTCTACCCTGTCAGTCACCTACGCAGTTGACGCAGTGCAGCGCTTCCGTGTTTACGTCTGAATGCTGGCTCAGCATTGGCCGACGCTGTTGTCATATGCGTGTGATGCTGACGCAGGAGTCGGCCAATACATAGTCGGCATTCTGACGTAGAACAAGGAAAGCTCTGCAATGTGTCTTCAACGTAAACTGCGTAGGAGAATGACAGGGTAGAGAGGAAATTGTTGAATAAAGTCTAATCAGTCCAGTCTTATTCCGGTAGATTTCATCAAGTATAATGTATAATTCCTGTATAATTCCATATGTTATATTCTGCTTCACTTTGAGATGTGTTGTGATTGCAGTCTTCAAGGATCTTGGCTGCTTATAAAAAAGTGGCTGATTCCAAAAATGCATGGTCTGGGAACTGAAGAGGAACCCTGATGTAACACTTTTGCTCCCTCAAGCACTTCACTTCAAGTCCCTTTAGTGTTATGCGTTTAGTGTACTAAGACACTTTGGATGATAGCAAGTATTGATATGCTCACTACTATATTTTAGGTGACATTTTAAGTTGTGCCAATCCAAAACCGTACATCTTGTTTTACCAGATAGTGTTAATGCAGAGCAAGTGTGGGTAAAATAGAGTTAAACGCTGGCCGTATAAAGAGTGATTAAATGGCAGAGCAGTTTGACATCCGTGCTGTTGTGCAGCCAGTGATTCTTGGCAGGGCACAAAGCTCACCAATCACTGGGTATTATTAGCCCCAGCATTCCAACAGCACTATGTACTTCATCTTCCCATTGCCCTCCCCATCCAGCCATTCATCTCTCTGCTAAAGCACATCTGCGTTAAATCACAGTGAAAAGCAGCCCTGAATGTCTGCTGTATTGAGCTCCCAGGTACAAGAGACCACGCTTTCCTGCCATCCTTGTCATATCAGCTCAGATGTAGTCTGCAAACACAGATAAAAGAGAACTTTCCCCATTGTGCTGACTTTTTCATATAATACACACCTCTTCGATAGGAAGTTGGAACTGTATTATAAGTTAGCCTAACTGTATTAAACTCGCACCGCATGACCTGAAGGTATAAAAGAAAACTATGATTCATTTCTGCTCAATGGCTCTTGAGTTCATCGATTTGCTGTATCTGCACATACATTTTCACGGTCTTGATGTCTTTTTCAGATGATGATCCAATTTTCCAAGCCTGGGAAATTGTGGTCCCACCTAATCTAATAATAAGAAGACCACCATCATAATAACCGATCAGACGTGTTAAAGGGATAAAACACCAGGAATGCATGCAAAAGAAATGTGGTGGTCTGCAGTCTTCATGTTGAGCCTGAAGATATCCTTTGATACAGTATGCTTGTTCTTGCATGCCAAGGTAGAAAATCCACCCTTTTCTCATTAGCTTTTTGTTTATATAGCAAGTTCAATGGCTGCGATGTACAGTTTTTGAAGAGCATGTGCTCTGGCTTCACGTTTGGCACTCTGCCTGTGCAGCTTTAGCCACACATTGTACCGTAATGAGTGTACGAGAATAGATCAATGAGTCTTTGTACAGTGATGACCCGTGGTACCTTATCACAAGCCCTTCTGGTTTGATTTAGTACAGTCTGTGCCATAATCACCATGAAGTGAGTCTGTATGGGAGCAGTGAAACAATTCCTTAGTTGGACCTGTGTTGTATGGGGGATCCCTGAGGTCCTTTTTGCAATTATAGGTGGATGAAGCTTCGAGATGCATGTTGTATGCAATTGTTTTGATAAAGGGAAACAAGATACATTTCTAGTTTCAACATTTATTCTTCAGACATTCCCCTTTAAACACAATAATTATCAGCTGTATGCAAAATGAACCACATTTGGTTTTCGACCATTGAAAATGGGTAAAGTACAACAAATTGAACATGGAGCCACATTTAGATCCCCATATCTATGGGATTGAACCATATAGGGCCTTGAAAGTGAAGATTTCAAAAGAAAAGTTTAAGAACCAGAATCTAAAATCATATTAAAGGGTTAGTTCACCCCAAAATTAAAATCATGTCATTTATTACTCGACCTCATGTCGTTCTACACCCGTAAGACCTTTGTTCATATTTGGAACACAAATTAAGATATTTTTGATGAAATCCGATGGCGCAGTGAGGCCTCTAATGTCACCGAACTTCTCAAGATCCAGAAAGGTACTCAAAACATATTTAAAACAGTTCATGTGAGTACAGTGGTTCAACCTTAATAGAGTATAAAGCGACGAGAATACTTTTTGTGCGGCAAACAAACAAAATAACGACTTTTAAACAATATCTAGTGATGGCCGATTTCAAAACACTGCTTCGAAGCTTTACGAATCTTTTGTTTCGAATCAGTTGTTCGTCAAAGTCACGTGATTTCAGCAGTTTGATACGTGATCCGAATCACTGATTCAAAACAAAAGATTCGTAAAGCTTCAAAGCAGTGTTTTGAAATCGCCCATCACTAGATATTGTTGAAAAGTCGTTATTTTGTTTTTTTTTTGGTGCACAAAAAGTATTCTCGTCGCTTTATAATATTAAGGTAGAACCACTGTACTCACATAAACTGTTTTAAATATGTTTTGAGTACCTTTATGGATCTTGAGAGGAGACAGTGACTTTGCTCTCAATAGAGGCCTCACCGAGCCATCGGATTTCATCAAAAATATCTTAATTTGTGTTCCGAAGATGAACGAAGGTCTTACGGGTGTAGAACGACATGAGGTTGAGTAATAAATGACATTGTTTTCATTTTTGGGTGAACTAACCCTTTAAGATATCTTTAATACTTTTTGAGTTTGCAAACTTTGGAAAAACAATATTTATGGCACTCAGACATTATTTGTTGTTCAGATATTCCTCTTTAAAAAAAAAAAAAAAAAAATATCAGTTGTATGCAAAGTGACCCGCATTTGGTTTTTGGCCCCTGAAAATGTGTACAATTGACCGATTTACTCTTGGAGCCGCATTAAGATCTCCATATCTCTGGCATTGTACCATATGGGGCCTTTAAAATGAAGATGCCAAAAGAAATGTTTGTTAAAAACCAAAATATAAAAGGATATTAAGATATCTTTAATGCTTCTTAAATTACAGGCATGCAAACTTGGGGCAAAAAAACACAAGAAGTGCTTTTTCCCCATTTTTGAACTGTTACTATTTTGATATAATGCAACAAAGATTGCTAAAGTAAACCGATTTTTACTAATAGACATACCAATGATGCTGCCATCTTTTTAAAGTCATTTTTACCCCCCTGTAATTTGGCTCCAAATCTCAGGTGAAAATTTTAATTTTGACTATTCCTCTACAAAATAGTGGATTACTCTGTAAATATACATCCATAACATGTAATACTTTGGCTTTCATCACTATTTATATGTTTGTCTTTCTAAAGAAAAATTATAAATAAAATAAAAAATTTGAGCTGGGGAAGTTTCTGAAATGTGGTTGATTTGACATGGAATGAACCTAAAGTATTCTATCAACTTTTTGAATCTGACAGCTCCTCATATATTCACTGGTTGTGCACTTCGAAATCACAACAGATGCAGCAGGTCATAGTGTATATCACTTTATATTATATTTGCCTTACTGTACTGTAAAATAAACTCATCCAGTCCATTCTTAGTCACATTAAGGTCGGCATTAAATGGACGTTGCTATTAGTTTTTTCTTCCCTATTGTGACGTGTATATATGAGTGAAAATGTAGGGTGGGATTTGATTTCATCCTTCGTAAATTGATTGGATCATAGGAAGTTGGGCGTTGCTAACTAAATGGAGGCAGATCTGAATACCAGTTTGCATTCAGTTGTGGAGGACATTTAGTTCCACCCTCCACCAAGACATAGATCATGAAGAGAACAGATGTCGTTTTGAGGGGGAGGGGAAGTTAACGTTTTTGATTTAAAGATTACGAGGGCATATGAATTTTTTTTTAAATAATGATATGCACAGATAAATCATTTATAATAAGCACTGCAACTTCCTGTAATAAATAAGAATTGTCCATTTAGATTTCATGGCGACTTTAAGCAAGCCAGATCCAGAGGAAGACAGAGATGTACTTTTCCACACACCGACTATGGCTTGGCTGAAGTGACAATGTTCCAGCTTCCTCTCCAGACCTGGCACTTGCTACCTGTTCTACTATCTCGTCTTAATTATCTGTCTCTGTCTTATTGGATTCCAACCAGAGAACCTAATGTACTTTCATCTAGCCAATAGCAATGCTCATTTCATCATGACATCACCTCTTCCCTTGTGTAAAACTTTGCATCAGGTAATCTCACATAAAGCTCAAGGACATTGAGGCCTGAATACATTTCCAAAAGCATAATTATATATTAGTGCTGGTATTTGCACAATAATTATGTGAAAAATGAAAACCTGAATAAATAATCAAACTGAAAGGTTTAATGGTGTAGATGTGAATTTAACTCTAGAAGGGACATTTAAATCAGCCTGTACTGGTAGGAATGATTGAATATTTTTTTTTAACTTTGGTACTGTCAGCATTTAATAGAGACCATCATTGAAATTCATCAAAAATGATGGATGATAATGAATTCATCAGTATCTGACGAATGTTTAATTACTGTTTATTTAAACAGCTTTTGCACCATTGGATAATTGAGTGAGCTGTCATAATGTCACCATGCGTTTTTGGTACAAATATGTTTTTATAATCAATGAGAGTCACATGGATACTTTCAGAGCATGACAAGCTCTGTTATCATTTCTTAGTTTTTTATAATCAGGTTTCTTTTTCTTACCACTTTTATCTTCGATCTTCTTTCTGTACTTTAACCCAGCGTGTGATTGAAAGAGAGTGTGATGAAGCTTTCTCCACAGGTACGGCTCTTGAAATTAAAAGGATCTCTTTCATCTTTCACTCTGATAGACTGTGATGAAATGGAATGCATTTTGTTTTTCCCAGTAAATGTTTTTTTGGCAGCAGAACGGTGTAATTTGTGGCAAAGTGCAATAACATTTTATGTCATGCCATTGCGATATACCATTTCAGTCTTTTATTTAAACAATATTCGTCACCCTTAAATAAGGGTTGAGCTCCTTCCTACAAGGGCAACCACTTGTACTGTATCTTTTAGTGTAGTTAGACTGGACACAAACAGGCATGTAAGACTGTTATTGAACTTTGAATGCACTAAGTTCAATGTATTTGTTTTATAGTCTATTTCAAAAAGTAATTTAATATAAAGCTTGTTGATCTTATAATCCATCTGCCATTGTTTGGCATATACCTACAATTCATGTTGTGCAGTGAATTATCAAGGCTGTTTTTCATTCAGGGTTTAGTCATTTCTCTGCACTCATCAGTGTGTACGCTTTTCATAGTAACTAAATCTTGCGTTGCTCAAGATGTCTTTCCAGAGTGATTTGTTTTATGAGGGTGATAAGATGCATATGAAACATTAGCAAACATCTAACAGAAAATGAAATTGTCTCTGTAAAGAAATGAAATGTGATAGATGTATAGGGTGCTTGAGAACAGCTGTCATATACACCTGATGTCAACATAAAGTCTGATTGTCCTTCATGTCTCCTTTTATAATGGTGCAGCTTTTTTGACTCCCCAGTAATATTTTATCAAATCAGGCTTTGCAATGCCAACACCTAGAAAGTGGCGTTGCTGATATATATAATGGGGCTCAAAGTCTCATAATGAGTCCAAAAATAAGATACAGAATTTCTGAAACCGGAAACCTGAAAGTAACCTGAAAATTTTGGGGCATTTTAAGCCTTTAGTTGAGTTGAGATAGGAACTGACAGGAGGGGGAACAGGATCAGAAAAGGACCTCAAGCGACGGCTTGAACTCAGGTCACCCGAAACACTGCTGCATGATATGTCAGAGTGCTGCCCACAAGGCTAAGGCTCTGAGATAAACTGTACATTTTAGGAATTTGAAATTTTTTAAATGAAGTAAGAAATATTTAAGGTTATCGGAGCTGATAGCCATGAGTGCGACCTGAGTTCAAGTCCCGGCTCGTGGACCTTTCCCGATTCCATCCCCCTGTCTTCCACTTCACTTTCTGACATATCTCTGTACTATTCTATCTCAATGAAGGCAAAAATAAATCTTACATAAATAAATCTTAAGCCAAAAATAAATCTTAAAATAAGGGGAAGGCTTGTGGGTTGTTCTCGGACAGCAGTGGTGAGAATTTACCAACAGTGGTCTAAGAAGTGACAAACCACAAATCGGTTACAGGGATTTAGGTGTCCAGGCATTCAAGGGCAACGAAGGCTATCCCGTCTGGTCCGAACCGATAGAAGGCCTACTATGGTACGCGTCACAGAAAATTGTAATGATGGTTATGGAGGAATTTGTCATAACACAGTAGGGCTGGGTAAACGATATCGATTTCTCGATTTTAATCGATTCTCACTTTTACGAACTGATATTGTTTCTTAAATCTTAAGAATCGATTAGTCTAGTCTGTTTTCAGTTGATGAATGAACAGAACATGTAGCGCGCCTCCCATCCAATAAATCGCAATAATCTTTGTGCTTTGTTACTTTTGATATGAAGCAAAGTCTCAGATTTCAAATGACGTCCATCTTATTATGAGATTCAAAAAATAAATTACCGTTTTGGCGCTGTTAAATGTGACGTGACAGATCGCTTTAGAGAAGCGGCAGCACGGAGTGCATGTGAACATCCTCTCCTCTGCTTTAATTCCACTTACAGCGCGAAATAAACATGACTAAACATCTGAAGGTATGTTAAAATATACAGTACAACTTACCGAAATCCGTATCATGTCTTTTGTAATAGCTCAATCAGTGTTTCAACCTCAGAAAGACGTCAATAAAACAGCTTGTAAACAATGTCACGTAACGTCACATTTACCTCATAAAAACATATTCAGTGACCATAAACTCATTAGTCAGCTAGAAAAGTGAACTCTAGAAAGCAGCATTCTGATATAGCTATGCACCATTACATATTCATTATAATGTTCTTCAATATTTAATGCATGTTTAAAATAAATCAGTCATGACAGCCACGATTTAAATAAAAAAAAACAACAAAACGAATTGGAGTAGAAATATGATTATGTAATTCTAAATTTTATTTATTATAATTATTATAATAAATTTATAAGCCTATTATAATAAAACATAATTGAGTGTAATTTAAGTGTTTGTATATAAATAAGTTAATTTTAACCTTCATTATTATAGTAAAGTAGTACCAACTGACTCCCATGTGTAGTTTACAGCATTAGTTGAGAGATTTTTCCTCTAGAAAATTTGCCATGTACTGTAACTGATATACTACATCCAAAATAATCGAAATCGAATCGAATCGAAATTGTAATCGAATTGAATTGCAAGCATGTGAATAGAAATCGAATCGAATCGTGAAAATTGTGTCAATACCCAGCCCTATAACACACAGTGCATTGCACTCTGCTGTGTATGGGACTGCATAGCCACAGGCTGGTCAGAGTGCCTACAATGACCCCTGTCCACCGTAGAGTGCACCTACAATGGGAATGCAAGCATCAGAACTGGACTTTGGAGCAGTGGACGAAGTTCGTCTGATCCAATGAGTCCCGTTTTCCTTTACATCATGTGGTGGTGTTCTGAGCAATGTTCTGCTGAGAAACCCTGGGTCTGGCCATTCATGTGGACGTAAATTTGACACATGCCACTGTTGTTGTAAACCAGGTACACCCCTTCATGGCAATGGTATCGTTCAGGAATGGTTTGAGAAGCATGTAATGTTCAAGTTCAAGGTGTTGCCCTGGCCTACAAATTCCCCAGATCTGATTGGACCAACAAGTTCGATCCACGGCAGCTCCACTTTGCTTAGAGGACTTGAAGGATCTGCTGGTAATGTCTTGGTGCCAGATACCACAAGACACCTTCAGAAGTCTTGTAGAGTCCATGCCTTGGCTGATCGGAGCTGTTTGGTGGCACATGGATGACCAACAGAATATTAGGCAGGTGGTCATAATGTTTTGGCTCGTCTGTGAATATAAATCTTATTTAGAGTATATATACTGGATATTCTCAATTTTTACATGCATGCTCAAGTTCAGACTGTTGATTGACTATGCGGGAATGGTTATTGGCCGATGCTGATAATCTCAAATTGGTCAAATATCAACTGTTTTAATTAGCCTGGCCAATATATTGTTCTTTTACTACAGCCCAGACACAGAAAAGGCACAGTCACATTGCCATTTTGTGAGCACTCACTCTTAGTATACTCTCAATATAAAGCCTAATTTTTGAGACATATCTGTACTTTTCCGTTTTCTTTATAAACTCAATCTAACAGGAACCATGGGAGATTTGTGCAGGCATTTCCAGCTTTTGTCCAATAGCTTGATCTGTAGTGAAATACTGGCCCTTAGAGAAATATATTTTTTTGTTGGAGCAATCGAGAGCCGGGCCACTGATGGCGTGTTTTGTGCTGAAACAGACCACACTGTGTGCATAATGATCAAAAGTTTTAGTTGTCTAACATCATTTCAGCTGGCTTGACATTGTCGTCAGGTAAAAAAAATCACGCTGAATTGATTTACAGCTTCCTGTTTTGGGTTTGTTTAGCACACTGTGTAATTTATGAGCACACACTGTATAATGTCTTTGAAAGGCAGTTCACATGAGTGACTTCACTTTAGTTGAACAAATCTAAAGCCCCATACTGTGTTTGTTCAACTCGTTCAAGTTTTAGAAAATAATTTCAACGAGCGAGTTTTGAGCTTTATCTTTGCACAAGATAAAAATAGCCTTCTGGGCCCTGGCTCAGTCAACACTGCCAGAGGCATTTAGACAGAAGCGATTGCTGTGCTGTGTCCCAGTGTTGAATCAGTGTGTTTTTGTTATGCAGCCTCTTTTCTGTTGACATAGCCTGAGTGGGCCATGTGCTAATCCAGCAACGGGAAGTTATGAGTGCCACCACCCTCTCCCTCTGACACATAAAAATACACATGGTGTTGGTCTCTTACTCTCTCTCACTTTCACTCAGCCTGTGCTTCTCACTCAGAGACACCAGAGATGCCAATGCTTTAAAAAGTTTGTGTGCATAGATCTTAAGACCTTTCTCATGTTTCTATGGTCTGACTTCAGTGAGTAAGACTAGAGCCGGTCTCGGGTCAGTGTCTCACTCTGGAGTGCTGCCACTGCTGAAGGACGTGCGAGTGTCACCACAACATTACCTTTACTGAGGCCATGCTGGATTCACACACACATTCACACACTGACTCACACACTCCCTCACTCATTTATTCACATTGCAGTGGCCTGCCAACATTTCCATCAGCAAAATTAAGGGTGGACAGTATGACCAAATCTGTAGGCGGTATGAGTAATTATATACTGTGACATATACACTACCGTTCAAAAGTTTGGGGTCAGTAAGATTTGTTTTTAAAGGGGTCCTTGATTATGATTTCACTTTTTTGGTGACCTCACAAACCCCAAAATTTACATAAACCCTGCCCCTGGGAACACGCAACAAAGGGGGTGAGGTCATGTTGGGCTGCTTTAGAGAAGAGGAGGAGTTGTTGTAGAGTGTTGTTGCCATGCCGTCATTTTACGCTGGACTGCTTTACAAACAAAGGTCAATTCAACACTGAATTTGCACAAAAGTTTAATATGACGGCACATGCTAGTCTAAGAGTTGAATCAACTCCACAGCAACTACATAAATGTATCTACTAAGTACTAACCATTCAGAAACTTCCAGATGCATTCAAAAATTTGTAACTTTGTAACTGAATCTCTCCATCAGTGTCCGACTTCGGTTTGAACAATATAAGGCTGAACACCGTTACTGACAATTGTCATTTTGGCTGCATGAGATTCTCCAGCTTTGTTGTTGTTGAATATCTGAAGTGCAAGCTGTTAAAACTCCGCCCTCTTCTGGAAAGGAGGCCGGGAGCAGCAGCTCATTTGCATTTAAAGAGAGACACAGAAAAACTGCGTGTTTTTGCTCACACCCAAGTAGGGGCAAATTTGACAAGCTAAAATAAATGATCTGTGGGGTATTTTGAGCTGAAACTTCAGACACATTCTGGGGACACCAGAGACTTATATATCATATCTTGTAAAAGGGGCATTATAGGTCCCCTTTAAATGAATACTTGGATGCATTAAATTGATTCAAAACTGTAAATACATTATAATGCTACAAAAGATTTCCATTTCAAATAAATGCTTCATGCAAAAAAAAAAAAAAAGGCTTCATCAAAGAGTTGTGAAAAAAATGTTTTCAACATTGATAATAATAAGAAATGTTTCTTGAGCAGCAAATCAGCATATTAGTATGATTTCTGAATGATCATGTGACACTGAAGACTGTAGTTATGGCTGCTGAAGATTCGTCTTTATATATAAATATATTAAATAGAAAACACTTTTTATAATTTTTTTAATCACACAACATATCTACCGTGATATTATCAGCAGAATCATTACCAATTGATAATTTTTCTTTCCATTGCACGACATATACCATCCTACCGCCTAAGCCGAAGATTGGGAGATAAACATCTTGAACTCAGAATAAACATTATTTGTGGTGCTTTTCCAGAACTGTTGACAATAATGTCAACTTTGAACCATTCAACCCTCCATTGTTCACAGCCCCCTCACACCCTTATCCTCCAACTGCATTTTTTTCCCTCCTCAGGGAACGTTTCATTTTTTCCATCTATGACTCATGGATGGCCCTCGGTTTGTTGGCAGGATGGCTCGTAGCCGTTTAATATCAGCGCAAGAGCAGTGAGGCAGGGACAGGGCCCTTTATCTCTCAGTCACCCAAGCCATCTTCAGGGAGATGTGTCAGAGACAGCCCGAGCGCTGGATCACAGGATGATGTAGAAACACCTCCCCCTCGATTTATCACTCTCCCCTTCTGTCTGTGGGTGTCGACATACGACTGCATAGAAATGATTCAAAGAACTCCCTCAGAATGACAAATTATAACAGCATAAAGCAAAATGAACAGAGTAGGGCTATGTTTTACACTTTTGCACCATTTTATTACTTTCCCCATAAGTCCATATGTGATGAAAGTTGATGTTTCTTGTCATTATCATGATTTTTCCTCCATTTCCCTGACCCAAATTAAACAGGCTGTTTTTGCTGCTGTACCTTTAAGACTTATGTCAATGACCTCTATTATGACTAGCTAAAATGAGTTTGCATAAGGAGAGGTTTTTAATAGGGCTGGGACAATAAATCGATGCATCGCGAATCGAGAAATTATTCTCGATCAATTCTGAGATTTTCCGAATGCATTGCAATTCGCTCTCTAATCGATTCTGAGCTTAGTTTTTAACAGCAGATGGCACTGCGTGCTTTAGAAACAGCCGTACTCTCCTTGCTTCCAATTCCTTACACCACTTGACCCTTCTATAAAATAATCATTCGTAAAGTTTGAAAAGGTTGAAGCGAATTACAAGGGTGTTTGCAGCGGGCTGTTTACTTTAATCTCACGTCATAAAAGCATTCTCAGGTGCAAGTACGTTCTTAGACTCAGCCGAACGCACGAGCGCTCTTCTTCGTGAGCGTTTGAACGTGTGGTTAAAAACTAGCCTAGAGCACCATCTGCTGTTAAAAACTAAGCTCAGAATCAATTTGAGAGCGAATCGCAATGCATTCGGAAAATCTCAGAATCAGTCCACGAATCGAGATAAATCGATTTATTGTCACAGGCCTAGTTTTTAACTTCCTAATGTTGGAATTCTTCAGGTTAAGATGCTATATGTGTAAACTTGGGTGATCATTCATTGTGTTGATTTCTGAATGACCCCTTTTTGCTGCTTAGTTTCAGTAAATTGTCTGGGTGGTCGGTCTACATAGTACATTACACCACCTCTTTTACTGCAAAACAGCAAGACAAATCCTGTTTTCTATGATACAGCCCCTTTAAGTGAATTCGGAAAAGATAGATGGATGATGCCAAACGTCAAACCCCAGATGACTCACTTGTGAGGAATGTAAATATGAAGTGTTAGAGATTCATTCATCATTCACCATGCATGCTAAAGTACACGCTGCTGAGTGGGAGAAATCTGTCACTGATTACGTGCAGTTCTAGGCCAAAATGCGAAATATTGTGAAGGACGTTCAAAATACAGAGGAAGATTTTAGTATTTGCTTCCTTTTTTAACGTCATATTGCTGTTGACTGGTTGGCAGTAGCATATGTAGGCTTCTGTTTGCTCCATGCGGCCTGTTGTAGAGTATTATTCTCAGGCTCTGGTGTTGTTCATGCTCCCTGCTGTTGTACTCCAATTAAACGTTTCCTTTAGCAGGCCACCTGCCATTACCCATCAGCAGGAGGTGAGGGATTTCAGCTCTTGAGAGCGGAAATTGTAAAGGGCTCTGAGTAAATGATTGATGAAGTCAATCCTGATGCAGACAGAAGACCATAGCTTTGAATGTATCTGAAATGGTGAGAGCAAGTGACGTTAAACGTAGGGTGATGAAGAGGATTACGAGGAGGGAGTCGTTCTCACCTCTCTTTCACTGCCATTCACTTTCATTCTTTTACTCTTTGTTATCATTTTCTCTCTTCATTGTGCATGCATTGTACACTACTGTTCAATAGTTTGGTGAATAAACCGTGAATTTTTTTTTTTTTTTGTCTCATTCCAGATTACCACACTGATCAATCACAAAGACAAGCTCAAGAAGACGGAGAAGACTTTACGGGCCATCCAGAGAGTGGGGCAGGCGGTCAGTGTTGCAGTTAGCCGTTTTGTGGCAGTGGGTGAAGCCATTGCAGTGGAGAATGAAGACTTGAAGGATGAGATGGGACTGGCTTGCTTTGAGGCTCGGAGAGCAGGTCAGTCTGACACTACTCAACTGGAAGAGCAATGACACATAAGTAGAGTTACCAGGCAACGAGGAACAGGAAATGGACAGCTGGGTTAAACATAGTGTAACTTGTCAACAAGCTCAGGACTGCCTGTCAGGGTTGTGAACCATGCAGAATTGATTTTAAATTAATTAATGTAGCAACAGGATGCAGAAAAGCATTTCCAATTTGTATTTAAGGAAGTATAATTAAAATGGAATAACATTCAGAGACATTTATATTACAGCTTTTCTAATCATACACACAACATATGAGGTACTACAAGAAACATTAGATCATATTAATAATCAGTCTTTGAATACCACCTATATAAATGTTTTTCATACGCTACCATTTGTGACCCTGGACCACAAAACCGGTCATAAGTCACATGGGTATATTTGTAGCAACAGCCAACAATACATTGTATGGGTCAAAATTATCAATTTTTCTTTTATGCCAAAAATCATTAGGATATTAAGTAAAGATCATGTTCCATGAAGATATTTTGTAAATTTCCCACCGTAAATATATCAAAAATGTATTTTTGTGAGTAGATATGCATTGCTAAGGATTTCATTTGGACAAATTTAAAGGCGATTTTCTCAATATTTTGATTTTTTTTTGCACCCTCAGATTCCAGATTTTCAAATAGTTGTATCTTGGCCAAATATTGTCCTAACACATCAATGGAAAGCTTATTTATTCATCTTTCAGATGATGTATAAATCTCAATTTCAAAAAATTTACCCTTATGACTGGTTTTATGGTCCTCGGTCACATTTGAGGTTGGTAAGAACTTTTTTTGAAAGAAGTCTCTTATGCAGTGATATTGTGAAATAATATTACAGCTTAAAATAATTGTTTTCTGTTTTAAAATGTCATTAATTCCTGTGATGGCAAAGCTGAATTTTCATCATCATTACTACAGTCTTCAGATCCTTCAGAAATCATTCTAATGTGCTAATTTGCTGCTTAGGAAACATTTCTTATTATCATCAATGTTAAAAACAGTTGCTGTTTAATATTTTTATGTAAACCATGATCATTTTTAAGGGTTCTTTGATGAATGGTAATCATAACATTTATCTTTATTTTAATGAACTTTTAATGCACTGACCTCAAACTTAACTTATGTTTCATATAAAAACTGTGTTGGACTAATTAAATTCCAGTCTATCCAATTCAAATTCTATTTCAACATTCTGTGGGATGTAGCCAATTGAAATCAAATTCTAATTGTGTGATGAAAAGTTAACCTATCATGTTTTATTATGCGCTGAAATTAATATACATGGATTCAATTAATTTGCATAATGTGTAATATATTTAGAGCCTATAATTTGATTAAAATGGGGCTTTCACATGAATGCAGCTGTTTTGAGAACCAAATGCAGCATTTCCTAGGCCTCATTCCTTTGTGCAATGCCTGAATCTGTTTGTGCATGTGAAAGGGAGAGTGCTGCAGTTTCTCTCCTATTAAACTCTCTATGTCCCATCTGTCTCTGAAGAGTTCGCCTAAAAATACCGCACAAATGCGCGTTTCCATATCTCATTCGTGATGAAGTGTTGCTGTGCTTGCTCTTAGAATAACCAACATGAGCACAAAGAGATTTGATCTGTTCTGACAGTTTAAAGAGGTTTACAAAGTCAAGCAGCTGCTGCTATTAAATAAGGTTTCTTATAAAGACTAGATGATTCTGAGAATTACTTATTTCTGCATTAACTTATTTAATAGACTAATACCCCAGAAATTAATGTAGCGATATTTGGAGATCGTCTTAAATTTTAACAAAATATCTGTTCTTTTATCAAACCTAAAACTTATTTTATTATTATTTTTAATGGTTTGCTTTAAAAGTTTTTGTGCTATATTTCAGTGAAATAAATTCCACTTGGTCTGATATTTTGCAAGTCCAAATAATATTTGGTACGACTGTATATTTAGTAGCTAAACAAGTGCTGTGTCAATCAATGTGTTGCGGTTTACATTTGTCCCTCTGGTCTGAAATAACAGGAGCTCTGTTCTGTATCTATAAATACAGATAGTTGGTGGTCTCTCCCACCTCCCTTCCCATACCTCCCAGGGCAAAAGACTTGCAACAACACTGGAATTAGATTGGCTTCAAGTTAGTTATCAGACTCCCCACAGTGTTTGAACGCTCACCCACGCATTTAATCCTCCTGATTATTACACGGGCCGCCCATGTGTGACGGGCAAAAGTTTAGCCCAAAACACATTGAGGCAGGTGGGGAAAAAAGTAGACTTGTCTCAGGAGAATTAATCAGATGTTAAAACTGGCAAATTTTTTCTTTTGGACTTTAGCATAAGTAAAGTAGTTCCGCTGAGGCATGAGAGCATATCATCTGAAGGAGATGAAAGAGAGCTTGAAAAGGGGAAGCCCTGATTTGAGAAATGACCTGTGACTTTGTGTGTAACCACAGATGTGACACAGTGGTCTGCACCTCTTTAAATCCAGGAGTCTTTTGAATGATGTAGAGATTACATTGCTATGATTTGCTTTCATCGTCTGTGTGGTTTTAAAGTTCCAGTGCGGCTGTTTCTTCAACTATGGACACTTTTGGCCTTGTGTACTTTTTTTGCAAAAATAAAACTAGTTTGCTTACTAAGAATTTCCAACAGCTGTTGTACGTTAAAGGGATAGTTCACCCAAAAATAAAAATTTTGTCTTTAATTACTCACCCTCATGTCGTTCCAAACCCGTAAGACTTTCGTTCATCTTCAAAACACAAATGAAAATCTTTTTAATGAAATCTGAGAGCTTTCTGTATCTCCATTGACAGCAAATGCTACTACCACTTTCAAGCCCCAGAAAGGTAGTAAAGACATCATTAAAATAATCCATGTGACTTCAGTGGTTTAACCACAATTTTATGAAGGGTCGCGATTCGCGAGTGCTTCGTTTGCGCAAAAAACCCCCCCATAATTTACCACTTTATTCACAAAATATTCTCCAACGTGTGTTCACCAAAGCACCACGACGCATGCGTATTGTGTTGACGCAAGAGCAGACTTTGTTGTGTGAACGTGTGTTGGAGATTAATATTTTGTAAATAAAGTGGTAAATTGTTTTTCTTTTGTGCAAACAAACCACTCACGTCGCTTCATAAAATTGAGGTTAAACTACTGGAGTCACATGGATTACTTTAATGATGTCTTTACTACCTATCTGGGGCTTGAAAGTGGTAGTTGCGTAGACAGTCAGTGGAGGGACAGAAAGCTTTCAGATATCATTAAAAAATATCTTCATTTGGGTTCCGAAGATGAACGAAAGTCTTACCGGTTTGGAACGACATGAGGGTGAGTAAATGATGACAGAATTTTCATTTTTGGGTGAACTAACACTTTCAACACAGAGGTTTCAGTCACTTTCTTCTTAAAGTTTCCTTAACCTTAAGGTTGGGAACTCTAGATAAAGTTTTGCTGAGAATGCATTATTTCTCTTTGTCTTGCTGCTCAGGGACCTCTCGGCCTTATTATAGACAGATAGACAGCTGCTTTTGAGCTACGACTTGATACTATAGTACTTCGAAATAATGAAGTGCATTCAGAAGAAGCAGATGCATGCTAAAGACGATGTCTTTAAAGGGCATCGGTGCAGAGATCTCAGTGTTTCACCCTCTATGCAAGACGAACGCCTGAGGCCATGGTCTCTTTAAAGCAGGAAACTCTCTGAAAGGAGGTGGCTGAAAATGCCAGCCGCTCAGGACAGCACCATGTCTCTGGTGCCGCTCAAGGGATTCAGCTATAAGCTTCCACAAAGACTCTGCTTCAAAGCTCAGGAAAGACACAGAGCTAGTGAACAATCCCCTCCAGAAACAAGAATGTTTCAGTATGGCCGCTGCTAAACAAGAGACGAAAACCAACAAAGTAGGAAATGTGGGCATTGTGCCCAGTCAGATGAATATAAATAGGTGTGGACAAACTGGCAAAGTAATTTGCCCAACAATACAGCGTTCTGCACAAGGCACCTTGATTGTTAAAACCACTGTCGGATTTAACAAAGAAAAGCTGTCGGATGCAATCAGGATGGTGTCTTCAGATGGACAGATTTGTCATTGAACATCCAACAGAGCTGTTTACCTTCAGAAATTACTCTCATTTCTATGTCTAAAACATCTCCTTATATTTCTCACCCTCTTTCTCTTTTCACTTTTCAACGTGTCAGTCTTTCCGTCTCTCAGAATAACACCGCTTTATTGAGGCATGAGGCAGGGAACTGCACTCAAGCGTCCTTTCAGCACGTTCCAACTGGGACATGACATCCAGTCCCTGCCACCCTGCCCAAAAATAAGCCAGTATAGCATTTGTTTCTGGACAGGGCTGTGAGTTACTGAGCGCTCACTGAGATAAGTGAGATGTTTATTGATGTTTTAAAAAGTGACCACCCGATGTGATGGATTGCTTTTTAAATAATGAAATGGTCTGCGACTTAATGTCTTAATGTGCTTATTGAAATTGCATTTTTTTATTCAGAGCAGTGAGTTTTATGAATGCTTGTTGGTTTATCTATAAGGGATGAGAATACATGTTATGCATGGGTTTTATTTTTACATGACCTTAAATGTTTCTCACAAGCCAATTTACAGTTTCAGTGCTGGTGAGGATTTATATACAGTGGCCTCAATGGCTTTCATAAATTTTAAAGTGTCCTGAAAGTGTCCAAATTCTTTTTGTGGCCTATTCTAGCTATATTTTGGGGACAAATTTGTTAAAAAGCTTTTCTGGATGTCCTCTAAAGGAAAATTGTTTATTATTATTTATTATTATTATTATTTATTATTATTATTATTATTATTATTTTATTTTTTTGTCACACTATAGATTAGGGTCCAATTCTTACTATTAACTAGCTATTAACTTTTATTTTTGCCTCAATAAACTCCTAATTAGTGCTTATTAATACTTAGTAAGGTAGTTGTTAGGTTTAGGTATTGGGTAGGAATTGGGTAGGATTAAGGGATGGGTAACACTTTAGTTTAGGGTCCAATTCTCACTATTAACTAGTTGCTTATTAGCATGCATATTACTAGGATATTGGCTGTTTATTAGTACCTATAAAGCACATATTAATGCCCTATTCTGCATGACCATATTCTACATCCTTTATTCCTACCCAATACCTAAACTTAACAACTACCTTACTATCTATTAATAAGCAGTAATTAGGAGTTTATTGAGGGAAAAGTCATAGTTAATGGTTAGTTAATAGTGAGAATTGGACCCTAAACTACAAGTTTCCTGTTTCTTTTGATTGGCTTAGTATAGTAATTTTAACTATTAATCAAAGAATCCTTAAATGAATCATGGTTTCTACAAAAATGTTACAAGCAGCTCAACTGTTTACAATATTGATAATAAGAAATGCTTCTTGAGCACCAAAGCAGCATATTAGAATGAATTCTGAAGGATCATGTGACAGTGAAGACTGGAGTAACGATGCTGAAAATTCAGCTTTGCATGTTGCTCTTGTAGTTACTACTAGCTCAAGTCAGTAGAGCCCACCCTCAAGTCTGTATAATGTAATAGAGAATATATGATATTTTCAATGGTTCTAGATTTTGTTATCCGATTCATCATCCTCAAGGCAGAAATCATAAGTCTGAAGTAATAGCACACCTCTCCTCAACAATCCACATGATTTGAAGTATCATTCAGTCCATAATGGGACGAGTTCCATGCTGAAGTTTAGGAATTGGAGTTTGAACAGAACACTAATTAGCTTTAACAACAATAGACATCTGCGCAGGTTGCTAAATTTGTGTGTTGTGTGTGTGTGTGTGTACATCTTTTACATTCTGCTGTATTTTTCTTTTGCAGGCACTGCAATAGCTCAACTGACAGATGTGTCCGGTCTGGAGCAGTGTGAGGGTGACGGGCGCAGCACAGTGTTTAGCGACAGGACTGGCATGGTGAAAGCTGCTCGCATGCTGCTCTCCTCCGTTACCAAAGTCCTGGTGCTTGCAGATTGCATTGTAATCAAACAGATCATAAGCTCACGCAACAAAGTACGTATTATCTGCTGTGTCCAAGTACTTGTGCACTGGCCTTTACAAGCACAAATGACACTCTTATTTTCCTGTCAAGTACATGAGTACACAGGCTAGCCTTTGCTCTCCGATGCTATCGCTGCATGGCCACAGAGGAATATTTAAAGTCCTGCTGCTTGGAGATAATTGAAAGGACACGACACAGGATAAAGTAGGAGGCCTGTCTTAACATCCATGTCGGTGAGATGAGGAAGTGGGCAGTGTCTATGTGTGTGTGCCTGTTTGTGCTCTCAGATCTGGAGCTAATCATGTCCAGTTAGTGATGTTTGGACAGCCAGGCAGCAGAACAGCTCTCCATTAGAGAGAAACACAATTGAATTTGTCCCTGACCATGCCTGATAACGCCCACTCCTAGCTAGCTAACCTCAAATAGAGGATTCTCTTATCAATTTTCTCCAATGTGAGCGCCTCGGACTGCTTCCGCTGAGCTTCTCGGTACATATAAGAGTTTTTTTTTTCCACACTTACTGACACTTTGCTCTTTAAGCACAGTTTCTTCTTGTGTGACTCAGCATGTACGACCACTACTATGTAATTTAAACATGGAATTGGGGGTTTAACAGTTTAAGACTCTTTTTCTTGTTTAAGAAACTTCGTCTTGTTTCAGAGTAAAACCAGCTATGGAACTATTGTAACTAGGCTTGAATTAACTTTTTTGCTCACCAGCCACTGTGGCTGGTGGTTTTTCAAAGTTACTAGCCACTCAGCATTTTCACTGGCCACAATTTTGACACCGATACCATGGGGAAAAACTACCATGTAGATATTTTTAATATTATCTCATAATTTGGTAGCAGGTATATTAGGCTGCTGTCACTTTAAGACCTGATCCATTAAATTGGATTCATTATAATGTTATGCGTTTTCTTTGTCCACTGTTTACAATCACGTAAAACATAACTGACTGTGTTTATGTAAATACTCACCAACGGCATTTTGATATTATTTTGTGTGTATTTGACTATTTAAGTGCAATAAGCAGCAAAAAAGAACTCAATTTAGTATTGAGGCGTCTTTATGTGCGCACAAATTCAAGCTCTGTAACACCAACAATATTCATCCGGAGCAAATGAAACAAGTGAGTGAGGGGAGGTGGGTTTGTGTGTCAACTTGGAATTTGGAACATCACTGATAGCTAGGTATGACACTTTCTCATTTCCAAAAAAACAAACAAAAAACACTTGGAAAACCTTTTTATGTAATAATCATGTAGCCATAAGGAAGTAAATGTACAATATATGTTATTTAATATCCGGTGAGATTAAATGGAGCAAAAGGACAAACATCTGAGAGAAAGCTCATTCCTAAATAAAACACAAACATCTCCTGAGTTAATGCAATTTTTTTTCTCAGGGCTATAGCTTCATTTGTAAAGATGTTGGATATGTTCATGTGTGCAGGTGCTGGTTACCCTGGAGCAGCTGGAGAGAGTCAGCACTTTTCAGGAATTTGTCCAAATCTTCAGCCAATTTGGGAACGAGATGGTAGAGTTTGCTCATCTCACGGGAGACAGACAGAATGTAAGTGACCTCACACAGACACACACAGACACAGACACAAACACATTTGTGCACCTATTATTATGAGGACATTCCATAGGCGTAATGATGTTTATACTGCTCAAACTGTATATTCTATCCCCCTACACTAACCCTACCACTAAACCTACCATCACAGAAAACTTTCTGCATTTTTACATTTTTAATAAAACATTGTTTTAGTATGATTTTTAAAGCCATTCTTATTACGAGGGCTCATGAAATGTCCTCATAAACCACGTTTACATTGTAATACCAGTGTAATACTCATGACATTATACAAATTTGTTGTCCTCATAAATCATATAAACACACACACACACACACACACACATACACGCACAAGCACACACATTCCCCTACTCACCCTCTATCATTCCCTCACTTCACTTCACAGATAATCAAACTCTGATAAGGACACTTCCTATGGCAGATGTGTAGAGCTCCTTGTAGATTTACACAACGCATGAGGGGAGAGGGGGAAGATAATGGAGGGATTTAAGTTTTAAGAACTGAACTGTGCTGCACACTCCAATTTTAATCAGCAGCTCTCAAACCCCATTGATAAAAACCTTTGGGGTAAGATACACTCGACCGCAGTGCAGAACAGATGGATTTTGGGAAACGTTAGTCGTGCTTATTAACAGGAATCCAAAATTTTAAGGCTCGTATCAGCATGTGTTTGCAATGCAAACATATGCAAGATCTGGAAATTGTACTGTTCGTATAAATTAATACTAGAAGGTTTGTCTACACATAGCATTCATTAAACACATCATACCTGCATATGGTCAAGCTGGTTTTTTTGAAACATGGTATCTGGTTTGTTGCTGGGTCGAGATGGTCTGCCATCTCAAATCAGCTTAGATATGGGTTTGTCAAGGGCTGATGCTGATGTTGATTCTTAGATCAAAGGTTTTCAAACTGGGGTCCACATGGCTGCGAAGGGAAAATGTTAATAATGTGAGATGAAAAGAAGTAAACAAAAAAACTTATATGTACTGAATTTATTTACAACTGTTTGCTTTCTGTAGACTGAAAGTCATGAGATTAATTGTGGTTAATTTTAATGAATAAAAATAAATTTTTAATTTCATTATATGGACAGCCATATTTTTTTAAGTAAAAAAAAAAAAGTAAAAAGTAAAACATTTTGTTTTATGGAATTTTAAATTTTTTTTTTTAGAAGTGTTTATTTCTCCTTCATTACTAAGTACATTTTTAAAGAAAGGTTTATACGTGTATACTTAACATTTATACAAGTAATTAAAAATAAATTAAAATTAAAATAATTAAAAATATTTATCTTTATTTATATTTATACGTCACAGTACTCTAATAGTCAATAGAAAGAGGATAAACTGCCAATTTAATACAACAAAAACATTTTTCAGATAATATCTTTTTAGTAAATATTGAAATGACAATATAAAAGCCAATTATTTAATGTTGTTTTTATAATATTACTCTTACTGTTTTTCTCACACAGTATAAATGGGTCTTTATATATGGACATTATATATACGTCTTGGCATCAAAAAAAATGAAAACCCCCTGATCTAGGATAGAGTCCAAAAGTGTGCGAATACTGCTGTCAATATCAAACTGGCCCAGTATTAGTCCTGTACTTACAATTGCTCTATTACCACGTGAAACCATATATAACCAGCCACCATCAGAAACTGGTTTTTATATGATCTTTCCAGCAGTGCATGGCTGTTTCACCTCCTGAGGCCTCCTATGAGGTCCCATCATGATTAGGAAAGTAGCAGTATGAATACAAATGGCACCAAGAACTGATAGGAAAGGCTGTCTCATTTCAAACAGGAATCACTATATGTGTTTGATAATGTTTCACAAACACATCACGTTCCTATCTCTGCAGAGCTTTCCTGCCGATCTGCGGCCTCCATCTTTTCAGTTTTATTCAGAAGAACATAATAACAGATAATCACTTCTCCTTTTGTGAGCCCAGCCAGGGTGAGAGAGATCAGGTTCCTCTCATTCTCTCCGTCATGCACACACCCAGTCTGTCAGTCACAATTCCCTAATGCCTTACGCCGCGTTGAGTGAGCGCAGATCTATTGAGTTATATTCCAGCTCTCTCAGTGTCGGTGGAAGGCATTATGTCAGTGCTATCTCTTCCAAAGACCAAATTTACCCTTCATTCTCAGCAAGACCTTGGAAAATGAACACTTAGAATGAATTCAGAGAGTTCTGTGGATCTCCTGACAGCCTGCACCAGATGGTTAAGATTCAAGTCAAGTGCTCTTGATTTGTAGAAAAAATATTAGTCAAATGAAATGAGTTTCATAATGGAACTAAATTGGTAGTACAATTTAATTCCAACCTTGTTTGTGATTTATTAAATGATTTTTTTCTCCCTATAAAGTCATCTGAGGTTAAACCTAAGCTGAGATTTCGGAACGCTCGAAAGCACTCGAGGCATTGCGTGTTTTCTCATATTTGTCTTGTGGATTCTTGTTTTCCTCAGGATCTGAAGGATGAAAAGAAAAGAGCTCGGATGGCCGCCGCACGTGCTGTGCTGGAGAAATGCACCATGATGCTCCTCACAGCTTCTAAGGTAGGATTGTGGAAGAGAGTACCATCTGCTGACTAAAAGATGTTAATATCAACAGTTCTTATGCATTAACCATGCATACGCACACATTTGTGCATAAAACCTTTGTTCAAATGTTTTCATGCAGAAATCATGGTGCATCAAAAAGGTTTGTACTATAGATTCAACTTAAATCAAGAAATAACTAATCAAATAACTATCAGCAAATCATTCCTGGTGGCCTTAGCAACACTTTGGCATTTATATATATATATATATATATATATATATATATATATATACAGTACCGTTGAAAAGTTTGGGTTTAGCAGGATATTTGTTTTTACAGAAATTAATATTTTTATTCTGCATAGATGTATTGATCGAAAGTGATAGTAAAAATGCCTATAATGTTACAAAAGTGTTCACTCTTAAATAAATGCTGTTCTTTTGAACTTTCTATTCATCAAAGAATTATTATTGAATGCAATTTTATTGTATGCCATTATTATTGAATGAGAGCCATTATGTACATTCACCTGACTTGTACTCGAATATTTAAGCAAATACATGTAGGAGTTCAAGACCAGGCAGTGGCTCTGTTTTCAAATATATTAGGTCTTTTTCATTTAGATTTAGTAAGAGAAAGAAGTTAAAATAGTTATAATGTTAAGTGCTCATCCTGTCAGGAAATAAGACCTTGATTTCAGCAACCAATTCAAATGTTTGTTCTGTGTTTTGCAAAGAAACAGGGACTATTGAAGCACTGTATGAATCACATAAATGCTACAAGGTCAAAACATTTTTGATGGTTAATCGCTTATGAAAAAGTACTATGGTTTTATTATGCTATTGTAGCAGGGTTTTCACCTTGGTAATATCATAGATTTAGACATGTATCTTGTTAACACCGTGGTATTCCTTGACCTCCCTTGAAGTACCATGGTATATGAATGTGGTAATCATATAGCAGCATGGTTGTCTATTATTTATCGAAGTACCATGGTATTACCTTATGATACCTTAACTTATACTACCACAGTACTTTTTCATTAAGATTTTGTCCGTCATTGAGCTTGTTTGTACTTCTAAAAAGAATTTATTTCTTTTCTTATTCTGAAAAATGAAGTGAAGTGTCATAACATCCTGTTCGCATGTCAAATTTGGCACCTGCACCTTTGTTGTCCCTCTGCATTTTGAAGATAATTTTTGTCCCTCTCTGCTTCTCAGACTTGTCTGAGACATCCAGACTGCGAGTCGGCACGGATCAACAAAGAAGCAGTCTTCCAGCGTATGCGTCTGGCCCTGGAGCAAGTCATTGAGATTGTAACTGACACGAGGAGCGGTGGGGAGGCCAAAGTACTTCCTGTCAGCATCTACGCTGGGATTAAAGACTTTAAGGTGCAGGTGTAGGCCAAAGGCTCTTAGATGAATGTCAATGGATGAAGTTTCTCTTAAAGACTTCTTTTAAAAGTATTGCTTGTCCAACCAGTCAAACAATACACACATACAAAATGTATTTTTTTATGGAAAGAAATTAATACTTTTATTCAGCAAGGACAGAATAGAAACAGAGACACAACATATTGAAAGATGACATTTATATAGGAATAAAGGAATCCTGAAATAAAACATGTATCACAGTTTCCACAAAAATATGAAGCGGCACAACTGTTTTCAACATTGAAAATAAGAAATGTTTCTTGAGCTCTAAATCAGCATGTTAGAATGATTTCTAAAGGATCATGTGACACTGAAGACTGGAGTAATGATGCTGAAAATTTTGCTTTGCCATCACATGAATAAATTACATTTTTAAATATATTACAATAGAAAATATGTATTTTAAGTTGTAATAATATTTCACAATATTATGTTACGATACTTTTCTCTGAAGGGAAATTAAGGTGTTACAGCAGCAAAAACACAGACACACAGACACACACACACACACACACACACACACAAACCAATAAAATAAAACAAAATACAAATAAAAATATCTACAAACATAGCAAATCTAAATGTTGAGCATACAACAATGCTATGCAAGCTGCTATTCATATTACTAAGCAATACTTAAATCCTAGTATGTATATAAATATAAAAAATTAAGAATAAACTGTACCTAATATAAATACATATGCATATTTCAGTTCAGTGTGTGGTTGTACATCCTAATTGCTGTGTGTTTAAAGAACCTGAAGTAACATTCTTTTCTACATCAAGGAGGAATCAGCCTCCTACTAAATGTGCTCTGACCGGAGAAATTTTGACTGATTCTGGTAATTGTTTTAATGTTACGGATGGGTTAAAACAACTAATTATCTAACATAATATAAAAATGCAGACAATGAACAGTAACTGATATGTCATGCACCACTAATCTCAATATCTCACCAGATGTTTGTGTGTATGTATGTGTTTCAGGTTAAAGTAGAGGGTCTGAGAGACTCTTTGTACTGTGTGTCCTGTGAGGCAGTGGCGGCTCAGCTGGAAGTTCTGGTAGAGAAAACCGAAGACTTTACAGACTCTGCCTACACCAGCCACGAGCAGAGAGAGACAATCATACAACTCTGCCAGATCACACGTCAGGAGACCAAACAGCTCATCAACACATGGAGACACGCGGTAAGACGCATACACACATTAGGGATTGCACCGACTAGTCATTCACTGCATGACTCAAGTCTCACTTGATGGTGACAGCATGGGGAAAAATTTACAAACTGCATCCCAGTGTAGCTGTGCAATATTTTTGTGTACTAAACTTGCTCTCACATTCATATATTAACGCAAAATTTTCTCTCGGCTTATATATATGTCCTTCACGTCTTTGTTGTGCAGTGTGTGAAGGATGTTCTGCATGTCTCCTCTCCTGTGGAGTAACTGTCCCTGAACCTCACACCCTCGCTGTGCCTCATACACTGGGAAATATAAGCCCTGCAGTGCAGATCTATAGGTTTTCATTCATTCCTGCTTCCTGCCTTTGGTTTCCTTTGGTTTCTTGAATAAGCTATTCATTTGCTTGCATTGTGCCATGTTCTCATTCATTGTGCAGCGCACATAGACATGTTTTATTGATACTTGCATGATTTTAAGTTCTGTATGTAATAATGTGTATGTATATTCTTTAACCAAGATCAAATAAGGACTTCTGATGTCTTTAATCTATCAATCTCCTGATGTCTTTAATCTACAGAGGGATGAAAAGAAAGAAAAAGTACAGAATAGCATGCACACTGTAATGGTTTAATAGCAGCATTCATTTGAAGGTTAATATTCACTGACATGGTATTCATTGCTATACACTGAATGGCTTGAGAAAGGAAAAAGTTTGAGACTTTCTTTTTACTTTCACTTTTCACTTTTAAACAGGAAAATGTCACCATCTTCACAATTTTTCAAAATGGAAAGTTGAAATGTTAACTTTTCGTAATTCTTATGCATTTGTGCAAAGCGACTTCCCTTGGATTCAAAGCCCTAACCTCAGCATTACTAATAACATGATCTCATCAGAACACACGGCGAATGTGAAATGTTGAATAGTAGCCCAAAATGTATGAAATGCAGGATTCCCAAAGTCATGGAAAACCTGGATATTAGAAATTTTAAAATTCTTTTTTAGGCCTAGCAAGTCATGGAAATAAATAAAATCATTAAAGTCAAGGAAAAGACCTGTGAATTTTAGTAATAGATTTTTTTTTCTAGTTATGCTCAACTATTTTGTAGGCTAGAATTTGCTCTTGAGGGATGTACTATAGTAAAACTTGCTTGTAAGCTGCAGTCTGATTTGCAATCACATTTTTGAGCCTTTTAAAGGGATGGTTCACCCCAAAATGAAAATTCTCTCATCATTTACTCACACTTATGCCCCAATGTATATGAGTTTCTTTCTTCAGATAAACACAAACAAATATTTTAAGGCATTAATAGTCAATCCATATAAAAACCATTGAATGGGTGCCACGGGGTTGACGCTTGAAAAACCACACACAGCGATTGGGACGGTAATCCATATGACCCCAGTAGATGAATCAATGTCTTCTGAAGCGAAACGTTAGGTGTGCTTCACAACGGACTTGTGTCACACATTCACAATATCCCTCTCATGAGCGCTCATGTAACAGCAGACCTAAAGTATCATGTTTTTCTTATGCACATCTATTGTTTTGCTTCAGAAGACAACTGAGCGGCACCTATTCAGTTGTATTATATGGACTCACTGAGATGGATTGTTTTCCTAAAAAATTTTTTTGTGTTTATCTGAAGAAAGGAAGCCATATACTTCTGGGGTGGCATGAGGGTGAGTAAATGATGAGACAATTTTAAATTTTGGGTGAACTATCCCTCTAAGTTGGTTCTTTTTAGTTGATTTGTTGAACCTGTTCACACTTATACAAAAGGGAATTGATCTGAATTCGAATGATTTTTAAAAAATTCAGTAATCACAACCGACTGAAAAAGTCATGGTAATGTATTGGTCAAAATGTTTGGGAACCTTGAAAATGTCTCGACACCTGATCAATCATCTGAATTTTCAAAGGCCAATGCAATATCTAGAGAACTGGCAGACAATGCAGATATAAGTGTTTATTTACAAAAATGAGTAATTTACACACTTTGATCTCATATTTTTTGTAATACTTTAGATTAGGAAACACATATTCACTATTAACTAGAAGTTTTCCCTCAATAAACTCCTAATTACTGCTTATTGATAGTAAGTAAGGTAGTTGTTGTAGTGGTTATGTTTAGGTATGGGGTAGGGTAAGGGATCTAGAATATGGTCATGCAGAATATGGCATTAATATGTGCTTTATAAGTACGAATAAACAGCCAATATGCTAGTAATGTGCATGCTGATAAGCAACTAGTTAACAGTTAATATGTGTTCCCTAATCTAAAGTGTTACCATTTTTTTTTATATTTTATTTTTATAATTTGCTTATTTTCTCGTGTAGTTTTTGAGGACGTGATATCTGTTTCCAATGAAACTGTTTCCTAGTAGTCTAAGGCGTTTCACTTGAGGCAAAATATGTGGTCTTCATCGCAGCTGATTCTGTCCAAGAATCACCCACTTAGACAGGAAGAGACTGTCTGACCAACATCTAAAGTGACAATTTGTTTTGTTTTACTTGCTATTTAGGGGGAGGGTTTGTCTCAACTAGGTTATATCAAAATAATAGATTAGTGTGGAAATTTGATAGTCTTTTAAAATTACAGACACTGATCATAATTCCTGTTTTCCCAAATGTAAAATATACTGTTTTCCCCCCACAAACAACTCAGAGCACAAAGTGTAATATACACTTCTGCCTATGGATGACTGGTTCACTAGTTTTCAGACAAATCTCTGACGCCAATCTTGAAAACTTCAAATCCAGTGATTCCTTCTTCCTCAAAAGAAGTTGCATAAAACGAGCCAATCAAATTGGAACTGTCCATTTAAACAAACTCTTGACATTTTTGAGTGCACCTGTCAATAAACAAACCATGGGCATGAGTTTTCATCACTCAAGCACTGCAATTTATTTCCTTTTTCTGTCTACCTAACCCATCCTGTGTTTACTTCACTGTCATCAGCCAAAACTTATTTAGAGACAGTGTTGTTTTTACATGGTAATATTAGGGTTGTTCCCCACTTTACCTGTCCAATATTTCAGTGACAGAAACATTAGGTGTTTGTTCATTGAAGTGCAATGACTGTTGCAGTCCCAGTGTGATGTCTCAGAGTAAAGCACAGAAGATGAGAGCGCTTCAGACTTTCACACGGCTTGTGTGCCGTGTTTGTGTTGACACCCCACCGTAATCCCGTCTGAAAGCAATCCCACCCACCTGTCTGCCTGTCCTCTGAAGAGAAAACCGCAGATAGAGACTGTCATGTCTTACAAAGTCCGTCTTTCAGGTTGCTTGAGCCACACTGACACTTGTGTTGAAATTTGACAGGCTCTTCAACATGGCTGGTGCACGTTTGGTTGGTTGAAAATCATTCTGTTTGCAGTGTGTTAAGTTCCCTTTCTCTCTTTGTTTCTCTTTCTCTTCCCTTCCAGCAGCAATTGCTTAAAGCCAAAGAGGCCACGGACGAGCTGGAGCTCTCTATTTTGAAGACCTGTCAGAGCGTCAGTGATCTCAGGCGAGAGGTGAGATTCTCGCGACAAGCTCTGCGCAGGGATTGAATCCCATGAGCCAAAGCATCTAAAACAATCTTTCTTCAGAGGCGTCCATTGCAGTGTTTTCCTATAGCGCCTCTGCTGAATTTACAGTGCCACGACAAAGTCATATTTGCTCAAATTCTAAATTTGCGTTTGAATTAAATGTCATGAGTTAAGAATGAAAGAAAGACAACATGAATTTCTATTGCATCGCCTAAGCATACAAAAAAAAAAAATCATTCATGAGCAAATGACTCTTATGAGCCAATTCTTTTAATGAATGGCTCAAAAATACTGAGTTATCATTTTGTAATCAATCATTTACTGAATCCATTATGATGACTGACAGATTTGAAGATGACTCTAAATGAAAACTGCTTTATGAAACATAAAAGAATGCTAAACAGACAACAACAAAAAAACTAACAAAAAAATAGATAGTACAGATGCAAACAGTTTAAGGAGGTTCCACAGTCTGGAAATGTTCACAGTTTATGTGATAATGAAAAGTACTGTCTATTTTCGTAACCTGTATATAGGACATGCGTAATAAGACCCTACTTAATTAGTTGATTGATCTGGAAAAGAGAGAAAAAATAAATAAATAACTACAATAACATGGACTTAACACACATGCACACACGGCAGCCATTGTAAGTCCACAAGACTGTTTGTGCATATGAAGTGGGGACATTTGGGCCATTGTCTCGTTTAGCATGCAATTAATACCAATACTTGGGGGAATTTTTTAGGAAACACTGGTCATCCCACATTATTGCACTTTTCCCTTTGTTTAGCTTCATAAGGTAGCAGTGGGGAGAGCCACTGAACTGCTGAAGCTGCATTCAGATCATCTGGTGCTGCAGGCCCTGAAGGCCTCTGGTGGGGATGGAAACTTGGAGGCTGTGGCTGACTATGCCGGCACACTCACTGAACACAAAGAGCAGCTGGTGGAGGTGAGCAGCACTATTTTAAGGCCAATTCACAGCCCACAGACAGAAGTTGGGCACTGGATTTAGAATTTTATGAAAAATAACTGTCATGTTCACACTGCCCCAACAGACACCGACAAACTTCAAGTCAGAATGTCTTTACGTGTCATTTTTCGCCTGAAAAGAGGGCATACAAAACGAAAGAGGTTGTGGGTGAAACCGTGGTTGCTGCGACAGGAAAAACAGGGCGCATACTCGAATTTATGCAGAGAACTGCAGTTGATCTGGACAGCCTGTTTCATTAGAAAGATTAAATACTCCAGCTTCAATATTTGTTCACTGTTTATGATAAAATTTGGTTGCAGTGACAGTAATTTCTTAATTTATGTCAGGAGTGCAAAATAATCAATTGGTAACATAATATTTTGAAACGCATTCATATTAAGTCACGTCTGCTGTGGTTTGTGTTCACACAGCTGCACTGAACAGCGTCCGTTAGGGCTTTTAGTCCAAAAGTGTGCATACTTGGAGAAATATTGATGCTAGTTTAACATTTATTAGGCAGAATCATAATTTCTATTCATTATCCACTGATTTATGTGATCTGATGATCATTGGCGGAATCTTGCGCTGTCTGTTTGTGTTTTCACTTCCCAAAGAGATGTTTCTATGCATGAAACATGAAGCTAATAAACACATGATTACTATAGTATATGATTTTTATGTGATTTTCATGAACTCAAGATTATTATTGGTATTATCATAGTTATAATACTCCATAATATGTGGATTCAATACTTTTATTATAAGATTGATGCATTGCATTGCAATTAACAGTAATATATTGTATTATCTACAGTTTACGTTTCAATATAGGTTAAACTTTAATGTGGTGCCATTTATTCTGATTTCAGACTTGTCGTTTGCTCTGCCACATTTCGGGGACCGAGCCGTTGGAGATCACCTGCGTTCATGCTGAGGAAACTTTCCGTGTCATTGGTCCGCAGGTAAACAAAAGAGAGGTTGTCTTCTTTAAGAGTCGGAATCTGGCATCTCAGCTTGATATGTTATTTGGCAAGGCTTTCAGAGACTTACACAATATAGATTTTGTTAATAAAAGAACTGAAGATTGTTATTCGCCTCAGTTAGTGCTTATTTTTCAAAAATCAACAATGCTTATTTGACACATTTTGTGCTCTGTTGTTAACTTTGCTGCTCTGATTACAGAAAAAAAAAACAGCAGAGGCAAACACATTTAGACACATAAGCATAAAATAACAAGAAATTGCAATTAAAATGCATCTTCAGCGCACATAGCTGGATGGAAAAACTAAAGCATGCATCGAAATCATCTTTGCTGTTCAAATCTTATTTGTTTCCCTTTTCAATACAAACATTAACATATGAACAATTAACATATGAAATGAAAAGGAAAAGGTTAGATTGGGCCAATACGCAGAATGTAATATTTAACCGAATATATTTGCAGTGCATTTCATCAGCATGCTTCATTAGCATATCTGATTGCGTGCTCTTAGAGAGGGTGACCTCGTTCGCCAGCCAATAATGATGAGGCCTAAGGATCAGGCAGCCAATAAGAGCACAGCAGGAGAGCAGCAGCTTCAGGGGTGCATGATAATGAGTTGCTTTATCAGTAATTCCAAAAGCCACAGGTAATTACCAGCTGAATCCACACCCTCAGCGGAGACAAGCTCTGCTTCGCTGTGTGTGTTTTTCGAAACGTCCTCCCAGTAAGCTGTAAATCATAATTATGCAGTTGCCGACAGAGTTAGATGTTGCATTTATGCTGTGGGACACTGGAGAGAAACTGATGAATATTTATATTCTGATGTTGCACAGGAGTCAAATTATGCAGTCACATCAAAAATTATACTAAAGTTCAAAAGTCTGGGGTTGGTAAAATGTTTTTGAAAGAAGTCTCTTCTGCTCACCAAGACTGCATTTATTTGATCAAAATACAGTGAAAACTGTAATATTATGAAATATTATTACAGTTTAAAACAGACAAATTTCCATTTTAATATATTTTAAAATGTAATTTATTCCTGAGATATAATAAATACATTTTCAGCAGCCATTACTCCAGTCTTCAGTGTCACATGATTTAGAAAAGCATTCTGATATGCTTATTTGGTGCTCAAGAAACATTTCTTATCAATGTTGAAAACAGTCATTTTTTATGATACATTTTTTGAGGATTCTTTGAATAGGAAGTTTAAAAGAACAGCATTTATTTGAAATTGAAATCTTTTGTAACATTATAGATGACTTTTCTGTTACTTTTGATCAATTTAAAGAAAAATCTTACTGACCCCAAAATTTTGAATGGGCATGTATTTAAAAGTGGTGAAAAAGATCTTGAAAATAGTGTGCTAAAAAAAAAGAAAAAAAAAAAGCACTGTTTCCTCTTAATTTCTCCTCTCAGATCATCTCTGCGGCACAGACACTTGCTCTGCACCCCACAAGCAAGATAGCCAAAGAAAACCTGGATGTGTTTTGTGAGGCCTGGGAGTCCCAGCTGTGCGACATGGCCATCCTACTGAAGGAGGTCAATGATGTGTTTGAGGGCCGCAGAGGTACGTCAATCAAGCTGTTCAGTAGGACTAAAAACTCGGAACAGGTCCTTCTTGCGGCTTCTTCCAGCCCAATATATGAAGCGCCCTTATGTATTTTATGTTATTTGCATTTTACCACAGTACATACTACAATATTGTAATCTGGCTTCCAAGGGTGCTTTGATTCCATCAGTAGCAGTTATTTTCAGGTGCACAAAATGTATTTGTTCATACCTATGGGCAGGGTAGCGATAACAGTTTTTAAAGGTCTTTTTCCTCATGGCCAGATTGCTATCTTTTCCAGCCGCTAAAGATGTGCGGCTTTGACATTTACACTGCATCCACATCCCTCACACGAGGTAATTGAATAGAGGCTGGATAAATCTCTGTAGGCAAGGTTATGGGCGCACTGCAACGGTCCCACCGAGATTACAGGTCTGTGAAAGTCCTTTTGCTCATCTGTATTTGGACATACCGCTCAAGGATGTGTTTGAGCGATGTCGACTCTTCCGAGTGAAACTGGTTTTCTCACGGCAGCACATAAAAAGCTTTATGTAGCAACAATATTTGTCAGAGTTTGAAGGAAGGCATCAGTAACATGACAGAGACCCGGTGCCTGGGGAGATGTTTTGTTCCAGATGAGAGACTCCCAGTCATCATCAGTGCCAACCAAGATATTTCCCAAAACAAACTGTCACCCCCCAGGATCATGCCTTTGTATCTGTTCATCCACATCATAATCCACAGCCATTTTCTGGCAAGACGTACATTTGAACCAGGTTTTATAGGGTTCTGTTATTTTTGGTCTTAATACATAAAATGTCTATCTCATTTTAGGTGATAAGAAAACATATCTGTCTCTTCCGAGACCAGGGGTGAGTCTCACAAGCAATTATGATTTTATTACAAATTTCTCTTACCATATCATGTCCTTCATTATATTTACTGATTCATCTATTCTCTAGAAACACTCTGCTAACCTGAAGACAGTCAAGGCTGCCAAACTTGACGCTGAGGTACAATTTCTCTTAATATTATGTGTGACCAGAAGTTGGATTAATGTTAATTAACTGGGTTGAAAATTATCTGTCATGCTCTATTCTTGACCTTATGTTTAATTTATGTCCTGCGAATTATATAGCTGTTTGCCATTCCATTTCCATATGTAGATTACAATATTTGCATTTCCAATCCACGACCCCCAAAACCCAATCATTTTCTATAATAGTCTATAATGACTTGAACTTGTCAAAATATAAGCTACAATGGAAGTTAATTAAGAGTTAAAGAACTAAATGAAATTCTGCCAGTTCTGCTTACTTAAACTTTGAATTTCTTAACTTAAAAAATTTTATGTAACATTTGAGGTATGTTACATAAAATTTTTTAAGTTAAGAAATTCAAAGTTTAAGTAAGCAGAACTGGCAGAATTTCATTTTATACTCAAACATTTTAATTGCACTTAACTTGAAATATTTGAGTAAGCAAATTCATATATTTAACTTAAAATTATCATGTAATCTCAACTTATATTTTTAGTAGTGGAAACTTGGCTAGCTTTAACTAGCTAATTTGGTAAATGCTAACTTGTTAATTGCTAGATAACGGCTAGTTGGAAAGGTTTTTAAGTTTAAGCTTTTCATCTAATATTTATATTTTATTTTATTTTATTTCAGCTTCATTTCAAATACTAAAAACAATTTTTAATGGTTTTAGTTTAACATTAACAATAATAAGTTAATTTTCATTAACATGACAACACTGATGCTGTTTTGCAGCACCCTCTTTCATCTCTTCCCCCAGTCTATTTTCAGTTAATGTAACCTTTGTGTGCAACATACTGTACATATTATTAATTAACTGTTTTGTAATTGATCAATATTCACTTGTGTATCATTGTGGCCATGATCTGAAAAGTCTTCTAACGTTGATCTATTCAGGAGCAAACCACCATTGCTAAGCTGGGGCTGGAACTGTGTCTCCTCACCTCAGATGTGGACTCAGAGGTGGAGCGCTGGGACGAGCAGGACCATGAGATGGTTCGACTGTGTCAGATCATATCCAGCATGGCGTATTCCATGTATCTCTTCACCAGGTAACTCCCTTTTCATAAACTTCATAGCCAGATTATCAGATTGGTTCGAGTAGTGCTATATTACACAGGAAATTAAGTACAGCGTGCTGGAAAGTTTAAGCTTTATGAAAAATGTCTGTTCAGAAAAACAAAACCATGTTGTTGTTAATCTGCACTTTCTGTCAACCTACACAATCAGTTTTATGGATCTTTAAGGATGTTTCATTAACTCTCTGCTGTTTTGCCATCTGTGATTAAGGGGAGAAGGCCTGCTAAAAACGACTTTGGATCTGTTCCACCAAGCTGAGGTACGGCAGCATTCGCTCTCTCATAGGTTTTTTAATTGAATCTGTTCGAGGTGTCATTAAGAGCAATGAGTCCACTGGAAAAGATGGATCAATATATTATTAGAAGGGCCAGCTGTCATTTGTCTGTGAGATACTGTGATCCAGAGCAGGTCGTGTGCTGTGAATAGGGAGGAAATGCTGAATAGGCAGTGTGTCTTTCTACTAGTAGAGTACACTGGCCTCCACTCAAACACACCACCTTCCTCTTAATAACCTCTTATCTGAAAGAGCAAGCCTACCTGCTCAACGTCACAGTAGAACAGCTCTGTAAAGTTCTCTTAAAGTGCCCCATGCTTTTTCGGATATTACCCATAATTTTGTGTGTAATATCCGTCTTTGTGTGTAAAAGCCATCTTTTTTGACTTCACTGAATTCACTTTTGCAATTGCCATAATTATGAGTTTCCTACTAGTAAACAGATCACGTCAAACTCACAATTACAGCTTGGAAACTCATAATTTAAAGTAACAAAGTCTCAAACTTAACTCACTTTTGTTTGTTGTGATGTCATGTAAAAATAATCAAAACAGTGGCAAGCATACATTAAAACATAGTAGGGTCTAAACATCTATACATATATGGCATTTTGTATGACAGTGTTACCTGATTCGATTTGTTCTTCAAGACTGTGTAAGAACATATGATTTAATGTAGTGATTAAGTATTTTGCTTTGGTAATTATGGTATTTTTCTTACATGGATCAATTTTGATATTATGAGCATTGCTATAGTAACGACCAGTTTCTGAGGATCCAGACAAACCGCTCAGAAAATAATCTCCTGGTAATTATTCTAATTTTGATAATACACAGCATGACACTAATCTAAAGTGAATAGTATCAAAGACTGTATATACCAAGATGGTGCACACATTACTATGAATGGGAGAATGTGCAACGCAAAATATGGCAGTAAGTTTGGCTTGTGTTCTAAATGAAACAGCCAGTTGGTAATTGGTCATCATGTTACTGCTGTTATAAGCGGTCAGCACTGCACATGCGCATTGACTGGACCAACCTAAATATGAACTTTTTATTTGAGCATATTTGAGCATTTATGGGGACAGTTCATGTCAGATTGTGTTGCTGGTTTGAAATATTTTATTTACATGTGAGTAGTTTTTGAGATTTCAGGATTTCCCCATTCAGTTCTGGTCTTGGATGTTCATATTAGCGTCCCGGAGGCATTGCAAATATGGCCACGAAATGAACTGACTTTCATTGAAAGTGATTTTGATAGTATTCGGATGGTCATGTGATCGCAACATGGCTGCCATCATGAGGGTGGCTCACTCTTATATAGAATGAACTTTTCAGGTCACTGAAATGACCTGAGTCTTTATCTTGTGCCAGTGTACATCTTTTGAAATATATTTGTACTGTTTATTTTTATTTAGGTTTCTTTACTTTATTGTAAAAAAAATATTGATGCACCTTTACCTGATTTGTGTGATTTTTAACCACTTTATTTCATAATCCTGTTCATCCAAATTATGTTGTTTTCCAGGTGTTGTCAGACCAAGGTCTCCAGCTGTGCCCCGTCCTCCACTCTCTCTCCACACAGGTAACGCACCCGGCGTGCCCACCAGGCCCTTATGTGCCACAGTTTAATTATATGCCTGTAAATAAAGGACTGTAATGACTGCCATCCATCTCATTGGGACCGCAGAGACATGGCTATCAGTGTTAGTTAACCCCTGCTCTGGCTGGGGCGGACAGGGGCCACACATCCATAATCACAGAGCCTGACACATGTGGTACACGGCACGGTTTGATTAATAATCACAAACATGCCTGACCCACAATGCATTTCCCCGGCTGCGAGCAGGGTACAGCTAATACAAATTGCTTATGTCCACTTATTTATCCATCAGTTCAAATTCAGCAATTACCTCACTTTGGCAAACCTGTAATGCAGTTTTCTGCAAAGTCTCAATTAGGGCTATTAGATTGTTAAATTTGTCCTTGCCTCAGGGAGCCCTGAAAGGGTCATAGAAAGAAGGAAAAAACAATGCCAAATGCATACAATACAATACACCACAATATAATAAAAATAATAATAATAAAAACAGTCTAAAATATAATATGATACACAATATATAGTATATATATTTTATAATATATGTATTTAAAAAACTTGATGTCTAATGTAAAAAATGAGTCTCCAAGCAAAACCGTCACTGCGTTAGAGTTTGTTTAGACTTCTCATCTCTCATGTGATCTGACAGTACTTTAAATGTAATGGCAGAATATTGTGTCTGTGTTATAGCTGCTGGATGAAGACAGAATGCTTATTATATCTGAGACAGAGAAGCTGTCAGCCGCATGTCAACAGCTGCAGGTCTGTGCCAAGACTCCGGTTCAGGGGAAGAGCGCCATCTTTCAGAAGGTAATATAACAGCAGGCTTGTACTTGTGAATCAGTGAATGAAGCAGATGAGACATAAACAGGGATTTTGTTTGTGTGACCAATTAATCCAGTAATGCACTTTAATTTATAAATTAAAATCAGAGGATTCAAATTAGGCATATAAAGAGAACAATACAAACTTTATAGTCACAGGTCACTGCCACATGTGATTAGATTATAAATCTTTTTCTCCTGCAAAGACCCTGACCTTACTCCATTTCGTGACTCCATTTAACCTGATAAAATGGCATGCTGTCTAGGGTCATCCTTCTGTTTTGATAAAGCAAAGGTCACAGCCAGAGGCGGGTTTAAATAGGTTTATTGAGGCTATGTTTGTGTCGTGCTGTGGAACCAAGAAAACGATCTCCGGAAAAACAAGCTCAATCAGAATCTCCCAGCATGTCTTGCCCTTGCGTGGTTTCCAAGCATATTATTTCGAAAAAACCAATTATATGTGAACCAGTCTGGTCCACAAATCACCTGTCAGAAATGTATAGATTGTTGTCGCTGCAAAATGATAGCTTGACTGAAATATGAACCCAAACAAGCAGCAATGGTGTACTTGTTAAAAAAAAAAATTATTTTTATTTTGGGTAGTTTGGTCAGCTAATGATACATCCGTTTCTTGTCTTGTTCAGGTCGACTCATCCATACAGAATACCAAAGGCATCTTGACAGTGGTGGTCTACTTACTGCCCATCTGTAATAAGCTCATCAGAAAGGTTGGTAGCAACATGAAGATCTGGGATTAACTTTTAAAATGTATTGGTATCAATTGATATTGTATATTTAATTATGTTTGCTCATTTATATATATTTTTATATTTAGATTACCTTCATGTCATATATCTAATACAAAGCTTTAAAAACACTAATTTAATAACATCTCAAAATGAATATTTTCAGAAATGACATTTTTTCATACTTTGAGATGCCAAAATATGTTTAGTTTTTAGTGATTTTTGAACATGAATTTAGACTAAATAGTATAGAATTTTAATATTGGCCATTTATTTGGGTATCAGCCATAATAAGACAATAATTATTATTCGATTATTCAAGATTAATTAAAGATTACTTTAAAGAAAATCAAAAGGAAATCAAAGGTAATCAAAATGTAAAAATAGAGGAAATGAGCTTGCATAATTAAAGTGCCCCTATTCTGCTAATTTAAAGGTTCCTAATTTTGTTTTGGAGGTCTCCTACAATAGATTTACATGCATCAGAGGTCAAAAAAACACTTTTTTTTTTTTTTTTTTCCATAATATACACTGCACATCACCTTATTTCTCAAAAAGTCTGAAAACAGCTCGTTTATAAAACCCCTCCTTTCCGCGAGCCTACTCTGCTCTGATTGGTCAGACTGTTGTGATTGGTCTAACGCTTACAGCGCGTATCAGAAACCAAATGTCCATATCTGAATTTCATACAAAATGATACGAACAGTAACAATGGCATTGGTTTTACCATATCAATTCGAGCCCGAGTCCTCATTCTTTAGAAGTTCATGCAAAGTGGATTCGCAGCGCAGAAAACAGCATCTTCTCGACATGTCGACAACACGAACCAAACTCTTCCAGTCCTCAGCTACAACTACAATTTTTGAGGGCGGGTCACAGTAGACGTTGTTCATGGGCAGCCGTTTTGTGTGTATTTGACTGTTTAAGAGCAATAAGCAGCAAAAAAAGAATTCAATTTAGTACTGAGAGGTGGCGTTATGTGTGCACACTGCAGGAATGGGTAAAATTATGCGCAATACGCGCAATCCCATGCCGAAATTCACGCTCTGTAACACCAACAATATTCATCCGGAGCAAATGAAACGAGTGAGTGAGGGGAGGCGGGTTTGTGTGTCAACTCGCTGTCGGAGAGGTGAGAGAGAGAGAAAGTGCAGCTGGTATCATGCATCTATTCTGCAGAAAATGAGTATTGAAAGCATTTCAAATATTTCACTATCGAAAAATCTATATTTTTGACAACACTACATTGCACTTAGTTTATTATTTCAGATGCCTTTTTAAATTTACTAGAATTGAAAAATGTATATATTATATAAAATTCTACCCGCCAAAGTGGCTAGTAGGAGTGACTGCATTACACACCACTGCTGAAATACACCCGCATTTGGCAGGTTGGCGAGTGTTAATGTCAAGCCCTGATTACAAGGGCACATGAATTAAAAAAACAAAACAATGATGTACATGGATAAATCATTTACAATAAATACTGCAATATTCCATAAAAAAATAAGTGTCAATTTTAATTTCATGGTGACTTTAAAAAAATGTATATGATCAAATCCTAGCATGTTTGTATTTAACTTTATCTTCTATCTTTAATTCCAGTGTAAATCAGAATGCAGTTGCCTGGCTTCTCAGCACTGGAGGGAGAAGCAGGTGAGCACGCCCGTCAGCGAGGAAACTCTGAACGGCAAAGGCTCCAACGGCTTTGGGATCAAATCCCTTGAACAGCACATGGCCAGTCTGACATTCCTGGAAAGCAAATAACTCTGAAAACCAAAGGCGCTCCTGCCTGTTCTCGCACACACAGTGCATGGCAATGCACTCGCTCGCAACGTGCCATTCTTTGTGATTCTGCCCATTCGCTTTGTGGTGTACGATAGCATTAGCGTTACCAGGCTCATTCCAGATACCAAAAAATATTGAAGAAAAACCCTTCATTGCATGTGTTGAAGTCATTATGCAATTGTTTCAAGTGTAATGGCTGGTAAATAAGCTACGGTTTTAACCGAAACAATATTCAACAGCATTTTTTGTGATTAGCCAACATTGAGGTGTACATGACAAAAAGTTGATGCAAAAAACCTCTGCACACTGTATTTAACATAACTGCCTCATGTACAAGTTGATGCCAAATATATCCAGTTTTAATCATCTTCCTACACTGGTCTTGCCACATGGCAGTCTGCTCAAGGCTGTAAGACACAACTTCACTGACTTTGGATATTACTTTGAGAAATTACCATCTTGGTGTTCTGTTTGAGAGTTTACAGCAAGGAAAGTTACTTTCCATAGAGGCATTTCTGAAGGATTTTAATGAAAAAGACCATTTCCACTTTTAAAGAGACATTGCACCCTAAAATGATTTTTTTGGTCATTTACTCACCCTCATGTCTTTGTGTCAAACACACAAAAAAGATATTTTCAAGTTTCAAAAATCATTTTTTATCCATATAATGAAAGTCAGTGGGGTTGTTGTATGGACAAAAACAGTTTAAACATATTTCAAAATATCTTCTTGTTCCACAGAAGATCATACAGGGTTGGAATGACATGAGGGTGAATAAATGATGATGACAGTTTTCATTTTTGGCTGAACTGTCCCTTTAATTGTACTTTTGTAGGAGTAACAGCCTTGTAATAGTATTGACTGCCTTGTAGGTCACTGTGATTTATATTTTTTACTTCAATCCTAATAATGTAAGTCAAGCTTTGGTACATTAACCTAAAAGGTTAGAGTGAAGATGGTATATAAATCAATAGTTTAGGCTGTTGTGTACTGAAGAGCAACTTTTTAGTATGGCACAGATTGAAAGGCTCTTCAGAATTGGGTTTCCATTTACACACACACCAGTTCTAGTTGATACTTTGCTGAAATGTTCCTCTGATTTATACTAGTCAGTCAAACCATAAGCTTTAGAGATGATTGTGCAGCTATGACCTCAAGTTGTATTAGTGTTGGACCATTGAATGATTGTTAAATCAGAGAAAATCTAAATATACGTTATTTTTCTTAAAATATTAATGACTGGGTGATTTATTTATGCACAAAACATGACATCTGCAGTTTTTCTTAATCAGTTTTACACATTTCTACCAACTAAGGTCATCCAATTTATCTATTGAAACATTCATAATGAAGTACTTATTCTCTTCAATGAACACATTTATTAAAAGCACATACATCAAAACTTTGAATTTGTTCTGTTGGGTACATGTTCAGCTATAGACACAATCCTATTGAAAATACATGTTTACATACACTACTGTTCAAAAGTTTCAGTACTGTTTAATATGTTTTTGAAAGAGGTCTTTTATGCTTACCAAGGCTGCATATAACTGGTTTCTATTTTAAAAATATTTTAAAATGTAATTTATTCCTGTGATGGAATAAATGAATTTATCATCATTACTCCAGTCTTCAGTGTCACATGATCCTTCAGAAATCATTCTAATATGCTGATTTGCTGCTCAAGAAACATTTCTTGTTATCATCAATGTTGAAAACAGTTTGTAAATGTCTTTACTGTTGCTTTTGATCAATTTAATGCATCCTTGCTGAAAAAAAAAAAACTTTTAAAACAGTAGTGTACATTTTGCTTGTCATGTAAGTAATTTGTTATCTGTATAAAAAATGTAAAATATTGTTTGGGAAAATTACAAAATGTTCACATGGCTGTTAATTGTTTTGAGAGCACTGACTTTAGTTTGGGGTAATGTGTAAAATTTATTGATTAAAAACATAACATAACACACACAGCATTTGAATGGTGCAATAAATGAACATATGAGAGCCAGTTCAATGGGAATCTGCCTAGAAGGGAGCTGTTCCTTTAAGTTTTTATTTCAAAACTATAACAATCTCCAGCGTTATAAGCAGTTTCATAGCAACCAGAAGGAAAATAATGTGTCTGTGAGGATATAGACCTGTTTCTCCTTAAATTAAAATAGCTCTTAATGAAACAAACTAAACAACCACAACAATGGCATCTTTATGCATCTCATGAATAATGGTCCAACAAAATGCATCCCAGTGAAATCAAAGACTGTTCTGGATCCAGCAGACAGGTCTTCATTTCTTCAAGTTGTCATTTTTCAAGATGTTTTTTTTTTTTAAATGGAAGTGGCACACAGTCATGATGCCATTGACGTTCTCATCTCACCTGCTTGAAGCAATTATTCTTCAAAGGAGACTCAGCAGTCAGCAGCTTCAAAGTGCAAGTTGATCTCAGCAAGGCTCTTCTTGTTGGTTTCTTTTCATGAGAACCTCCTCATATTGTTCTCTGGTCAAAAGGCCTTCGGTGATGCTCTTACTCTCTTCAAATTTAGGTAATATAACCGCAATGTATCCTTCTGTGGAAGGCTGTGCCAAAAAGAATGAACGCACAAGTCACTCATGTGGTCTTGCGTTTGAAAAAGAAGATTTTCCATTTAATTTTTTTAAGCTGTACTGTGAGTTATGATGTATACAGATGCTTACCTTTTCCAATAACAGATCTGGCTTGTTTAGAATGGCTTCATTTACTTCTAGGAGACGTCCTCTGATACAGCTGTGAAAATATAGGTTGAATTGAGATTATTTTATGATTATAGAAACTGAATGTAATGTATATCCAGCGGCACTCTGTACAACTGACCTGAATATGGTGTACTCCTGTTCATCTGTACACGTTATTCTACACAGTGGTGCAAACTCTGTCAGGAACTGACCACCCTGCAGAATAAATTATACATATTAAGATATAGAAGTAATTAATCACATTCACAATCATCATTAAAGTCAAAGGTACTACTACTCACTCGCTTTGACTTTCCAGACACTTTGTTCTTCAGACGGCTGCATCCATCACTGATCTGGTAGTTTATGTTTTTGATTTTTCGTCCATTCTGAAGGATAGGATGAGACTCGGCAAGTGTGATGACGCATATTCTGATGAGAAGAAACAGAGTTTCATAGCAAAGGTGAATTTAGAGATAATGGACCCTTATGGCCCTGTGAGCTTTAAAAATAAAGACATCATGCATCATGAACATTTCCAACATGGTGTTTCAATCCAAATATCAGATTATATATTCAAATTGTGTATAACTATGTAGCAACTGTAAAAAGAAAAAAAATTGTATATAAACCATTTCATTTAATAAATTAATACATTTAATAAATTTTATGATGGGTTTTTCTGGATCTGGGATTTATGTACAGATATATTAAGTTATAATATCGTATTCATATAACAAAACAAACAAACAAAAAAAGTAAATATATAAAATGAACCCCGTAAAAGTGTAATTAGTTGAAGAACACTAACAAACTAATAAAACTGCACAGTAAAGAGGGAATATATATACATAATATATTTACCTGTTGGAGTGTTGTAGAATGCAGTGATCCTCACATACTTTCCCCTTCAGATCTACATCAGCATTTACACCAACACAGTAATTAATTAACATCTTTAAAATGTATAGTGTATATAATGCTAATATCAATTGATAACAGGCAGCAGACAAAACAGAACTGACAAAACTGATCAGCATATATCACCTGTTCTATACCAGCGGGTGAAATATCGATCGATTACTGATGGGGCTTTCTTTTCACTGTCCATGTCAATATCCTTCGCTTAAAACAGTGATTATCTCAAAAAGAAAAAGAAAAAACTTCAGAGAGATTTAGACAGTCTGGTCAGATGCTAACAGAGATGCTTGAAGCCGGACGACAAATCAAGCTACACAAAAAAACCGTCCGCGCTGAATTTACATCCGGCAACACTAAGTTGTGGTGTCTGCCGGCATTTTGCATCACTGTGTCGTGCGTATTTACATTAGCTGATAATAAATATATACCAATTGTTATTCAATCTCATTCAACCGTATTATTAGAGAAACCTATTTCTACTAACTCTTTCAGGAACTACTATCATTGTATATTCTCCCGGTTCTTTTTAATTGTAACACACAGCAGCGTCGAAGATGGCAGCGCCTGTAATGGACACATGTCATGTCTCTTGTTGTGCTAATCGCACTCCTAATGTTGTGTCATGGGGTAGAGGAGGTCTCATCGCATTTGGGACATGCAATTCAGTTGCCCTTTATAATCCACAGGTACCGTCTGTATGATTATTCACTTCAGTTAGTTGAAATGATGCTGATGCTCTGTGGCATATCATTATTACACTTACATTATGCACTATTACATTATATTCCGATTCTTTAATGCAATGATGTGCAAACTTGAAACTCAAAGCTATGTAAGTGTACATTCTGATAAGGCAGTTTCACAGTAAATGTGTTTCGTTTCTGGTGAACTGTCAAATAAGATCTGTGACAGGTCACTGTGATACTGTGACAGGTTTGTTTCACCCTGATTTTATTTATTATTAATTGTCATCAGGAAATAAGGATTATCGAGCTGCTTAATAAACATACTGGAAGGGTGAATGCTGTCCAGTGGGTTCATAAACAAGATTGCAGTAAGTCTTTGACTTTAACCATCATTATCTTTATACATAGACATTATTGTTCAACTTTCTGTCCCTGTCAGACACAATAAAAACAAAGGAACTTGTAGAAATGTAAGCTGTCTATTTCTGTAGGTCCGGAAACCCAGTTGGTATCTGGTGGGTCAGATAATAATGTTATTGTTTGGGAGAAGCAGGATGGGAAGGTATGTGTTTACAATAACAATAAATGACAACATAATTGGGTCATTTCTGTTATGCAGTACATTTTTTCATTATAAACTTAATATATTATAAAATAATAAATCAAAAACCTTTAAAGATATTTACTTATGCATTTTTACAATAACACAATTAATATGAACATAAAGGTGAATTTTACATAAATTCACTACTTTGCTTTGAACTGATGTTGCATTTTTTTTAAAAAAAACCATGTACACTGGTCCTATGCTCTCAGTAATAGTCTTCTGTAATATCTTTGGAATAATCCAATTGCAACACAACCCTTGTTTTAAGAAACCCCTTAGTGATAACACCCTTACTAATTGTTACAATTGTAACAATTTTTAACTTTTTATTTTTTTTTTATATTTTAACTTATCGTGTTTGTTGCAAATTGACCCATGTCCTAAATGGCATCATTATCCTCCAGGTCAGGGGTTTTCAAACTGGGGTCCGGGGAACCCCAGGAGGCCACAAGAAGTGATAGGGGGTTTGTGGAAAAGTTTAGAGAAAAACTGTAAAAAAAAAAAAAAAATAAATAAGAAAATTTTAATTTAAAATAATTAAATTAGATTAAATTAAATTAAATAAATGGATACAATTCAAAATAAAAACAAATTAATAGTATTTAATCTATGAAATAGATTAAATTAGTTAAAAACATAAATATAATTTTGATGAATATAAATAAATAAAAATGAGATTACATTTAAATAAAGTGAGTATATGTATGTATGTATGTAACTCAGTTCTGTGGATGTGGCTAGAGTTTTGAGTTTGTCCCTGTTCTGCTCAGTTCACAGCATGTGCGGTGTGTTCAGGACACTCAGGGCCCGTGTGTGCAGTGGACGCCGTGTCTCTGTCATCCTCTCACTTACTGGTGGCCTCAGCATCATCTGACTTCACTGTTAAACTCTGGACATGCACCTCTGATACAGGTAAGATAAGAAGTGAGCTTTCAGCTCACGAGAGTGTAGACTGGAAGTACTCAATCTATTAATGCAGTTTTTTTAAATAAGTGTTTGAGGATTTTTTTAAATTCTCCAAGCCTGACATCTGCTGGTCGGTTCTTGTAAATGATAAATAGCCCTTAAAGGAATAGTTCACACAAAAATGAAAATGTCATCATTTACTCACCCTCATGTTGTTCCAAACCTGTATGAGTTTCTTTCTTCTGCTGAACACAAAAGAAGATATTTTGAGGAATGTTGGTAACCAGACAGTTGATGATAGCCATTGACTTACATAGTATTTTTTCCCTACTATGGAAGTCAATGGCTACCGTCAACTGTTTGATTAGCAGCATTCTTCAAAATATCTTCTTTTGTGTTCAACAGAAGAAAGAAAGAAACTCATACAGGTTTGGAACAACATGAGGGTGGGTAAGTGATGACAAGTTTCATTTTTGGTGGAACTATGCCTTTAATTCAAATTCAGTGCATATAGTTCAATTTATTTGTCGTTGTAGAGATAAAGTAGAATTTGCTATGGATACCAGCAAATTAACAGAAATTAAAATAGAAGCAGACAGAAATATTCTAAATATCTGTTTATATTTATTGTACTTTACCATTCAAATGTTTGGGGTCAGTAAGATGATTTTTTTTAAAAGAAATTAATACTTTTATTCAGCAAGGATGCATTAAATTGACAGAAATTAACATTATAAATACAAAAAGATGTTAAGCAGCAGTTTGGGGCACATTTTGAAGCCAAAAAAAAAAAAACATGCATCCATCAATCATAAAAATAATCCATACGGCTCCAGGGCATTAATAAAGGCTTTCTGAAGCGAAGCGATGGGTTTTTGTAAGAAAAATATCTATATTTAAAACTTTATAAACTAAGGTAACTATGGATAATTTTATTACAAAAACCTATCGTTTCGCTTCAAAAGGCCTTAAAAGTCTCTGATTGTCATATACACCTAGGATGGCTAATGGGCTCGTAAATCATGGGCTAATTTTCATTTTTGGGTGAACTATCCCTTTAAGACAAGTCACATTTACTTAATAAGTAATAAGAAGAGGCTAAAAATGAAGGAAATTTGTCTTAACTTTAAGTCTCTCCCTAAAGAACAATGAAGATTAAGATTTAAGAATTAAGAACTCAAACTATTAATGAAAGCTCATGCATAATTTATTTGATCCTACTGCTTTCTTTCTGATGTCCATTCTTACTGTTCAGAAAGAGAGTGATGTTTCATTGACCAGTTTGTGATGAATTCTTTGCAGAGTGTGTGAAAGCCATATACTGTCGGGTATATGCAATATTTACATATTGTTTTGACACACTTTTGAGTCACGCGTTGATGATGATGAATTGCATCATTCCTCTAACATTCAATTGACAGTAATCTAATGAGCTGTCTGCCAACACGCAGAACCCAAACTAATTTTGCGTGCATTATTAGGTTTTCTGGGTAATTGGTCTTATATCGATATATATTTTTGGATTATTAATATCCTACTTTAAAATAATACGTTTTTCATTACGAGTTAGACAGGTTCGTTCTCACGTGTGGTGTTTCTGTTCTCTTCATTAGCTGAATGCCTCCAGACCGTATCTTTTGGGAGCGGGTTCATGATGGATGTCTCCTTGGCGCTGTTGCCAGGCAGCAGAGGTAAGCTGCGCCTGCTGCTCCATGTTGATTTGCAGTATTGTCCATCCCTATCACATGTTAAAATCTCATTCTGCACTTTAAATATGTCCTGGGGCGACGTTAGCCTGCCTCTTACATTATTCACGTCTGGAGTGTAGCTGTATTTTGCTTCTAGATGCCATGAATAGACTTAGTCACTTGACTGCCTTATGTGTCCGTGTGAATGAGGAGGATAATTCCATCTCTTGCAGTTCCAGTGCTGGCCTGTGGGGGAGATGACAGCAAAGTTCACCTGTACGTGCAGCTCAGTGGACAGGTAAGACTTTGAGGTGTCTTTGCTTTATGATAATGTTGTAAATTCTATTCATATTTTGCATGTCATGTGGGTGTGTGGATGTTATCTGTGGTTGTGTTTAGTTTCAGAGGCTTCTGACTCTGACAGGACATGAGGATTGGGTCCGATGTGTGGAGTGGGCCACTAAAGGTAGGACTTCTAAATCGAATAAATGGGCTTAGGAAGAAAGTATTATATTTAGTGTGGTTAAAATGAAGGCTGTTTTAGGACCTTGATAATTAAAAAACTAAATTTTACCTTTTGTAGCCTTTAGTCCTTCAGAACAATGTTTTAAAGACATTAATACACTTAAATTGATCAAAAGTGACAGTAAAGACATTTATAAGGTTACAAAAGATTTCTTTTTCAAATAAATGCTATTTTTTTTAACTTTCTTTTCATCAAAGAATCCTGAAATCCTTGCTACTCGCTAACTTAAATATGTAAACTAAATGATTTTTTTATTGGCTATTTATTAAAAAGATATATGTCCCATCCAAATCAAAGACCCATTTAATACATATGATACAGTAACAGCAGTGGAAATAGTCCAAGGATATAAACGCAATATCCTAAGGAGCCGGTATGCATGAAACAGGCACTTGCTGAAATATATAAGCGGGAAAGCCTCACATACTACGTTCTTTGTGTTTCAACTGCTGAATGTGTAGATGGAGAGCTCTGGCTAGCCAGCTGTTCACAGGACTGTCTGATCAGAGTGTGGAAACTGTTTGCCAAGACTGCGGCTGAACCAGACCATCAGATTGACGCTATTATCAAAATGAAGGAGAACATCATTCAAGTGTCTGGAAATGGTGAGGCTGGAGGTTTTGCGTGATTGTAATTTAGTTGTGTGATGACTTATAGAAGTTGGTTATTGTTGAGTTGAATAGTTGCTTGATTATCTTTTTAGTTTTGAAACCATGTCTTGGTCTACAGATACTCCAAATCAATGATTGCGTATACATTGTTTTGTAATCAGAGTTTGGCTAGTAAAGACTTTATTTCATAAGTAAAGAAAAATGTGTAAGGATAATATTCTGCCCCTCACTGATAAAATAAAGACAAAGTCTATTACTGTCATAACTTATGTGTATTTCTTTTTCTATGTTTGTGCTTTAGAATTTGCTGTGACTCTTGAAACGGTGTTGGCTGGACATGAAAACTGGGTTTATGGAATTCACTGGCAACCTCCATGTGTCAAAGGTATTCCTAAATGTTTTCATTGATTTTGTGTCTTTTTTTACTGTAATGTGCTGTGAAATTATTTACTTTTTGACATTGTATTATTTTGTTTGTATTACCTTTTTTTTGTATTTATCCTGTCTCTGCCTCTGTTTTGTTACTTGTTGTCTCCCCCTGCAGGCGACTCAGTGGAACAGCCCCTGAGGCTGCTCTCTGCCTCAATGGACAAGACCATGATCTTATGGGGGCCAGAGGAGGATTCAGGCATGTGGGTGGAGCTGGTAAAGTCACCTTGTTTACTACTTAATAAATACTGTCATTGGGAAAAAAATTAGAAGGTGGATTGGAAGGCATTATGTAGTGATAAACCTTTTAGAATTAGAATCAGAATCACCTTTATTACCAAGTACTGTGGGTTTATATTAGGGGTGGGCGATATGGCAAAAATATCATATCACGATTTTTTTCGGGAAAATCACGATTCACGATTTTTATCACGATTCTTCATGTTGTTTTTTACTATTTTGCAAGTGACTGAGCATTACAGCCAAACTAATTTCCCTATTTTAAAAACAAAGCCTTACAAAATAACAAAATATAAAATAAAATTAAAAATGGCAGACATTTAGGCCAAAGTGGCGAAGATAAAAATCTTTGTCATTATTTTATCTTTGTTATTAAAAAAGAAGAAAAACATAGGCTACACATTATACAAATGAAATTAATAAAATGATTTATTTTTTCAGCTACAGTAGATGTATTTAACAGTAGCATTCAAGTAAAAAATTGAACAAATATAAAAATATAACACTAGACTTCACTGTATAAATTATACATTGATTCTTAATAAAGCTAATGTATTAAAGTTCTCAGTCAAGAGCAAAAAGTTATTTTGAAGAATGTGACCAGACAGTTGCTGGTCCATAGTGACTATGTTTTTCCTACCATGGAAGTCAATAGAGACCAGCAACTGTCCGGCTAACCCACATTCTCCAAAATATTTTATTTTGTGTTCTACACAAGAAAGAAATTAATACAGTTTTGAAACAACATTACAGTGAACTATCCCTTTAAGGACAAGCGACCGCATGGTTAATATTAGGCTGCTCTCACTTTAAAGACCTGCACGTATATCTAATACACAGCCACGCATCCAATTTTCTCTCAAATGTTTACTTTCACTTTAGACATAACCAACTGTGTTTATGTAAACTTTGTGCGTATTTGACAGTATTAGAGCAATCGGACTCTAAAGATAACTTAGTAATCAGGCGCTGTTTGACAGGCTTTTAGTGCCTGTGCGCTTCGCGTGAACGCGCTCTGAAAAACACATGTCAGAACAGCGCATCAGCACGCGAAAGAAAAGTTTAACCGGCAAGGCACATGAAATAATGAACTTTTGTGGATTGAAGTGTCCCGCGAATATTACTCTACTGCTGCGTTAAAATGTGACGTGAATGTACGTCACGTTGAACAGTATGCTGAGACGGAGGCGCTGGAACTGCAACTGATAGAAAGCACTGTAGCACGATACTACGATATTTCTTCATAAGCAGATCGTGGAAACATTTTAATCGTCCACGATCAAAAATCGTTATATCGCACACCCCTAGTTTATATGTACAAGGAACTTGTCTCGGTGTACTGGTGCTTAACAACAACAGTAAAATACATGAACAAAACAACACTAACAAGAGAAACATTATAAGGTAAAATAAATAAGTAAAGGAGAGAAAGTTATGAAAAGCGAAGCATAAATATAAAGAAACTATAAAGCTATGAAAACTATGAGCATAAATATAAAAATACAACAAATTTAGGAAAATAAAAATACAAACTTTAACTATACATTAGTGCAGGGTATGCAAAAGAGGACCAGTGCAAATACTCACAGTTTGAAGTATAGCAGTCCGAGTTGTGTGCGTTAATGTAACACATATGAGACAACAATGCAAGGTTTGTTAATGTAATGTGTAATGTTGAGGCTAGTTGCGGATGGAAAGAAAGTGTTCTTGAGGCGTGAGGTTTTAGTCTTGATGGACCACAGCCACCTGCCAGAGGGGAGTGCCTCGAGCAGTTTGTGAGGGTGAGAGGGGTCAGACGGCTTCCTGCTTCAGGGTTCTGGAAGTGTACAGGTCCTGAAGAGGTGGCAGATTGAAGCCAAACACCTTCTCAGCAGAGCGAATGACACATTGCAGCCTGCTTTTGTTCTTGGCAGTGGCAGCAGCGCACTAGATGGTGATGGAGGAGGTGAGAATGAACTCGATGATGAAGGTGTAGAAGTGCACCATCATTGTCTTTGGTAGGTTGAACTTCTTCAGCTGTCGCAGAAAGTACTTCTGCTGGTGCGCTTTTTTAATCAGAGAGTTGATGTTCAGAACCCACTTTAGGTCCTGGATGATGATGAGTCCCAAGGAAGTGGAAGGAGTCCACATTATCAACTGGGGAGTCACACAGGATTATGGGGGCAGGTGGGGCTTTATTCTTCTTGAAGTCTACCACCATCTCCACTGTTTTCACAGCATTGAGCTCCAGGTTGTTCTGACTGCAACAGGTCACCAGATGGTCAATCTCCCACCTGTAGGCAGACTCATCCCTCTCAGAGATGAGCCCAATGAGGGTGGTGTCACCCGCAAACTTCAGTACTTGGTGACTGGAGGTGCAGCTGTTAGTTTAAAGGGAGAAGAGTAGAGGGAAAAAAAACACAGCCTTGGGGGGAACCAGTACTGATGGTCCAGGAGTCAGAGATGTGGCTCATACCAACTTACTAACTTTATTGTATTAAAAACTAGGTTGGGACTGCTATTTAATAGCCGTACCTTATAATACAGTTTATTCATTAGTATTAAGGAAATTCTTACAATTTATGTGTATGCTTAGTAGTGCTGTCAAACAATTAATCACAATTAATCGAATCTACATCAATGACCTCACTTTTTAAACCTGAGCGTACAGATCAAGCTCCTGGAAGGAAATAATTCCATACTGAGGTCATTTCTGTCCTATACTTCATACAGTTTCTGCTTGCCAGTCATGAACTTCCAGAATCCACAGCAAGGGCAGGAAGTGCTGCACAAGCTCCTGTGCTATGTTACGCTCTCTGGGTCATGCAGGGAACATCTGCCCATTCTCTGCTAACTGCGTCAAATTTAACCCACACACTGAGAATTGCACAGATAAGCTTGTTCTCTTCCAACTGTGTGAGGCACTGTGAATGATTGCCGAGTTCCTCAGAAATGGGATGGCGATTCCTCAGGTGGCCTTAAATCGGGACTTTTTTTCACATTTGTTTTGTTGTAAAATGTTTTGCTTGGCATTGCCACAGCAGATAACAGGAATGGCGTTGTGGTTGATTAATAAGAGGTACTCACTTTGATCTTGGCATACAGACAAAGGTCTCTGGGCTCAGATCAATGCCTCCTGATTCTGACACTTGGAGCGTTGTAGTATGATGATGCACGTGTTTTGTCATACTAAGGCATGTCCAATTAAAAATGAAAGGCTGTGAGCTGTAGTTGTAAGAAGAAAGAGGTTGATTTCAGGTCTTGTGTTGTACCTGGATGCAGTAGAGTTGTTCCACATCCGTTATTTCCGCTGTTGAGTTGTAAAGGGCATAAGATATGAGGTAGGTGTGAACTGGGTTATCAGACGTGGACGAAAGCCTTTGAACTGACAGATTCATGGAGGCTAAGGAAATAAATGTGGGTTATTATACATCCTTTCTGATTTCCACCTTCTGATATCCTACTTTTACTTCAGCTTTAGCTCAGGTTAAGAGATAAGTAACAGAATAAACAAATATAATATGTCCTCATAAATGGTGATTTAATATTTTAATTTGTGCACTTGAAAAAAACAAAACAAAAAGCATAAAGGCCCTTTCACACTAACATAAATATTTGTCAAACTAGATTTTGAATAGACACAATGTGTTCAGCGCAGCGTTTCATATTTACATTTGATTATTCAATTTCTGTAGTATTTCTTACTGTATTGTCCTATTGCTTGTAATTTGCATCTTTGTTCTTATTTTTAATAACAAAAAATAAAATAAAATAATGAAAATAACTGTCGTGATATGTATCGTTATCGTGAAATAAAATTTCTCATATTGTGAAATAAGATCACCCCTATAGTTTTGATTTTATTTTTTTCCCCCATCTTTTGGTGCGAAAAGGCCTGAACCTGCGCTAATTACTTTTCCATAAATGTGGCAGTTTATGTTATCTAAAACTTGCCTCCATTGCACAGTTATTGACTAACTGCCAGTGCCCTACTAAGCAGAAAATGACCAACATGACTTTAGTTAATTAACACATCTACAAAGAAGAGTCTCCTACCTAATGATTAGACTAATTGGTCAGATTTAGTGGAGAGCTGGTTTGCAGTGGAGTGGCCAGGCAAACCGCTGGGTAAAGTACACCCTTCTAATAAGTCATGTTGCCAGTGAATGGTGTGGGGGGACTGAGACTCTGTGAGCCATTAGTGTTGTGCTAATGGTTTATTTTCTCTGATAGACCAGAAGGGAGAATGGATGAGTTACCACGATAGATCTTTAACCTCTAGACCTCATGACCCACGCACACATCTCCTAGAACTGGCGTATCATTGAGCTGCTCTCTGTATCCATCATTGTTGCATTGCTCACCTTCAGCCTCATGAATCTCTCATCTATACAGGAATGAAACTATGAGTAAAGCATTAGTTTGTCCGGTAGCGATTACCTTTATCTTGGAAGATAAAGTGCAAGATAATCCAAGTAGTCATTTAGCAAATGCTTTTATCCACAGTGACTTGCAGTATAGTTATTTAGTCACCCTGGAACAACCGACGCTAAGTACCTTTCAAGGGCATAACGCTGATAGTTCATGGATTGCTTCTGGTGGGCTTCAAACCTACATTTCTCATTGGTTCACAAACGAGGGTCATTTCAACGCTGGAATTGCACAAAAGATTAACATGACGGCACATGCTAGTCGATGAGTTGAATCAACTTCACAGCAACTACATAAATTTATCCACTAACCATTCAGAAACGTCCAGTTGCATTCTAAAAGTTGTAACTTCTTCCGGAGTCTCTCCATCAGTGTCCAACTGAACACCGTTACTAACAATCGTCATTTTGGCTGCGTGAGATTCTCCGGCTTTGTTGTTGTTGAGCAACCGAAGAGCGAGCTGTTAAAGCTCCACCCTCTTTTGGAAAGCAGGCCGGAGGCAGCAGCTCATTTGCATTTAAAGGGACACACACAAAACGTTGTGTTTTTGATCACACCCAAATAGGGGCAAATTTGACAAGCTATAATAAATGATCTGTGGGGTATTTTGACCTGAAACTTCAGAGACACATTCTGGGGACACCAGAGACTTTTATCACATCTTGTAATAGGTCCCATTTAACTTTTAGGCCACATCATTCACACATGACCTGATGTAGTACTGAGGTGCTGTTTGTTTCCAGAATCTCAACCTCAAGTCAAGAGTTTCGTGGCTCCCAGCATTGTTTCCTTTTGTACAAATCCCATCCCAAACTCTGTGGTTGTGTTACAACACACTTTGTGCCACAGATCCATATCTGTGTTCCATCCCTAAACAAGAGTGATTGCACATTTTACCCATGAGATTTGGCCGTGATATACGAGTAGCCATGTGGATGGAATTCAAAATCAATCTGGTTAATGTTGCATCACTCTTTCCAGAATGGCTCACAGAGATCCGTGCCATTCAAAGTGAAGGGCTCTCTTTATCGCAGTCATTAGTTCCGCCATATTCACTCCGTAGGATACGCCTGTGAAGGGCATGTTAAATGTCTCTCTATTGGCGTATACAGGAGCATCGATAGCCCTTACCGTTTGATGGTTTGTGGATTTAGTTTTAAATCCGTGTTTTCCAGCCAACGCAGCTCTGTCTGAACTGTCCTGCATGTCTTGTGGCAGTGTTAAAATCTCAGCGTTAGATGGCTGATTTGTCCGTCTAGTGTTGTCGTTTTGATGAAGAGCTTAAGCTAGCCACCTGATCTGGCAATATCTTTGAGACATGGTCTGCTGGGCATGACAAGAGACTGTGAATCATTGAGCGGTGACACCCTTGAACGCGAGGAATCACTGCTGCTTTTAACAAGGCTGCTGGAAATGTCTTGTCCTGCTCAAGGTCAAAAGGATACACCATTGTGATGGCTGTCAACTGAAATTTTCATACCTCCTTTTCACAGCTGAAAGTGTGATTAGATAAAAATTACAAAATTATTTCTTCATCCTCTGAGTGCGTATTGGCAATGCAGATGTTGAGGCTGGGCCATCAGTCTTTGCTTGCACACAACCATAAATAAAAATAGAGGCAGGTTATCGCTGATGGCATAATCATGACTAATTATCTTGTTTTATACAATGTTACCGCTTGCTCTGCTGCACGACTCGCTTCCCCTATTACCGTGAGACACTCGAACAGCATTAAGCATGTTAGACACGGGCCAGACAGAGGGCAAGCCGCGCTACAGTTTGCTGAAAAACAATTACAGTGCTTTGGTATTCATAGCCCAGCCCAGTCAGGGGAGTTTACACTGATTCATTCTTCATGTGACCATTTTGTCTCCCAGCTTTCTGAGGCTCATATTTGATTTAATGTGTGTGTGATTACGTTCAACATCACATTAATGCATTCAAAGGAAGCAAACACGATTTATTTCTCATTTAATAGTCTCCTTGTTGCATACATTGTGCTTTTTGCTTGTCAGCCTGATTAATTGGTGTCCTCAGACTGTTACTTAACGGAGATGGAGCACAGCTGTAGACTCTAAACTCAGATTGCTTAGGATTCATGACTACTAATTAGCGGCCTGCTTGACCAGCCGGTTTATCAGGGGCAGTGACACCAGCAAAGGCCTCTCTTATCAAACACTCACCATCAAGAACATGATGGAGAGCATCGAGTGTAGTTCCCAGGTTTTTGTTTACCTATAAAGTTGCTCTTTTGGATTGAATTTTAGCCACCCCAGGCAATTAACAAAAACCGCTGCAGCATAATGCCATTCTCTCTGTATAATCAAATGAACAAACAACCCCAAAAAGAGTTTATAACCACTTCAGACAGGACTTTAGAGTCAGACAGTCTACAATATCACCATAATAAGGGAGTATAGTGGCTTGGTTGTTTAAGATTTTAGGTGTTTATTGAAGCATTGTTAGCAAAAAAGCAAGTTCTGTTGTTACCTACATAGTTTAAAGGGGTCCTTGATTATGATTTCACTTTTTTAACTTTAGTTAGTGTGTAATGTTGCTGTTTGAGCATAAACAACATCTGTAAAGTTACGGCGCTCAAAGTTCAATGCAAAGGGAGATATTTTCTTTTACAGAAATCGCTTTTTAAGGACTACAACAAGCTTCTTCTTGAGTTGGTGACATCACAAACCCCAAAATTTACATAAACCCTGCCCCCGGGAACATGCAACAAAGGGGGTGAGGCCATGTTGGGCTGCTTTAGAGAAGAGGAAGAGTTGTTGTTGTAGAGTGTTGTTGCCATGTTGTCATTTTATGCTGGACTGCTTCACAAACGAAGGTCAATTCAATGCTGGATTTGCACGAAAGATTAACATGACGTCACATGCTAGTCGATGAGTAAAATCAGCTCCTCAGCAACTACATAAATTTATCCACTAACCATTCAGAAACGTCCAGTTGCATTCTAAAAGTTGTAACTTCTTCCTGAGTCTCTCCATCAGTGTCCGACTCCGGTTTGAACAATGTAAGGCTGAACACCGTTACTGACAATTGTCATTTTGGCTGCGTGAGATTTTCCAGCTTTGTTGTTGTTGAGCAACCAAAGCGCAAGCTGTTGAAGCTCCGTCCTCTTCTGGAAACTCAACCTGTAGTTAGAAACATGGTTTCTTGTTAGTATGACATGTGGGCTTGAGCATGCTCTTGAGCAAAAAAAGCACAATCTATGTCATTCATTCCATATATATAAATTTCATTCATAGTTTAGTTTGTCAAGAGAATGAAAGTGCTGTATTTTAATAGTTGTGCTCTAATACCCTGAGGGAACCCCAGAATATGACATTTGGGGAAACCCATGATTGAATTAAACATCTGGAAATAAGATAAAACAACGAAGAACAAAAATTGCGAAGTACTCCTCAGATGCATTGTTTATGTACAGAAATAATCTTTTACATTTTGATCACGATATGATTCCTAGGCAGAAGTTATTACCACCTTTGAGAAACAGTCGTGACTAGCTAGTTAATTTCTCTAACAATGCATCGTACTATGGTAGTTAAGCAGCAAGTTACAGTGTTGAAGGGGAAACACACCCCAAGCTGGGTAACCAAAATGTTGGAGGTTTGAATCCTTCAAGGAGTGACCAGTCCACCATTGTGTCCTTGTTGTGTCCAAGTGTTTAACCCTAGGTTTTTCCAGAGATATTGTGTAATAAGTTGTTTTGGATGGAACAAATAAAATCAGTACTTCTTTAACAGACAGTTTTAAGTAGTTACAAGGATTTTTCAGGTTGGTTGTGTAGTGTTGTTCACTACATTATGAATAGGTTGAATAATTATTGTTTCACCATTATTTCTTGTTGACCCCTCATTAAGGTTCGTGTTGGGGAAGTTGGAGGAAACACCCTGGGTTTCTATGGATGCCAGATGAGTCCAGACGGCTCAATGATTTTGGCTCATGCCTTTCACGGAGCGCTGCACCTCTGGCACTGTGACAGAAACCAGGTCAGATGTAACTGACAACATCCTTCAGTAACAAGCTCTTTATGCAGACATTACTGTTTACCTAATAGAAAACTGTCGAAATACAAGTCTTTTATGATTCATAGTAAATGAGGTAAATGAATATGGTGATTTGTATGTTGAACAGGGAGAATGGAGGCCTAGTGTGGTCATTTCGGGTCACTTTAACGCAGTGCAGGACTTGAGCTGGGACCCCGAGGGAGAGTTTATCATCACTGTCGGATCAGACCAAACCACTAGACTCTTTACACCCTGGACGAGAAAAGGATGCTCACAGGTTTAAACAAATATCGGCGCTTCAACCCATTAATTTTTGATTGATCATACATCGTCCATTATGACTGGTAAAAATTTTTAAGGTTGATCAACGCTTTCTGTGTTTGCAGATTACTTGGCACGAGATCTCAAGGCCGCAGATTCACGGCTATGACATGCAGTGTCTGACTATGGTTGGGCGTTTTCAGTTTGTGTCTGGTGCTGACGAGAAGGTCCTACGGGTGTTTAAGGCACCACGGAATTTCGTGGAGAACTTAGCTAACATATCATGCACCTCTCTGGAGAAACTGCTGGGCTGTAATGTAAGTACTTAGAATCATCTCATCTTCAAACTTTAATTAGTTACGTCAAATAAAACCTCGGTTTTAATTACTCTTTGCGCTTAGATCATCAAGAGATTTTTAGATGAGTCTCACATTTTTTCATTATCTTAATCCTAATGTTTATGCACATGCTCTCAGATATATAGCTAAATGAGTTTCTGTAACTTGAGGTAATGGTAAATGAGACGACTTAAATGGCATTCATAATTCAGGTTGATCTTGTGTAACACGCGTCTCATGCAGCCAACCACAGTCGTGATTTTATATAAAGGTTTTATAGTGTAGCTCTGTCTCCTGGGTGTTCAGGATATAGCAGACCTCCCAGAGGGAGCCAGCACTCCTGCCCTTGGCCTGTCCAACAAGGCAGTGTTTCAAGGTATGAACCCTTTGAAATCGTCGGCCACAGGAGAATTTGCATTGTGCTAATATCAAGAGAGTGGTGAGGCAGTTACTGACCTTTTCTGTGGCGTCTGATGTGTTTACAGGTGACCTTGCATCTCAGAGCCCTCAACAGGACAGTGAAGATTTCAATAGCATGTCCAACCAATATAAAGAGTCCTACTTTCAACCTCTCAAACTCACAGGTATTAACAATTTTATACACTCCAGTGTTTCTCAAATGGTGGGTAATACATAGTGTTACAAAAAAACAAAAAAAACTTTGGTTGGTTTCAGTCAGATGACCTCTTTCTCTCCAAGTAGGCAAAACAAAATATAATATACACTAGGCCCTGTTTCCACCTGGTATTAAGATGCGTTTTGGTCGATCGGATCACAAGTGGACGAGGGAGATGCATACCCGTTTACACCTGGTATTTTAATCCGTCTCTTTTGTCCATTTTCCACCACTTCTGTCCTGATTTCTTCGAGGGGAGGGTCTATGGGCGGGTAAATGTATGGGCTTTTTCAGATCTTTCGATCTATTGGACAAAATAAGCTCACTCAATTTACATATGAAAGTGACCAGAGACGATGGAAAAACATACGGAGAGCAGCAGCTTTCATTTCTGCTCTGACAGCCGCAAGACCGACCGAACATGGTGAGTCAGAAGTGTTAGAAATCAGGAATGGTGAGAGAACATTGTGCTTGGTACATTTTTTCGTCTTCAAACCAAACTTGGGTCTCCAGCCGACAAAGTATAAATCTCGTCTGGCTAGCGCGCCTCCCATAATGTTTACGCATTAGGTCAGTAGGCGGAGAGTAGGAGGTGTTTTGCTCTGTTTGAACGCATTGGACCCACATGAACGTTTCCACTACGAAAGCAATCAGGTCGAATGCATTTTTGACTACCTCTGGAAGTGGTCGAAAGTGGACAAGCTCAAAACGTTTTAGACCCCATTTACACCTGTATTTAGCGTCATCCACTTGTGATTCGATTGACCAAAACGCATCTTAATACCAGGTGGAAACAGGGCCTGAGACTAACAGTTAGAAACTGTAAGTTGACAATTCCTGAGTTACTCCTAGAAAACACAATGCTATTCTACATTTGTGACAAACAGTTATTAAAGACTGTTTTCTCTGGTTTATTAATGTATCTGGGGCATGAATCAGAGATACTGGAGACAAATGTTATTACAGCATAAGGGGGGATGGGTGGAGGGTGAGTGTTGAAGCAGGGGGGTTTATGCCACTCTTGCTCCAGGCAAATAGTAGCAAACGTTGTCAATTTGATTGAAAAAGCTCCTTAATCTGGAATCATAATTAGAAAGAAGGCTTATATAATTGCAAAGTTAAAATATTGATGACTCTGGGCTATGGGGAGCGCAATGAGGCAGACACAGAGTTGTTAATGGAATAATACCACTCTCTCCATTTCGCTTGTTCTGGAGGGGCAGAGAGGGAAATAATTAAAATAAAACTGCAAACCAGGGATGAATTAAAAAAAAACAAAAAAACGCCTGGTCTCCATTCCATTTCAATTGGGGCATGTGTTGCATAAGTGTCTGTGTATCTAAATGAGACAATATTATTTCAGGCTTGCACAAAGAGAGCTAAATTTGATTTACAGCATGTCGTAAAGCTAACGGCCATTGAAAATTGTAGATAAAGCTGCTGTTGTTCCAAACAGCTTTGAGTAAATTGCTCGGCTGTGTATCTGTTGCTAAATGAAAAGATGAGCCTTTTGAAAAATACCGTCTATAGGCGTCTGCTCATTTCTCATAATAACTATGTTTATATTTTGTGACTCTCTCTGTGTGTGTGTGTGTGTGTATTGCCAGAGCCTCCGACAGAGGACGACCTCTTGCAGAACACACTGTGGCCAGAGGTACAGAAGCTGTGAGTTTCCCATCAATTCTCATTTGTGTGCGTCTGCCCTCATTGGCTGTTTTGCAGCAGGCACTAATGCTGTGCCACATTACTGTTTAAACAGCTTGTGTGACATAAATAATGCAGCGTAATAGGTATTTAGAGCTCACAAGAACAACCATTTATCCTGTATGTTGACACTAAACAAGAAAAGACAGAATTGTTAATTAATTTTTTCTTTCTCTCTTCAACTTCTTACATTGAAACTAGGGCAAGAAACATACTGTATGCAAGTATGTGAATAAAAATGATTCAGGTTATGCAAGTTCGATGCTATGAGTCATTGCGTTCTGAAATGCATCGGACCACAGTTTGTTGCTTTCTCAACGTTGCCGCAAAGGTCGTTATTGCAGGTGTTAGCATAAACTAGAGATTGCCTGATATTATTATTATTATTATTATTATTATTATTATTAATAATATTAAAAAAAGTGAACAACCAGTAGCAATAATTTTTTTATTGTCTAGTATGTAGAACTGATATTTAACAATTGTTTCATGTATGTGTGTTTGAAAAAATGGTAATTAAAATAATCATTAGGCTACAAAAAGCAATCAAAAAATATAAATGATTAATGTTGAATAATAATCAATCGTATAAATAATATCTACATATTGTCATAAGCTCTTAAACAACACAAAAGACACTTTAGACAAATATTTATCATACCAAGAGTAACTTTTTCCTCAAATTTCCATTTTAGTATTATTTATTCACAGTTACAATATTTATTCATATTTAGAATTGTTTCTTTATATTTTTCGTTTTCATTTTGCTTTTGTTTTAGTAATTTTGTCATTTTTATTATTTTTTTAATCTTTTTATTTGGCTTTAATTTTTATTTCAGTTTTAGTTCTATTTTCAGTTTTAGTTTTACTCATTGTAGTACTTAAACTTATTTCAGTTAGTTGCCAAAGCAACAAGCAATATTTATATTTAGGGTACAGTAGACCAGTAGTTGGCAATGTCACTTTGTAAAGAAACACTTCACACCTATTGACTGAAGATGTAATGTGCACAAATTTGCATTTTTACAGTTTACACAGAGATGATAATGGTATTGTTTTCAAAAACTTGCTCTTGAATCCCGTTTTCAAAAGTTTGCGTTTTCAGGCCCCCAAAATGCTGTTGTCCTGTAAATGAACGGCCAAAACGCATAACTTTTCCATTTTTAGTTGAAAATGGTGTTGTGTAAATTGCCCTTAATTTCAATTCAGCTTTATTTCAATTAACAAAAACGATTTTTAATAGTTTACAAAAAGTTAACAAAAACAACAGTGCAACAGTTTGCTGCAGATTAGCTTGAACTGTTTAAATGTTTATAGCTAGCTACCTGTATAGCATCTAGTTTAATGGCACAGACATTTTAAGTCTCTTATCGAACCCTTACTGAGGTTTGTTATCGCCACAGCAGTGCAAAGGGGCATTTGCATTAGCTAAGCATTTGTGCTTGTGTTTGCTTGTTAGCATAGTATTTTCTGGCCCAAGTTTCCTAAGCTTTTGTTAGCACAGAATAATGCCTGTGTTGCACTTAAATGACATACGACTTTGACATTTTCTGAAACTGTAGGCAATGCATTACAGAATTGGTTGCTTAGTGGCATTTTGCACTGGTTGGTGGGAATAATGGGCATATTATTCAAAACAAGTTTTCAAAATTATTATTAAACATTAACAGGGTATTTTTCACAATTAAATATTCATTTTCCCCAAGGCATTTACATTCAATTGAAATGTACAGACTTGCATTATTTCAACTTGCTCATAAGAATTCAAAGTCGGTTTCCCTGATACACAGGCGGCACTGGATAAACTCTAATAATTTACATACACAGCTGTAAGCAGCTGAAGGCTCTGACAGCCTGGCTTCCCGAGCTATTCATCCAGTGTTGGAAATTACTAAGCAGATCTGCTAATGGCTGCCAGAGCGCACAGCTTTCTTCCACTCCCGTAAGCACAGGAGAGAGCGACGGCAGCCCTGACACACAAATCATCCGTCGTGTTTGAATCACCGCCCCGACTGTCTCTCTAAACCTGTCACGGTGCTCAGGCTTTATTCGTGAGCAGGTACTGACAGAGCCCTCATTAACATACCCTCTCTCCGTGTCGCTCTCTCCGCAGGTACGGGCATGGCTTTGAGATGTTTTGTCTGGCGTCCGATTCTGCGAAGACGGTGGTGGCCTCGGCATGTAAGGTACAATCACACGGGTGACCAGATGGTCATTAGTGTCACACAAATGTAGCCGTGGACTGTAATAGACACAGAAAAGCATGCATGCATGAAGCTGATGCTTAAGTAGTTTTAAATATTTAGTCATTTGCCTTTTTAACAAGCTTGTGTCAGTGTAGCAGTTGATGTCCACGTGCAAGTTAATTTTCCCTTTCTTTGATGTAATGAGCCACCTATCGTATTAAAAACATATTGAGTTCTCATGACCAGGGTTGGTAACCAGCCCTACGTGCCCTCCAGCCGCTGTGACACACATTCTGAGACAGTTGAAGGGAGATCATTGGTTTGTGTCCTGGTCTGGCCCCCGTGGTTCTGCCAAACCCGCGCTGATCGCACACAAAGCCCTTCCGAATGAAAGCACATTCTGCGTGTCACCTGCCATTGTTCACGCTCGAGCGGAGGCTGTGAGGTTTATTCAGTGGGGCTGATGGCGGGCTGAAATGGAGGCTCAGATGACTTTGCTGTGGACAGGAGGTTTATCCTCTAGCAGTGCTGGCTGAGCTGTGTAGGAGGGGGGCTCTGCGCTTGAGGTTTAGAGAAAGAGGACAAGCTCTGCTGAAAATGTGACATTGTTTGATTTTGAATGTTGGTGTGAAAGATCTAGATGTCTTATGTCACAGGCCTCTAAACCAGAGCATGCTGCCATTCTCCTGTGGAGCACAACTTCCTGGAAACAGCTTCAGTCGCTGCCCTGCCACAGCCTGACCGTCACTCAGATGGCGTTCTCCCCAAATGGACGCCTTCTGCTCGCTGTTTCTCGAGACCGCACCTGGTCTTTATGGAGACGTGGAAACCCTGACTCCGATACAGGTGAGCAAACATGTGGCCAATAATTTGGCCATAATTTTAGTGATCAAATGTATGTAAATAAAAATATAAATAGAAACTCACTGTAATTTTAAAAAAGGTAATATTTTTTTAATTTACTTTACAATTGAAAAATTACAATACTAATATTTATGTCTTAATTTCTTGATTTTCAAACATTAAACCAATGAGTTTTTAATTAGGTGAAAACCCCAGGGAGCCCTTAAAGGGGACCTGTTATGCCCCTTTTCACAAGATGTAATATAAGTCTCTGGTGTCCCCAGAATGTGTCTGTGAAGTTCCAGCTAAAAATACCCCACAGATAATTTATTATAGCTTGTCAAATTTGCCCCTATTTGGGTGTGAGCAAAAACACGCCGTTTTTGTGTGTCCGTTTAAATGCAAATGTGCTGCTGCTCCCGGCCCACTTTCCAAAAGAGGGCAGAGCTTTAACAGCTTGTGCTTTGGTTGCTCAACAACAACAAAGCTGGAGAATCTCACGCAGCCAAAATGAGGATTGTCAGTAACGGTGTTCAGCCTTACATTGTTCAAACCGGAGTCGGACACTGATGGAGAAGTTACAACTTTTAGAATGCAACTGGACATTTCTGAATGGTTAGTGGATAAATTTATGTAGTTGCTGAGGAGCTGATTCAACTCATCAACTAGCATGTGCCGTCATGTTAATCTTTGGTGCATGGATGCCCACTATGGACGCCCACTATACATAGCGTACCTGTTTGCTAAACAGAGCCATACACACCAGGGTAATGTTTATGATTGCTATCAAATGCTGTGAATGGTCTAATATTTTTTCCAAAATATTGCTCGGACAGAAACGCTTCTTTTTTAGCAATCGAGCTTGCCAGGGTCAACTTGCAGGCTATCCAAGCTAACAAGACACTTTTGCCATGGCCTTAGAACTGGTACACCGTTTTCGCTTGCGAAAACAAAATGACGGCGCCGTGGGTGGAAACGTGCAGAGTGAGGGGCGGAAATAGGGGAGCGAATTCTGAGCGGCTTGTTTTTTCACATGCTTGCAGAGAAAGGCTTGCCAAAACAGTTACTGGGTTGTCCTTTTTCACATTTTCTGGGTTGGTAGATGCACCGGGGACCCGATTATAGCACTTAAACACGGAAAAAGAGATTTTCATGGTATGTCCCCTTTAAAACATTTCTTTTGTGCTTTTTGTTACAAGTTTGGGAAGATGGTTGGTGCATATTGCATTCCCAAACGCACATTATAAGTGACCCAAACTCACAGCAGATGCAGAGATGAGTTTGAGTGAACCGAGCCGCTCTGAGACTGAGAAAACTGCAGATCATGAGCTCCTTGCGTGTAAAAGAGCATACTGTTGTGCTTCACTCTGAAACTTGCATGTTTAATTAAATCCCAGCCCTTGCGATTTGATAACCACACTAAGCCATATCTTTTATTTTGATTAATTGTGGAGCCCTACGAAAAACCCCTCAGAAGTAACGTTCAATAAGATGAATGTGAATGCTAACAGATAGCTTCCTCCAGGGTTTATAGACCTCCTGACTCATCGACAACTTTTACCTTCCTCCATTTCTCTTTGTCAACACTGAGTTTGTGGACTTCAGATGTTCGCCCACTAAGATTCTCCTGGCGTTTAGCAGCAGTTGTCTAGCGCCACCCAATGACCGTGCTACATTCTTCACATGTATTCTAAGCATACGGCACATGGCTAAATCACTGTTGACACAAGGTAACCAGAGGAGCGTCTGTTTTTCTTTCTCCATTTTCTGATGTGTCCGAGGCATTGCCGCCCGCTGAGGCAGAGGCATGCCGCAGTCCGTTCTCGTTGAGGCTGGTATTACTCACAGCCTGTATGCTGCAGACGTGGAGAGGTTAGTCAGTGTCACAGCTGATCAGAGAACAGTCCAGCATGGCGGTCGAACGGTGTCATGCATGGAGAAATCTCTATCACAAAGACAAGTTGCCTCCCCAGCCGTAGCTGCCTGAGCTTTAATTAGCAGAGGCATGCATGTTTTGGTGTGTTTGGGGCACACGCATGGAGAGGGTTACTGGCCAACGTGGCATCACCAGGGTGTGATGACCTCGATAGCAGGACTGTGGGTAAACACAAACTCAGTTTAGAGAGAAATTAGAGCAAACACAGAGGCTAAACGTTACATTTGACTATTTTGTTAATGTTAATTTAGTAATAATACAGATGTGAGTAGTCTTTTGCATATATTACATCACATTTGTTATCTTTTACGTTTTACCTATTTTGTTTGTTTTTTCCAGAGACAAACTTTTCTCTCTATGCAAACACTAGCAAGGACACAGCAGTTCACACACGCATCATTTGGTCATGTGACTGGAGCTCTGACAGCAAGTACTTTGTGACGTCAAGTCGAGACAAGAAGGTAGGTCCAGTTTAACATGGCAGCATACAAAAGTTTTTAGTTACCAATATACCATTGTAGAAAACTAAAATGTCCGATAATAGGGACACTGCCGAGTTGGAGCGAGTAATATAGAGTGCAACAGTCTGGCTCCAGAAGTAAATACTCCATAGAGAAATTAATTTTTAATGATAACCTATAAACCTTTAAAGACAGACCTACTGTTAGTTTCACTTAACCAAAGGCATATACCATCGATTAATAACCTATAGATGGTTTATGCCTTTGGTGAAGCCATCCGTTCACATTATTTCAACTTATTTTTAAAATAATCATGCTGTACAGAAAGTTCCACCAATTAGAGTAACGGCAAGCAAATTGCGCCAGAAGACCTTGCAGGAAAGGCCACTCCCAAGTACTCCTCTCTCCTGTGGTCTGAGCTTTGACATTTGACCTCGTGTGTGTTTGTAGGTGATCATCTGGGGTCCTGGTGTCAGTGAGTGTGAGGGTGTAAGCGTCACTCCCTGCTCCTCTGTTCTGGATGTTGGAGATTCAGCCACTGCCGTGTCTATCTGCCCATATCTCTGTTCAGACCAGAGGTAACCATATTGTAACCAATGATCTTTATGTGACACCATCATTAGAATCAGTGTCATGTGTCTGGGATAAATACTTCATTATACTTGTATATGTGTAGTTATTTGCTGGCTGTAGGTCTAGAGAATGGGCGGATTGTGCTGTATAAATGGAGGCCATCAGAGGATCTGTCTTCTGGATCAGACTGGAGCAGATGTGGAGAAACCGATGCTTGGTATCCTTTTTCCTGCTCATATTCTTATCTCTGCTCTTTATAATCTTGAAATGCAATAGTGAGTTTAAAAATATTATAGTACTTTATCTCAGTAGTGTAATTGACGGACCTGAAAAGAATCTGCACGCACAAAACTAAAAAAAAAAAGAACTTTGGAAATCAAAATTGACTTTTTTAACTTAATATGCATTCTTGGTTTTTCTTGTAAATGACTCTATGGAAGCTTGTTTCCACCGCTAAATAAAAAAATAAAAAAGATAACTGCGACTTTTTATCTCACAATTCTGACTTTTTTTCTCACAATTGTGAGTTTGCATCTCGCAATTGCAAGTTATAAAGTCAGAATTGCATAATATAAAGTGAGAATTGCGTTATAAAGTCAGAATTGCGAGATATAAAGTCACAATTCTGACTTTTTTTCTCGCAATTGCAAGTTTTAATCACGCAATTCTGATTTTATATCTCACAATTCTGACTTTTCAAAGACTATAGAATAACACAAGAAGCGTCACTTGTAGCCAGTCGCTGATTGGTTTCATTTCAAAGATGGCCGCCGAGTGAAATGACTTGTCTTAAAGGGTCTTTGCTTTTTTCTCTCAGAATTGTGAGTTTATATCTCGCAATTGTGAGTTTATATCTCACAATTGCAAGAAAAAAAGTCAGAATTGTGAGATAAATGTCGCAATTACCTTTATTTTTTATTTCATGGCAGAAACAAGCTTCATAATCTTCCTTTTAAAGCATAAAAACTCAAAATAAGACATATCAAACTAAAAATATCCTGATTTTACTTAAATACATCACATTACGGAATTAAAAAGAATTATTTTATAGCTACAGCACAAATTTAGTTTAGTTTAGTAGTTTTTATTCAGTAATAATAATAATCATCATCATCATCATCATAAAAATAGTAATTATAAATATATTATTATTATATCCTATTGATATGTAATCCTAATTTTTGGCCAAATAGTGCAGCCCTACAAACAAGCACAGCAAACCTGGAACTTTTTTTTAAAAATTGCATTTTAAATCGCAATCCCAATTAAATCCCCCCCAAATTGTGCATCCCTACATTAAACACCGAAAATTTGACAAAAGTGAGCAAGTTTTTCATCCTGTTAAAATGCCTCATAAGCCCCTAAAAATAATCTCAGTTTCTCAGTCTTCCTCTTACCTTCTCAGAAAGAGACATGATCTCAAGTTAAACAAGACAGTCATACCTCCTCCCAGAGACCAGTGCTGGTGGTGTAATTGACAACAAAAGGGCCGCATGTATCTGAGCTGGCCCACGCTGCTCGGGAGAAACTTCAGGTTGATACGGGGGCTCCCGTGGGCAGGTTCCGCATTGATCCGTGAAGAGAGAGAATGAGGTGTCAGAGAGAGGCCAGGCCGTGTTGTGCATTCTGTTTGCACCAAGCTCTCTCGCTAGCTATCTCTCTCTCCCCCACAGTGGATTGAGTCCCGACTGGCTAAACTCTCTTTCTGTAGGTGTAATTGATAAACCGTCTGTGTAGGCACTTACATGTATCTCTTACCCAGAAGTCACTCACCTTAGAAGCTCAAGAAGTGAAAATTTGCCATGTATTGCAGTGAGTTCTGAAAAGCAAGATCGATTTGTGTGTTTATTCGTCTGCCTATATTATTTTTGAAATTGGTCAGTGAAAAAGTACTCTTGGAAGTATTTGGACAGTCAGAGTTGAAGTGAAACATCCAGACAAGCGTGTGAGGGGTGATTTGTGTTGCCTTGAATCAACATCCATCCATGCTTGTGGCTTTTCTTGACCGCCCATCACAGTCAGAGTCACACACTAATGGTGAAGAGGCTGCGCTGGAGGCCAAGGCCGGGCAGGGCAGGCCATGGCGGGCAGGAGAGGAACGAAGAGCGAGCTTGGGTCCAGCTAGCAAGCGCTGGTGCCGACCATGTCGTCAAAATCTTCAACATCAAAATATCAGCGCTGTGACTTCGAGTCGCCTCTGGTGACGTGGACTCTGGGTAATATGCAGTGTGTCCAGCTGATATGCAGTATGAATGAACCACAGTCGCCTGATCTGCTGTGAAGTCGTCAGCAGGCCTGAATGTGCTGCTGTAAATGCCGTTTTTCATGGGGGACGCTGGGAGCAGTTTTCTCCATTCCCTTAAATCAGCTTCTGTTCTTCGAATTTTAGTACTATTACTTATGACCTGTAAACACGAACTAATGTAGGCTACTATTTATGATGTATATAAAAAAAACACATTGCTTTGTATTACAATAAATGTCTCTTTTCTAGTAATGAAATGTCACAGGAGTGATTTATCTCAAGCTAACTATAATTCTTTTATTGGCTGTTTTAAAGCACCCCACGTCCCATGAACGGCAAATCCTCTTGTAATAACCTACAGCCGTAAGTGACGGTAAGAGAATAGAAAATCCGGCTCACATCCTCTCGTTTCCAGTGCCTGAAGGACAGATGAGCATTCGGATAAGATGTACAATGAGCCGTGAGGGCCATAGACTCACCAGGCGTGAATCATTCACAGGAGAAATAGTGTGTTTCATTTAGGAAATGTGCTCCTTTTTATTGAGCACGTCCTTTATTGAAACCAATGACATTCATTCTTGTGAGACATTAAAGTAATGTTTTCTGGCTTCAGTTCAACTTAAGTTGTTGTATCGACAGCATCTGTGACGTGCTTTCGATTGACACAGAAGACAATTTAGACTCTGCAAGACACTGCAGCAGTGCTAAAAATACTCAGGAAGTATAGCTGCAAGACTTAAATGTTGTTAACATGGTGTAATAGAATCACTTGCTAACTTAGTTTTCGCTAGGTTATGTGCAATTTGTCAACCTGTCATGACAGCCCTGTAACTTTTCTATTAAGAACACCAGAAACAGACACCATGCAAGTATTTCTAATGAACACTATATTTTTAAATTCTGACTGTTTTGGACATGTAGCTGCAAGACTTAAACATTGTGTAATAGAATCACTTGCTAACTTGGGTTTTTGCAAGGTTATATACAATTTGCCAACCTGTCATGGCGGTAAACCCTGTAGATTTCTTGTACAAGAACACCAGACAAGGGTTTTGTTACTTCAGCTACACATTAACAGATTCATACACTCAGACATGAACACCTTGGAACGCATGTAAGCCACTTCCCGATGCCAAGCCATGTTCAACATCTAGTGGGAAATGTTCCCATGAGTCAAAATGATTTTCTGTGGTAAACTTTAACGTTTCTAAACTTTATCTTTTCTATTGAGGTAAGCTGGTTCGCTGTGTTATTTGAGGACAAATGCTGACCCATCTGTGTTGTGCTGTTGTGAGAAGTGAAAAGGTCTTCTGTGTCCTGTCTGACATGTTAAATATTTGAGCACTTGATGGAATGGGAAAGCTGACTGTGACATCCTCCTTCGTCCTCCAGCATCCAGTTTGGCATGAAGTCCCTGCACGCTCAATAATTCAGTATACTCAACGTAGAGAAACATTCATTACAGATTTATCCTCCTTGCCTTTCTGTGTTTGTTTTATGATTGTGTAAAAGTGTGTGTGAGAGAGATCACAACATGGGCTCACTGAAAAGCTCTACACTGCGCAATGTCAATTAAAGAGAAAGTTCACTCAAAAACGAAAGTTTTGCCATCATTTACTCACCCTCATGTCATTGTGAACCCTGTACGTGTCGTGGCTCTGCGTAATGCTTAATTCTGATTGGTCAATCTCAGCATTCAACGGTCTGATATTTAGCAACGCTGCAGGCCTGTCTGTCTGCTCTCTTGTAACTGGCGCCATCTTGCAGTCTTAATTATCGTTTGTCGTGAAAATAACAACAGCATAGCCTATTAGTCAACATGATATTGACCTTTTTTTATGGAATATTGCAGTATTAATTTATTATAAATGTTCTGTGCACGTCATTATCTCTCCCCACCCAATAAGGTATTTTTGTTGTTTCACGTGGATGTCAAAACACAGAAAAGACTATCGCAACTTCCGTTTCTTTATGTAATATCGCTGCAGTGTTCGCCTTGTTGCTAGGCAGACTTATGTACAGTAGGCCTATATTATAATCGACTAGTTCTTATCTGAAGCTTTAATTACAGGTAAGATTTTAAAATACTTTGAACTCAATTCTTGTCCACATATTTATTTGGTTACTAGCGCCATATTTAATATTTTGACAGGAATGAGGCAGAGGGATAGAAGTGTGTTAAATGGATTGTACATGCCAGTTGTTCACGAAACATCTTTCCAAAACATTTTTTTGTAGACAAAAACTCAACACTGTTTTGAAAGTCGAGTTGTGAAAATTAAGTGTAATTCCTGTCAAAATTTAAACCTCACTACTCTGACTAAAATCTATTAGCCTAACAGCAAGATCACAATTGTAGCCTACAGTTGTTTTCATACTGTATTTTTTGTTTTTAACATAAAATGACACATTTTGAAGAATGTAAATGTTTCTACTTTTCCATACAACAACAGTTCATAATAAAGGGAGCTGAAGAAAGTCATACAGATTTGGATCAACATGAAGGTGAGTAAATTACAGAATATTCATTTGTGGCTGAACTTTAACTTTTAAGTAGATTTTAGTTAATTTCCTGTTAATTCCCAAATGAGGTGCTTGATAAATAATGAAAATAGAATATTTTTAATTATTTTATTAATAAAACATTTTTTGCAATAATTTATTAAAAATGTTATGATTTCCATGCAGTTTAAGGGTACAAGAAATATGAAATGAACACATCCACTTTGATTTGTTCAAGAGCTCCTGTGTGTCTGTGTGTGTGCCATTACAAACACACGGGACGGTACAGCAGTGGAGCACACAAGTGTACACTTCCAAAAAGCACTGTATAGAAAAACAAAACAGATTTGTGGAGTTCCTTTTTTTTTTTTTTTTTTCTTTTTTGTTCTTGATGGGCAGTGACGAGTTTTGTGAACTCAAAAGAGATGACAAATAAAAAAAAAAAAAATAAAGCAAAAGGACCAAAAAAAAAAAAGAAAAGAGCGGTAAGTCTTCCAGCACAGAATAAATAGTTTGTATAGCGATGTGTAAACTTGTAGACAGCACGTTTTCACACAGTGGCAAACAGACATACACGCTCACTGCTAACATTCTGTCTTTTTAACGTCATTTGTAACATCCCCCACTATCATTGTATTGTACCTCTACAGAAAAAATAAGTTGTTTACATTATATACATTAGAAGTGGTTGTTCATTCTCCTGGGGTGATGACAAGGCCTTTCTGTTGTTTGTTACATGATGCAAAGATAGACCAGTTCACACCAGAATACGCATGGAGTCCAGCCCAACAGTTTTCACAAGTCTTCATGAATCTCTTTGCACAAATGAGTGTTTTCTTGCTTTAGAAGTACACAACATTTAGATCATTTTCAGTTTTTTAGGTAACATCACAGATTTAAGTGACCAACAAATCAGCTCTTCACTTCATTTCCTAGGTTATTGCCAAGACGGTCCTAAACAACCAGATGTGCATTCAATAGACCATGATGCATTTTCAAAAGCAACGCGTTAGCGGGTTAACCTTGTGTTTCGCTTGATTCACAAACACATGCACACACAGTGATTTGAATCCACAGTATAGAACATATCCAAATAAAAATCATATAAAGCACTACCTTGTATCTCTTTATTCAGTTTTTGTGTTTTTCCAGTGATTTCCTTAAAACGAAACTGTCAAATTCACTTTTCCCATAATGGTAATGACATGATTACAGTACATACAATAGATAGACGGACCAGTGCTTACCTTTCCATTGTAAAAAGAACAGTTTGTGGTGCATGGTATGTCTTCATGTGGTGCTATGAATGTCTTCATATTTGTTTTTAGTACACTTCATAGTGTCATACAGTCCTTAGGGTTGTTCTGAGAAGCATGATCCCCCATGACAATATTTCTGTGCAACGTCAACATTAGTGTCATAATTATACACCAAAAGTACAGGTAGTGTAAAACATATTTTGGATATGATTCTGCCTTCCAGCTTAATGTACCATCAAGAACATACTGTAAATATCCTTATCTGTACAGTTAGAATGAGCTAATTATTGCCACTTTCATAAGTATTATAATTGTGCATTTGTCAGAAATGATTGAGTAAAATTATTTGCAAAATTAAATCTATAATGTGTGCATAGGATACCATGCACGAAAGATTAAAAAATAAATAATTCCTTTTTAATCAATCTAATACATTCTTTATGTATACATACTTTACCATATGATTACTCTGAATAAGAATCTCTTGATAATCTCTTGTTAATAATTACATGTCATCAGGCTTCTGTAGCCTTAACTAATTAATATTATGGTCATCATTATGATTTAAAATCTCCTTGAGCAGATGTTTGGCTGATTCACTTGTAAACATCCCATTCACTTGAACTCAGTCTGAAAGACATTTATTTAAAATAGATATCTGAGTTGCTCTTTATGATGATTTTTTTTTTATTTGAATACTAAAGTTCCTGTTTATGCCTGGAAGTTTAAACCATTGTAATCAGAGCCCTCATTTATAAAATGTTCATATTTATAAGAACGGTCTTTGATGTGGAAAAGTGCTTAGCGCCATGTCAGGTTCTAAGCAGACATATACACTTTTCCTCGAGGCAGAGAGTCGGAGTACTGCAGGTATTTGGAAATCTAAGCAATTCTTGCCGCTCGCCATTCTCAAGTAAAGGATTTGGAGACCATCTGAAACCATTCAGCTGCGGACAATTTCAAGAACATTTGTGATTTATAGTTTCACATCTAGAAAGGAGGCATGCGCGCATTTTTTTTTGTGTGTGTACTTTCATTCTCTGAATCACACATACGCACATTTGAGAAATTATCGTAAGATCAAATGTAGGACGGTTTCTTTGCAACATTTTATAAATGAGGCCCCAGCAGCTGAAAATAGGACCAATGGATTTCAGTATAAGAATCTACCCATTGTATGACATTAAAGGGATAGTTCACCCAAAAATGAAAATTATCCCATGATTTACTCACCCTCAAGCCATCCTAAGTGTATATGACTATCTTCTTTCAGACAAACATAATCAGAGATATATTAAAAAAATCCTGGCTCCTCCAAGCTTTATAATGGTAGTAAAGGGGGGGCCAGATTTTGAAGCCCAAAAAAATACATCCATCCATTATAAAAACAATGGATGGCCGTCTGCCGGAAGATAGTTATTATAGTTAATAAAGTTTTAAATATGGATATTTTTCTTACAAAAACCCATCGCTTTGTTCAGAAGGCCTTTATTAACCCCCTGGAGCCATATGGATTACTTTTATGATGGATGGATGCATTTTTTTTTTTTTTGGCTTCAAAATCTCACCCCCCATTCACTACCATTATAAAGCTTAGAGGAGCAAGGATATTTTTAAATATATCTCTGATTGTTTTAGTCTGAAAGAAGATCATATACACCTAGGATGGCTTGAGGATGAGTAAATCATGGGATAATTTTCATTCTTGGGTGAACTAAACCTTTAAGTTGTATGATATTGTGCATTTAATTAGTAATCCTTTTGTAAAATGTTGTAATGACAGTATTGACCGTATACTGTGACTATACATGTCAGATATACCATTAAAAAAAGAGAAAGAAATACAATTTAATGTGAGCTAGCCCTTTTACGTCTACTGATTCACTGAGCTTCATTGTTGCTTATTACCTTCCATCCCTCTGTTAAAATATATTGAAGTTACAATCTTTTAGGAACACCTTTAGTAGATCTGTTAAGCATCATATGTTTGTTAATGACATATTAATGAAAGTTATTGTAGATTATTACCATAACATATTTTAACTGGAGGTTGAAAGGCGATTAGAAACAATGAACAAATAATGCCGATATGTTAATAAATTGGATATATTGTTTTTTTTTTATGTCCAGTGTACACCATTCTCTCTGTGTTGATGTTTTAGTTTATTCTCTAATATAGGACATTAAATGTGATGTTCACATGTGCCAAATATGTTTCATATTGTGGGATACTGACTGCTGAACGTGCCAAACAACATAACAAAGACATTGAAGAATAAACAACAATGCAGAAATGAACTTGGAAATAAGAGCTAATGAAAACTCAGGTCATAGTCACGTGCTGCAAAAGTCAAGTCAAAATGTAGACAATCCCCTCCATGTACTGAAAAACTCATTGTGTATTAGAAACATCAGTCTCGGTCATGGCCGTCATACTAAGACAAGCTCCCGTGGCGTTGTGGGATTTTTGCGTATCTGTGTTTGTTATATTTAAAGGTCTTTGTCATCGTGACTCATAAGTGAGCGTGAGGTACTATGACAACCGCTGTTAGCAAACGAACCTGCATTGTTTCAATCTCCTCTTTCTTCCCCCGGAAAGTTGAGACAATAAATACCCATGAATTTTGCGTTATTATCATATAACAGCCATACAGAAGGAAGTCCGAAGTTAAAGAAATTCTCGATGCATTGACTAGGATAATATGTGATGTCACTGTTTTCGTCATCCGGTCGACAAGATTCGGTCCATTAGGCTCCCGTAATACGACAGGCACACAAGTACAGTAACAAATCTGACAGAAACTAAAACCAAGACACCGACGGTGAGATATCAGCCGAAATAAACTCTTGCCTTTGATATGAATGATACGTAGCTTATTTCCGATAATTCATATTTTGATTACATTTCCAGATTTACAAAAGTAGTATGACACCAGCTCTAGCTGATGCTCCCTATCTCTGCAAGACATTGTGCAAAGTTCAATACACACAGTAACATTTCTATAGCAACTATGAGGTAATTTCACTGTTGCTAAGAGCTATGTGAAGTATTTCACAATGTCACTCTGTGACTGGGGCGGAACTCTGCCATTTCTCCCCTGGAACAACACGGGCACACGCACGCAATCAACCCGAGCCCTTTTAGCCCAAGCTACAACCGTAGAGGATTCACACAAGTTGGGTTTTTTTCATCAACCAAAAGAAAAGGGGAAAAAAAAACTAAAACAAGAAATAAACAGAGGGAGGGTAAACTGAGAGACTGCACCAGAAAGTCAAAACGAGGCTTTGTTCTTACATGACTCGCTCTTATTAGGTTAATTACACTTGTGCTAATTTTTCAGTCCCGCTGTTTAATACAATATCGTTCTTCTGTCTTGCTGTGTGGACCGCTTCTTTTGTGTAACCTCGCAGTTTTCTGTGAGGATATTTTGGTTTTGCTCCGCATGGAGTACCACTTCCCTGTTATTATCGCAATTTGTGAGTCTTCTTGTTCTGTAACAGCCGGTCACATGACGGCTATTGTACATCCGAAGCATGGGGCTGCATCTGTGTGTTTCAGTCCCAGTATGCAGGAGCAACTCGCTCGGCTGGAATGGAAGACTGACTCTCTAAAATCGCCGGTTTTGTCTCTTGCATCCCTTTCGGCTGGACCTGTGGCTCTTTTGAGGTCGCAGTTGCGCAACCTCTAACGTGACATTACTTGCGATAAACCAAAGTGGTACTTTCGATTCTCTGTTACCAGGGCATGCCTACATGATGCTAGCTGTTTTTGAAAAACAATGTGTGGTACACGTCTATCCAGGTGAGAACAGTTGGCCCACGTTACCCTGAAACACTCCCTTGTTATCTTTAGCAAAAAATTGAGACACTAATAGTCTTATTTACCATTAACCACTTTTTCACACCATTGGGACATTGAAGCAATACAACAAATTCATACCGGTTTGCAACGTCGTAAGTGTTTGTTCCTGGTTCGTCGACTGTTTGTAAAGTTCTACGGAGCACCAGGCTTCATCCGAATAATTAATTTCACAGCATATTCAAAGCTCACTTTGATGTTCAAATATGGTATTTACATGGCTGTTGATGTGTTGAATAAAGAGGAGGAGTCCTTGGTCACATCCGCTGCCCCTTTCCCGCAAGTTTCAGCAGAACCAATGTGCACGGATTTCGTGGAAAGGCTGCCGGTGGAAGCGTCTCTTTTTTTTAGCAGCTAAGGCTACAGCTCCTGTCCTCCGTTGATCCACGCTGCTCTTTGGGGTGGAGGGTGTGGGGGCGTTAAGTCCATCGAGTTAGGAATGGGAGGTGACGGGACATAGATTATGGGAGTCTGGGTTGGGTTGCTCTGTGAGAACCTCCAGTCACCTCCCTCCTAGCCTGAAAGATCAGTTCTGCTCTGATGTGGCCATGGATGGTGGGAGGGGGGTCACGGATGGATAAAGAGTTGGACCCCGCCACCCCAGGTTGCTCACACGCTTCTGTTAACTGCTGATATTGCTCAGTCTGTCTTTAAAAAAAAGCTGATCGCTTCCTCGGAGTGCAGTGCAGGGCAGTGGTAAGGCTCACAGGCCGGACACCATAACCCTGTAGGAGGGGGGCATGTGTCTGTGGTGCGGGCTGGAGGCCGGGCTGCTCGTGGGACTGCTGCAGCTCGCGTCCACCCCTCCTATGGAGGGTAGATAGGCGTGATGCAGGATCGGCAGCTGCAGGGACAGCCTGCGCTGTATGCTGCAAACACAAAGCACACAGATGAAAATAGTTATTATACATAAAATATCCCATTCCTCACTTTCTGTAATGCTCTTTAGTGAATGTGTGTTTAATAGTGGTGAAGAACTCTTGTATGTATGTAACAGAAGTTCATCTGTAATTATATCACAAAGCACATTTAAAGGGGTCCTTGATTATGATTTCACTTTTTTTTAACTTTAGTTAGTGTGTAATGTTGCTGTTTGAGCATAAACAACATCTGCAAAGTTACGGCGCTCAAAGTTCAATGCAAAGGGAGATATTTTCTTTTACAGAAATCGCTTTTCAAGGACTACAACAAACGGCTGGTAGGGACTACAACAAGCTTCTTCCCAGGTTAGTGACATCACAAACCCCAAAATTTATATAAACCCTGCCCCTGGGAACACACAACAAAGTGGGTGAGGCCATGCTGGGCTGCTTTAGAGAAGAGGAAGAGTTGTAGTAGAGTGTTGTTACCATGCTGTCATTTTATGCCGGACTGCTTCACAAATGAAGGTCAATTCAACGCTGGATTTGCACAAAAGATTAACATGACGGCACATGCTAGTCGATGAGTTAAATCAACTCCACAGCAACTAAATAAATTTACCCACTAACCATTCAGAAACATCCAGTTGCATTCTAAAAGTTGGAACTTCTTCCTAAATCCTACAATCAATAAAAAGATTTTCTATTTGAATATATTTTAAAAGGTAATTTATTTCTGTGATGGCAAAGCTGAATTTTCAACAGCCATTACTCCAGTGTTTAGTGTCACATGATCCTTCAGAAATCATCATCTTATTATCAGTGTTGAAAACAGTGGTCATTCCTAATATTTTTGTGGACAACGTGATGACTAGAAAGCTCTAAAGACCTTTTTTTTTTTTTTAAATAGAAATCATTTAAAACATTATTAATGTCTTGACTCTCACTTTTGATATATTTAAAGGATTATTTCACTTTCAAATGAAAATTAGCCCAAGCTTTACTCACCCTCAAGCCATCATAGGTATATATGACTTTATTCTTTCTGATGAACATAATCGGAGAAATATTAATAATTATCCTGACGCATCTGAGCCTTATAATGGCAGTGAATGGGACCAATGAGTACGAGCTGAAGAAAATGCATCAATCCACAGCCATCCATCATAAACATACTCCACACGGCTCCGGGGGGTTAATAAAGGCCTTCTGAAGCGAAGCGATGTGTTTATGTAAACAAATATCCATATTTAAACATGTTATGAAGTAAAACATCTAGCTTTCGCCAGACCGCCTTCTGTATTCAACGTACAAAGAAAGTGTAAAACTCTCGCAGTTCACAAAGCTTACGCTACGTCCTACGCCTTCCCTATTCAATTTACGGAAAAAGTGTAACTGACGCGACACCAGTTTACACTTTCTACGTAACTTGAATACAGAAGGCGGTCTGGCAGAAGCTAGATATTTTACTTCATAACTTGTTTAAATATGGATATTTTTTTACACAAACGCATCGATTCGCTTCAGAAGGCCTTCATTAACCCCCCGGAGCCGTGTGGAGTATGTTTATGATGGATGGATGTGGATGGATGAATTTTCTTCAGCTCATACTCATTGGTCCCATTCACTGCCATTATTAAGCTCGGATGCGTCAGGATATTTATTAATATTTCTCAGATTATGACCCCAAACTTTTGAAAAGTAGTCTTTCTCCATTTTTTTTTTTGACAGCAATAATGAAATCACACACATTTCATTACATTACAGTAAATGTTTACAAGTGTATAAGGCTTTTTTTTTTTTTTTTGGGTGGGCACTTGAAAATGGACAACTTTTCCTTGTCTCAGGATAGTCAGGATGAAGGGTTTGGGACTGTGCTTGTTCTTGTGGTTCCATCAATCCAGTATGTACCTGGCTGTGTTGATCACCTGATAAAAAGTCTATTTCATACCTGTGTCTAGGTGTTTGAATCAAACTGCTCCCCAAGAGGCCGTAGCCCTTTAAATCAATTACAGAAGCCAAATGGCAGTTATATAAAGTGCACACACCACACCTCTCATGATTGGTTTTACGATTGGAGTCTCTTTGAGTTATTGCTTTCAATTAAATATTAATTGCATACATCAATTAAGGAAATGTCTTCTGTTTAGAAATAATTAACATCGATTAGTCAGATGTTGCAGGTTTACTTGCAAAACAAAAAATTAAAAATAATCTTTATGCCAATGTTATTAAACTAAATATGTATTTGTTTATTCTTTACTGCAGGCACAATAAATTACTCACTGCATATTCCCATGGCAGAGGTAGTGTTATTTTGCAAGGTCAAGAGACCATCAGCTACTGGGGTAAGTGTGTGAGAGTATGTGTGAGTGAGTGTGTGTATGTGTGTTTGATGAACAGTGACAGTGCAGAATCCCTCCTCTGTGCGATCAAACATTCATATGCTGGGACGGCCTGTAGTCCTCTAATTCTACTCTCTTGTCTATTTTCAGGGTCCAGTGCCTTCCGCTCTCACTAGAAATCACACGTTATGTAACCACAGCCCCCCTCCCACATCTCTCTCTCTCTCTCTGTCCCTGAACCTCTCTTATTTGCTTTCATTTACTTTTTTTTTTCTTCCTGATTTCTGTATTATTTTCTCACCTCCCTGTAAATGAGTCTATACAACAATGTATGTTGTATCTATTCACCTTGTTTTTAACACAAGAGTGGGCGTGGCCATTGGTAACTTGAATGTGCGAGGCTTCCGGTGTCATTCACTTCTAGATATTGTATCTGTACAAAAACTGTCCGTTAGGCTGCTTGATTTTGAAAACTGGTATTTGTTCAAATATTATTTTAATTCATTATCATAATCATAAACACATTGGTTTGTAGCACTAATAGTTTTCTCATTTACTGACTTTGTTATTCTTCTAGTTATGTACCTATAGCGGCTAGTGAATCAGAAGAAAAAACTTACTTCAGCGTTGCAAAATAAGGTGGATAGTGTCACCAAAAACTATTTGGAAAATAAAGATCCTTAAAGGGATAGTTCACCCAAAAATGACAATTCTGTCATCATTTACTCACCCTCAAGTTGTTCCAAACCTGTAAGAATTTCTTTCTTCTGCTGAACACAAAAGAAGATATTTTGAAGAGTGTCAGTAACCAAACAGTTGATAGGCCCTATTGACTTCCATAGTATTTTTTTCTCCATACTATGGAAGTCAATGGGGCCCATCAACTGTTTGGCTACCCATATTCTTCAAAATTTCAGAATTTCTTCAAAAGACATTCATACAGGCTTGGAACAACTTGAGGGTGAGTAAATGACAATAATTTTTAGATGAACTATCCATTTAAAGACCCACAGATGGACATATAGCTAGTCAGTAGCGGGTGGCTTTGCAGAGAGGGATATTCACATTCTAGAGAGCATCTGATTAGATAAAAATCTAATCAGTGTAACATTAATGATGAATATTTTTTTGGTCCGTTTTCCTAAAAAGACAAGATATGAAAAAAAAGACTCGTACTTTTGTCTTAATACTTGTCTAAAAAAATTTTTGTTAGACAATTATATGTTATGTCTGGAAAGTGTGCTTTTATCTTAATATCAACTTTGGCTATTTTGTTCATGTGTCCAGAAACTTTCTGGGTGTGTGAACTCACTGTTCTGGTGAGTTGATGTCTTCTAGTGGACCTCTGCTTATCCTAGAAGGATCCATGGATCCCCACTGAGCTTGGGGTTTCTGCTCTAAGTGGTTCTTCAGAGATTTCTCTCCATCTGAAAACAAAGGCATGATGTTCAGAATGCTGTCTTTCCATCAGGATGTCAGCTGAAGAACTGAGTCAGAACTTGCACCTTATATGACACTTCAGGTTGACATGTTTGGGGGTGAATAATATATAACACTCCAATAAATTGTTCTTTTTCTCTAGGTGACAGTAACAGTGGGAAAGTGTGTCACATACTGAAATGAGTCACGACTGACAGCTGTGTGTGATCGACAGGTAAGGAACACAAGGTTTGATATCCATTTCTCCTACCTTTGCCGTCAGTGAAGTTGCGTATGCTCAGGATATTGTTGACATCTTGGTAGTGGTTTTGTTTAATGTACGGAGTCTTTTCTGGAGTGTCCTGGAGTTGCATGGTAACCTCTTCCAGTTCCTTATCCAGCTGTAACACAAATTTAAAAATTCAGGTCCCATTAGTAATGCATTAATAACAATGAACGAAATATTTGTTGTAGTATTTATTAATCTTTCATAAAATTAGCTAATAAAAATACAACTGTTAGTTCATGTAAGCTCAAGTCTGTGAAATAATATTAACATACACAACTTTTGATTTTAATAATGTATTAGTAACTGCTGAAATTAACAATAACTAAGATTAGTAAATGCTTTGAAAGTATTTTTCATTATTAGTTCATGTTAACTATTGCAGTTAACAAATTAAACCTTATTGTAAAGTGTTACCAGTAATTTAGTTTATATAATAAATTAATAATTTATCATTTTGAAATAAAAAACTGAAAACATACAGAAGTTCATACTTTCAGTAGCAAAAAAATGTATTGATTTCAGAAACCAAAACGAAACTGCATACTGCTGCTTCCAAAATATCTATTAGTCTTGATATAATTATTTTTTTATTATTTAAATATAATTATTTAGTCTTAATATATATTTATACTTAATCTAATATATATTTTGCATATTAGGCATTTGCTCAATAGACGTTTTGTTTACCTGTATTAGTTATTTTTCTTCACAGCATTTGTTAATATATAATATAGGGGAATAGATTAATATTGTAAAAAAAATATGACCCCTTTAATCTGTGTAGTGGCGTATTAGTAATTGTTAGCATTATCTTAATTACTGTTTAAGTACACTGTCATTCTAGGAATTTTATAATTTTGTCATTTATGATGATTGAAATCAGAGAAACTTCTGTCACCTCTGTAATTCTCATTCGCAGGCGGTGGTTGTCTGTCTGTAGTCCATCCAGACGGGAAGTGTTGGCCTGGTTAACACTGGTTACTGAGGTGGAAGTCTTGGAATCTTCCTTCTTCTGGTTCTGGGTGAACTTTAACCTCCGGTTTTGTGTGGCAGCATCCGGGTTTGTTCGCATTGTTATAAACTAACAAAAGAGAGAGAACAAGGACATACTATTGAGATCTTTTGCCATTGAGTCTGCTTAGGATGTATTTGTTTAGAGGTCGAGTCGAATCTTTGTAGTCTTTCAAATTTCAGTGTGTTCATTTCCAGGGAGCTCCAGGGGATGCAAAGTAAGCACTGTTCTCAATTATATTCAGGTGAACTTGCTAGGGATTTGCACAAATCAAATGCCAGAATGTGGCTTTCGCTGACCTCTACAATTCTTTCCCCATAGGGCTGGATCAGGCTGTACATTGCAGTACTTACCTTTGGCACAAACACCAGACACAGCGTGATGGTGCTGCAGAAGATGATGACCAGTGCCACGATGCAGAACTGCACATTAGGCTGATCTCGGGTCAGGAAGGACACTGCTGCCCCAATGATACACATGATGCCCACATTATACACACTCATACCGATGTACTTGCTGTCGTTCAGGGCTGGAATGCTCACATTTCTGGTCTCCCAGGCCAAAAAACATCCAAACAACTAGACAAAGAGAAAAGTGCAAGGGATTATTTATTACAGGTATAAGAGCAGTGAAATCTTAAGTTTTGCAACAAGATGTTACATGAAAAGATAAGACAGAATAGGATTATTGGTCATAAGACATTTTGCATAGACAATAATTTTCACCTTCATGACTGTGTGCAGTCCTCAGTTTACAGTGATGAATCATAAAGCCAGTGAGAATGAACTGTGACTGACTTATTTAGCACCCTAATGCCTCTAAAGGCAGCTAACAACACCTGTCCAACTCTCAGGAAGTCAGAGCAGTAATCAAAGCACCTTTGTGTGAGACTGGAGTGAACTCTGAGAAATATGACTCAGCTAACTTAATGACGCACACTCTGAGATTTGATTCTGCACCCACTCGCCTCAAACCTATTCAATCCTAATCCAATCACAGCCCGTCTCACTCTTTTCCTTGTTCACCCTCTCAGTCTCTCTTCCTTCTCTTGTTCTACTGGAACATGTCAGCTGTAAGTGAGTTAGCAGCAGGTTTTCAAACATGACAAGAGGAAGGCAGAGGAAGTTTTCTGAAATGTCACATATAAGAGAATGTGAGTGTGATCATGGCATTTTCACTTGTCCACTATTATGTTTGATGACTCTTATTCTAAATACCTTTCAGCTTCGACTTAACATTGACACCTTTGCCTCCCCCAAAATCTACACCTATAGTTTCCACAGAGGAGCAGAGAGACGAAAGAGACAGGAAGAGATACTCTGTGGTCCACAGCTAAACTTTGACATGGATCGTCTACTGTAGGGCAGGGTAATGGCCTGCCAGTCAACTGAACCACCTGCCGCTATTACAGCAGCAAGAACAAGAGGACAAATCATTTCCACAGAGCACAAAGTGAGTCAGAGGGCAGATTTTTATTTGAGGATGTTACCACCATTGACTCAGAGATAATGGTCAGTGCTATGGGCAATTAACTAACGGTTTTTTAAGAAAAATATCCATATTTATAACTTTATAAACTAGAATCACTGGCTTCTGTACGTGAGTCGATTCTGGCGGAAGAGAGAACTTTGACCTGATGCATGATGTATTGACGAACACGGAAGAGCAGAGGATAGAGCAAAACAAAACACCGGTCACGAATTAGAAGTCTAAAATGAGAATTTTTAAAGAGAAATGTCAGAGAAGCTTGAGTTTGTTGCCAGCCCTATTTGTTTGAACCGCGAGAGGTGTCTACTCTCACCTAAGCTTACACTACGCCTACGTCCTACGTGAACTCACAGACGGATGTTACTGGAAGCTAGTGATTATAGTCTATAATGTTATAAATATGGATATTTTTCTTACAAAAACCCATTGCTTCACTTCAGAAGGCCTTTATTAACCCCCTGGAGTCGTATGGATTACTTTTATGATGGAAGGATGTGCTTTTTTGGGCTTCAAAATCTCTGTTACTATTCACTCCCATTATAAAGCTTGGAAGAGTCAGAATATTTTTTAATATAACTCTGTGTTTGACTGACAAAAGAAAGTCATATACACCTAGGATGGCTTGAGGGTGAGTAAATTGTGGGATAATTTTAATTTTTGGGTGAACTAACCCTTTAAAGTTTACAGCAGTGTTTCTCAACCTTTTTGACTCCATTTTTAAAAACAATATTTTGAAGGCTCCCCAATATACTTCTGGTACTTCTGCAGTAATGACAAAGCAAATTTTCAAACTTTTTTTATATATATAGAAATTAGGAGTGGAAATATAATATTTTCAGTTTCAGTAACTGAAAGTTCTTTACAGGTAAAAATAAATAAATACAAATAGCCATTTCTACATGATAAAATATTTTAGAGCTTGACATAACTAGAAATTATATTCATTATAAAAATGTCCAAGACTTTTTAGGATTTTATTCATTTCCACTTTTCCAGGTCTAGAAATCACACATTCAGAATTCTGTGGGAAGACCGTGGGACTCTTAAATAAAAATAACAGGTGTTGAAGAAATTAATTAAAAAAAGAAAAAAGAAATGTAATATGTTTTCACATCTTACTGTGTTTCAGCTTATTTAATACTTATTTTAAATAATTTTAAGCTTTCCTTAAGCCTAGTTGAGAACCACTAGTTTACAATAATCTCTGGTTTTAGACTTTGGTTCAGTGTAAACATAAACACAACATAAAGACTGATAATAAAGCAATAAGCTGCCCCAGGGGGTGTGCTGATTTCAGCACTCTAAGAGCTGTTCTTGAGGCTAACCCACCTTAGGGTAAAGTCATAGTAATGCAGACCTCAAGTGGCTTTTTTCCCATTTTGATTTGTAGCTTTTATAAAGCAGCAGCAGCAATATGATAAAAGACAATATTGTTCCATAATTAATATCCAAGTACTCTAATTTGTGTTTGTTAACACTATTATAATGTCTATTGGTGATGAACATTAGATAACTGTATGCATGGCATTTGTATTTCCTGATGTAACAAGAGACTCAGAATCTAGTATTGCAAATGCATTTTCATGAAAGTGGCAGAATATTCAGACTCCGTTGTCTGCGGGAGCAGATGGCGATCATGTTGATGCTCTCTAGAATGTTCTCACTCACCATAAGGAGGCCTTTGTAGGCATAGACAATCCCCAGCCAAATGGTCATGTGCGTGTTCTCGCAGTGCTCCAGGAAGGGCCGGATTGCGATGTCTCGTCCCTGAGGATCCGCCTGTGGAGACGCAGTGAGGAAACCAATGAGTGGAAATAATCCTGGCTTAAAAAACACCATTGTCACTAACAACAATAACAAAATACTGAGCCCAGGCTTATTTTCCTTGACTTTAAATGCATTAATATGAAGGTTGATTTCGGGTTAACTTAAAGAATTTATTAAGTACATTTGCATTTAGATTTAGAAAGTAAAACTACAAAATTGCATTTGCATTGAGTACAAATATTGAGGCTGAAGGCATTACAGAAACTGGGATCATTTAATCTCCCATGGGAGACCAACCTTAATGGACTTTAACAGAGATAGTAACAATAATATAGTCACCTCTACAGGATGTCACTTAAGAGTTAACGATTAACAATAACTCTTTATGGGTCAGGCATTGATCGCTTGATATTGATCGAGATATTTACAGTTCTGATATGCAAGACAGGTCAGGACTGGACAGGACTCGTGAAGGAGGTCTGCGAAAGAGAGATCTCAACTGAGTTCTCAAAGTGCTGGGTCTAAAAGTAGCCAAGCTCTAACCCACTTTCTCCTGCCCCAGTTTGAAAAACCTTAAGCTTGCCATGCAACAACCCGGACACAAAGATAGACAGGGATACAACCTCCAAAAGCATTCCTAAGTCTTGCCGATTTTTCCCAGTTTAGTCACAGAGCGTAACAACCCCGGCTTTCATCCGCCTCTTGTGTGGCTCTATCTGCGTGATTTGAGTTTAGCATTAAGGAGTTCACAGCTCAGAAGACATCTTCACAAAGTGACGGTGCGAGTAAAGTGGGCCAGCACACACAAGAAGTTCTATTTATAAACCACATATTCCATGATGTGATGAATCCTAGAAGTCAAACTGTCAGACAATTTTTAAACTCAGCGAGAGAACATCAGAGAGGAACTGATGATATAGAGTCTGCGGAAATTGTTGATGTAATAAAGTGCTTCTACAATAGCAATGAAAGAAATAGCAAAAAATAACTAACTTTGCTTTGAAGTAATTATAACATAATGTAAAAAAAAACTGCCCAACTGCAACTTAACCACTAGTTTACTGACAATAATATCTTTCCCCACACTGAAAGTAACACAGTAATGCTCGTACTTCTCTGTTAAACATTCAAGTGTTCCACCTGACCTTAAAAACCAAGAACTGAAAAGATAAAATTTAAATAAACTGCTTATTTCTAACTGCACAACAACAAGAGCTCTGCTTTCATCATAGCCTGAGCTGTAGTTAGTCGAGCTGTGTGGTGTTGCCGGGCAACAGTCGGTGGGTTGGGCTTAAAGAGAGTGCTGGGTGCTCAGTTATTTCTCACTGCATTAGGCATCTAATGTAATTGTTCACTGGAAGCTGAAAGGATGTGTGACTGACAGAGTGTCTGTGGAGAGACGGCGACAAGAGGGACACAGTCAGCTGAGAAGAGAGAATTATATCAGTTTATAGACTGGAATGAACCATATGGACACAGAACTGCAAACAGACAGCCGTTAGGTGTGTATTAGTACAGCAGCAGGTTTAGACACAGAAGGGGCACCATACAGATATGTAACTATAACTCCTGCCTAAGACTTTTCACTTAAAAATGTATTATTAAAGCTTAGCTTACTAATTGATTGTAGATTACACGTCAATTATGTCATTTAAATATTTAAATAAATTATCAAATTAAATTTAAATACCTATTTAAAATTGATAGTTTTGGTCCTGAATGTTGAAATATTATTACAACTTAAAATAATTTTCTTGGCCATTACTCCAGTCTTCTGTACATGACACCATTTTCACAATACTTTACACAATACCATTTTCAACTAAAAATCGAAAACTTTTTCATGCGTTTTGGCCATTCATTTACAGGACAACAGCGTTTTGGGGGCCTGAAAATGCAAACTTTTGAAAACGGGTTTCAAAGTGCAAGTTTTTGAAAACGATACAGTTATTGTCTCTGTGTAAGGACAAAAATGCAAATTTGTGAAAACGGTGACGGCATGTGCGTGCGTATGACGTGTTTAGTCTATAGGCGTGTAGTTTTTCTTTACAAAGTGACATCGCCAACTACTGGCCAGGCATGCATAAAACGGTGTTTTTTTGTCATTTTCGTAGATCCGTGTGAACGGGGATTGTTTTGACAACGTTGCCGACTGTACGCAAAAAATGCAAAGGAAAAACTCAGTTTTAAGTACATCGTTATTTGGTGCTCAATAAATATTTCTTCTTCTTATTATTAGTTGAAAATGTAAAGTATTGAAGTGCTTTTTTAAGATTCTTCAGTGAATAGAAAAAAAGTACAGCATTTATTTGAAATAGAAATATTTCATAACATTATAAATATCTTTTTACATCCATTTAATAAGTCATTGCTAAGTAAAAGTTTCAATTTTATATATATAAAAAACGAATCCAAACATTTGAACGATAGTGTTTTATTGCAAATGATCTCATTGCTTAACTGCTTAATGCATTAAAACCTAGGTCTTCAACCCTGCTCCCTGTTTAAACCCTGTTTTTTCCATCCTGCTTCAGCTCACCTGGCCTGCGATTTTTCAAGCAATCATGAAGACCTTGATTAGCTGGGTCAGGTGTAACAGGTCCTACTCGACCCACTCAGAGCGGGATTCGAACCCAGGGTCTCCAACATGGGAGGCGGGCACGCTAACAAGCACGCTAAAGGGGTTAGGCAGGGGTGAAGTTTACTCACACAGCTCTTACTAGCAGTCCTCCGTTACACAGGTGTATTTGATTGGGATTGTAGCTAAACTCTACAACAGTGGGTCCCCAGGAACAAGGTTGAAAACCTAGGCATTAAAGTTTACATGGTGTGATCCTGTCCTCATGTATCTCAATCTAAGTATGAAAAAAATAATCAATCCAAAATGACGGGGAGAGTGAAAGAAAGAGAGAGAAAGAGTCAGTGACTTCAGGGTACTTTGCCTCAGTCGTTTCTCCATGAGCATATATTTTATTCCATTGAGAGTTTAGTACAGCATGAATGCGATTTCTATTATCCAGCCTCTTTCTAAGACCTTTGATTTTGAGCTAAGCTCTTGTTTAAGGGAAATGATAGTTATAATACTCATTTGGATGGGTCAGTCACCCTCCTGTCCGTCTGTTTCTCTCTGACATGGCTTCTTGTGACCACAATCTCTTATCTGTAGTAATCCTTTTACATTACATCCTCTGATCTCTTGGCGGCTGCGTGCCATTGCTTAAATGTAGTATGGAGAGGCAGATATTGTTCAATGGAGCTGAGAGTTGTTTAACAAGAAGTTAAGTCAATTATTCAGCCATCTAATCTTAAGGTCAACTCGAGCGATACTTCACTGACCTAATCCCACAGCAAAGCCATAACACACATCAAGGAACACCAAGCACCATGGTTCAAAACCAACACTCTCCAAGCACCAAATACAAGTAAAAATTGGCTCTGGTCAGTAAATAACACAGAGTTACTTTGCCCATGTTTACCAGAACTGCAATATAATACATTATATAAATTAAAAATGATAGGATGACCTCAAATTTCATTCTGAAATTCAAATTGAAGGCATTTATCTAGGATGCTAGGATGTGCACTGTAAAAAAATTATTTTCCTGATTTATCACAACATTTTTTATTTTGTCAAATCAACTTAGATAATGTAGATGTACTTCAGATAACATAATATTTTGAATTTTGATTAAACCAGTCGCCTTCATTGTATTAGCTCAAATTTTTGATTTCAATGAACTCAAAATTTCAAGGCAACCAGGCAACTTACTTTTTTTAAGTTAAACCAACAATATATATATATATATATATATATATATTGCCACACTGTAAAAAAGAATAGTTTGAAAAACATGAATTACATTACATGAATTATTTTTTATAAAATATTCCAAAATAAGAAAAATGTATGAACTTTCTCTGTTCACTTGCAATTTGCAGGTGTGGCAAAAGTAAATTTTGGACCATGTTTGATTTTTAGCATTTGCCTGCTTGCTGACTGCTGACTGAGCTGACTTGCTGAACATCTCTGTGTGGCTCCTCCAGGATTACATCTACCTGCTCCAGTTTGAGGATGAACCTGCAGCTGCACGCTGATGCTTTGCAGATCTGTCTCCCTCTGGTGTGTGCTTATTTTTGGAGTCCACTGCTCTAAACTCCCCTTCAAATGCAGTGACTTCAAAGTGGCCCTGCTGCAGTCCCTGCGGCTGAGCCTGGGAGCTGCCATCACTGATTCATTACAGGCTAAATGCATCATTAGACCAGGAATCTAACCCCGAACATCACGCGCATTTAAATATGCAAATGAGAACGTGCAGTGGCATGTTTCAGATTGCCTTTGTTATTGCAGCCTAAAATGCTTTTTATTGACATCATTCTTTAATCTAATGCTCCAGAATATCTCGGTTTTAATCACAACTCCCATCTGCTCGCTCTCCGCGAGTCTCTGATGCAAATGACTTTCGCTATGTTGCCGTCACGTGACTGCTGTACCGTGCACCCTTCGCTCCTACACAAATACACTCACTTATGAACATGCAGCTAATTTGCGAATAACAACATTCATAAATGGAGTTCGAGTGCTCGCTGTCAAACGTTATTAGAACTCACGCATGGGCAAACATTTGTATCTGGTGACTACTGGGATTATACTGAGGTATTCACGCAGATGCGCTCTCAGTATTATGGTCACGGACACACAAACACTCATGTACACTCGCACACTCGCAAACCTGGAAGGCCATAATGCTTCCAGCATGTTTTCTTTTCCGAGGGACAGTCGAGATTTGTGACTCGGGTCGTCTATACATCCTTGTTGAGTCAAGGACACGGAGAGGTCCCACACACGATAAGCCATCAGTCCTGATAACTCATTAGGACTGCTGTTTTTTTCCTCCATGAGGGCAGGCATAGCAAACTGTGAGTGATGGAGGACGGCTGCTCTCCATCATAGTGCATTCTGCTGCCCCCATGATTACTGAAGCCACATGCACCTTTCTGTGTCGTGGACATCAGGGCACGGAAAAGAGTAGATGTTTGTTTGTTCGACTGTCCTCTAACCATGACCAACAGTGTTTATAAATACACCACATCTCAAATTCTGTATTGTGTTCACATTCGGTGATGGGAATGATAGTAGTGGAAATCACATTTGAAACATTTTTGGAATGAAATAGCTGACTTCCCATAGCATTGCAAGTAGCATAGCATATTGCAAGTATGGCTTAAAGAGGACCTATAATTATGGAAGCTTGTTTCCGCCATGAAATAAAAAATAAAAAAGGTAATTGCGACTTTTTATCTCACAGTTCTGACTTTTTTTCTCACAATTGCGATCTCACAATTCTGATTTTATTCTTAGAATTGCAAGTTATAAACTCACAATTGTGAGTTATGAAGTCAGAATTGCGTGATATAAAGTCAGAATTGTGTGATATTAAATCAGAATTGCGTGATATAAAGTCAGAATTGCGCAATTCTGACTTTATAAGACGCAATTGCGAGATTATATCACGCAATTCAGACTTTATAACTCGCAAATGTGAGTTTATATCGCAATTCTGAGAAAAAAGTCAGAATTGCGAATTATAGTCACAAATGTGCAATAAAACTCGCAATAGCGAGAAAAGTCATAATTGTGAGATGTAAACTCACAATTGTGAGAAAAAAAAGTCGTAATTACCTTTTTAATTTTTTTATTTAGTGGCAAAAACAAGTTTCCATATACAGCTGCTGGTCATATAATTAGAATATCATCAAAAAGTTGATTTATTTCACTAATTCCATTCAAAAAGTGAAACTTGTATATTATATTCATTCATTACACACAGACTGATATATTTCAAATGTTTATTTCTTTTAATTTTGATGATTATAACTGACAACTAAGGAAAATCCCAAATTCAGTATCTCAGAAAATTAAAATATTACTTAAGACCAATACAAAGAAAGGATTTTTAGAAATCTTGGCCAACTGAAAAGTATGAACATGAAAAGTATGAGCATGTACAGCACTCAATACTTAGTTGGGGATGAATTACTGCAGCAATGCGGCGTGGCATGGAGTCGATCAGTCTGTGGCACTGCTCAGGTGTTATAAGAGCCCAGGTTGCTCTGATAGTGGCCTTCAGCTCTTCTGCATTGTTGGGTCTGGCATATCGCATCTTCCTCTTCACAATACCCCATAGATTTTCTATGGGGTTAAGGTCAGGCGAGTTTGCTGGCCAATTAAGAACAGGGATACCATGGTCCTTAAACCAGGTACTGGTAGCTTTGGCACTGTGTGCAGGTGCCAAGTCCTGTTGGAAAATGAAATCTGCATCTCCATAAAGTTGGTCAGCAGCAGGAAGCATGAAGTGCTCTAAAACTTCCTGGTATACGGCTGCGTTGACCTTGGACCTCAGAAAACACAGTGGACCAACACCAGCAGATGACATGGCACCCCAAACCATCACTGACTGTGGAAACTTTACACTGGACCTCAAGCAACGTGGATTGTGTGCCTCTCCTCTCTTCCTCCAGACTCTGGGACCCTGATTTCCAAAGGAAATGCAAAATTTACTTTCATCAGAGAACATAACTTTGGACCACTCAGCAGCAGTCCAGTCCTTTTTGTCTTTAGCCCAGGCGAGACGCTTCTGACGCTGTCTGTTGTTCAAGAGTGGCTTGACACAAGGAATGCGACAGCTGAAACCCATGTCTTGCATACGTCTGTGCGTAGTGGTTCTTGAAGCACTGACTCCAGCTGCAGTCCACTCTTTGTGAATCTCCCCCACATTTTTGAATGGGTTTTGTTTCACAATCCTCTCCAGGGTGCGGTTATCCCTATTGCATGTACACTTTTTTCTACCACATCTTTTCCTTCCCTTCGCCTCTCTATTAATGTGCTTGGACACAGAGCTCTGTGAACAGCCAGCCTCTTTTGCAATGACCTTTTGTGTCTTGCCCTCCTTGTGCAAGGTGTCAATGGTCGTCTTTTGGACAACTGTCAAGTCAGCAGTCTTCCCCATGATTGTGTAGCCTACAGAACTAGACTGAGAGACCATTTAAAGGCCTTTGCAGGTGTTTTGAGTTAATTAGCTGATTAGAGTGTGGCACCAGGTGTCTTCAATATTGAACCTTTTCACAATATTCTAATTTTCTGAGATACTGAATTTGGGATTTTCCTTAGTTGTCAGTTATAATCATCAAAATTAAAAGAAATAAACATTTGAAATATATCAGTCTGTGTGTAATGAATGAATATAATATACAAGTTTCACTTTTTGAATGGAATTAGTGAAATAAATCAACTTTTTGATGATATTCTAATTATATGACCAGCACCTGTATAATACCCCTTTTTCAAAGTCTTGATTTTGTTATTGGGGTCTACTAGAATTGGTTTTCATGTTGAATGTTCAAAAACACATTATTTTTCTTATATTTTATATTATTTCAGCACCTCTCTTCCCAGTCTGTCTGTAACGCTCTGTTTTGTACCGGTCTCTATGAAGCCCCTCCTCCCGTAAAGCGCAATGTGCTCTGATTGGTTGGCTGGACCAGTGTGTTGTGATTGGTCAACTGCTTTAAGCGTGTTTTGGAAATGTTAGACCCTTACAATACCGTGAGTTTCAACACACTACTAATGCAACTCAACCAAACCTCACCTTTTTTTAATTTATTTATTTATTTTTTTGCATATGTCTAGGCGGGAATCATTTAAATGAGGAATATTGTGATGTTTATGTTCCCGGAAGAAAACTTAAAACTACATTCAAGATGTTTCAGGGAGATCAGAAACAGTGCTTACTTACTGAATATAGAGAATAACTCCTTTAGCAACATTACACACTAAAGAAAAATGTTAAAAATGTAAAAAAAAAAAATTAAAATAAAACCCATTTATTATTACACTTTATGTATGTTAGATGAAGATGTTTTCAAACTTTTTGCAAAATAAAAAGAACATAAAAAGAAAAGAAATGAAATCAACTATAAAAGTTCATGTATATAGCTGAAGAAACATCCATATAATTACCAAGAAAAATGTCCTTCTAGTGAAATTTATTTAAGAGCTGTTTGAACCTATTGGTGAAATGGTAAGTTTAAAATGGGCGGCAGTAATCCACTGCATGTGAGGTCTGAACTGACCCAGTGCACTTCACATTAAACAAACTGCCAGCACACTTCAAACACTGTCTGATCTAATCCTCACGGTAAAGTCCCACTTGTGGCTCATTCACTTTATCATTCCTGGGATCATCCGCACCTCATTTTCTCTTGTTCTCGGTTTACCTCACCTCCATTGACTCCATTGAGGTGCACGTCCTGTCCAGGATATTACCCCTTGTGTTAACATTAATTAAACATGATTATAAAGCTCTGAGTGAACGTGATATCTTTTGATGATGTTAATTTCGTACAAGATACCGAATGTTCCCGGTTGTAATAACAAATTTGTCGATTATTATGTGCACGGCTACTGTCAAGATCTGTTAGGCTGGTCTTGCTGGAGTTGAATTTAATACAGAACTTAGTTTTATGAAAGTTGAGACAAGACTTGTGATTCAAAAAAGCTATACTTCCAGCAGTGAGACAAAACTGTCTCTTTTTTTCTCCTTTTCTGTCTTTGGCAGACTCAAACGTGCGCACACACATCATATTCCTGTCGTTGCTAGCCGAGAGAGCGGTAATTGAGTCCTTGGAGGCTCAGTTTCTATGAGAGGCCTGTGTTGTGATGTGTACTGGGCTGTATTATGCAGACTATAGAAAGTACAGATGGGCTGCTTAACAGTAGGAGACTTATGCTCAGCATTAATGGGTAAGACTGATAAGGTCACTGGTCGATAAATAACATTTCTCAAATACTGTTTTAGTGTAGATGGAACCAATTGAATCAAGTCTCCATGTATTCTGCAAATATTTTAAATGCTTTTGATGGTGTAATACTGAAAGGTGCACACACTATACAAAGTATACATTTAAATATCACTTACACACACCGTCATTGTTGAGGGGCCCAAAAATTCTGAAAGAAAATGTAGGGAGCCTATTGCTTTTGCAACTTTAATGCGCATCTGACTGAAAGATAAACAGCGCATTTTTATATCAGTTTTGTTGTTAACATTGTGGTTATTTAAGCAGACAGTTTGCTTCGTGCATTCAGTTTAACAGAATTAACAGCAAGCCAAAGATGGCAAGGTTTCAACTGAACTACATATTTTAAACACTTACAATATTGCTCTGTCTAGCATATTTAATTCAACTGCTCAAGTAATTGCAAAGGTATAACCCATTTTAGGGCCGGACAAATGACACTTTAAAATCAGCTATAGAAATGTTCATATTTACATGTAAATATGAAGATACATATTCATGAAGATACATTAAGCCCTCCGTAATTCACACCCTGATAGCACGCAAAATATTTCTGCCTGTTATCACTCATGTGATTGTCAGCATCTGGTTTTCTGCAACAAATTGAAGCCGTACTGCACCATTACTTTTAGCTAATAAAAGAAAAATACAGCAATTTTCTCATGCTATTTTTTTGGGCATTCAATAGCAAATATATTCATCAAAATTCTCAACACACAGCCCGCCTCATATTGCTTTTAATCATGAAAACAGACCAACGCTATCTTTGCCTAAATTGTGATTGGGTGGGCATCTGCTTGCTCTATTAAAAATTTTCACTCCATCCACGCCTCACAATTACCATGTTAACACCTGTCATAACATGAGCAGACTATGTGATGCTTTCTTGTTGTCTTCAGGGTTAGGTCACCTGACAAGCCCTCAAGCAGGGAAACTCTGTTAAGTGTGATCATGTGACCGCCTCTTTCTTCCACTTGTCTGTTCTCCTAGGCAACCGTAAACCTGTGAGCTGCATGACAACTTTGAAGAGTGTTATAATGAAGATATGTAGTGTTTCTTAGGATCTCAACAACATGCTGCTAGAGCAAGAACACAGTAAATGACAACAAACCTAAATGGACAGACGGACGGACGGATGGACGGACGGACGGACGGACACAGACAGACATATAGATAGACAGATAGATAGATAGAAAGCAGACTGATATACTTCAAGCGAAATGAAAAACAAACCGGTGTTTCAAACAAATGGTATTTAAAAAAAATCAGGCCAAAACATTTCGGGAGTTCAAAACAGCTTGCCAAAGCAAACTTTACAGCTGGTAAGCACCTTCAAACTACCATTGGTCCATGGCGATGACATAATAGGTAGGTGTGCTCTGAGGCTCCGCCTTCTTTCACATGGAACTCTTCTCCAGTTCATTTCTTCTGTTCAGACCGTCGAGGTCAGGCATGAGTAAAACATGAACATGTTGGAGAGTTTTTAGAGTTTTTTTAATACTGTAAGCTGCTTGCTTTAAAGCAATCTATTGTATAAAATGCTATATAAATAAATGTGGCGCAACTTGTGGCGCAACATCCACATCGCTATGACCAGATGTTTTCTTAACTACCCCTAGGCGAAGAATGAAAAAGGACTTTGCCTTGAATATATCGGGGCATTAAGAATGATTAAAGACAGAATAAAACCACCCATAATAGGAAAATCCATCAGCGCTTACTGTAAATTACACAAGCTGTCAACGCTCCTTAACACAGTCAAACAACAGCAATGCCGTTTGCTCACTGCTCTAATCCATTAGAGCTGGGAGTACGATTTTTCAGTTCTCACTTTTATTTTAAATAAATAATAAAATAATATTGCTTATTACATTAATGCATATTATTTCAATAAATAATGCATATTATATAATATGTTAGACAAAACATGTTACATATTGAAACATATTGATGGACGTCAGGGAGTGGCACATTTCCAACGTGATCTCATGAGAATGTGTATTTTTACGTAAAATGTGGTTCTACCACACGTATTTACTTACATTTTCATACACACTGAAATGTACAATAATAACGTATTTACCACACTAAATTATTTATGTATCCAAGTATGAATGTGTACGATTTCCCATGTATAAATATTAAAATCATGGCATTAATGTTTTGAATCTATTGTATTCAATTGTCATATCAATACATGTTTTCATTAGCATTTATTAAATGCAATTTACTCATCTACTTAATATGAAATAATAACATTTCGGTCTGTTTGTGAATTGTGCTGCAAACTCATTAAAAAAGAATACGCTTTTAAACCTTAAAATAAATAACATTTCTGTTATAGTTTAACCGTTTTGTAATATTTTGTTTATTTGCCTTGAGACACAAAAGGCATTTTCTCCTATGCACCAACTAACAGTACAACCATAAGATACACCAAAACACAGCATAATTCACAAAACACATTCATTTTATTCATTCGCTGTAATCCAAATCTTTAGAATCCATATGTCTGCGAGGAACAGATCCAAATTAAGGTCTTTATCCAGCGATCTTCATCTCCGCTTTCATCCTGCGCTCGTTATGAATTTAAATTAAAAAAACGCGCCCTCAAGAAGCGTTACGGCATGGTTTACGGCAGTGATATCGAATGCTCATTGGTGCTCACCTGCTTCGTCACAGATTGCGACATGGATAATAGGATAAACTTAAATTGAACAAATTAGTTCAGTTAAATTAACTGTTATTAGTATTTAGAGCTTTCTTTTTCTTTTGAGTTTACAGCACTGACATATTTCAAGTAAACTGAACTGTTATATTTTTTTGAGTTTTATGAACTCATTTCTTTTAATTTAGATGAACTTAAGTTTAACTGAAACTGGGCTGGGATTTCTATTTCCCAGCATGCTTTGCCCATGGCACTCGAAAGGGAGAGTAAATGCTAAAATTAAGTGTTATATAATGTTTTTTTGTGCAAGATTAATGGTAAGGGAGATTTAGTAGCAATTAATGTTTTGTTATGCTAATTTAGAAGAGTTTGTGTTAATGTGGGTTTTTGGAGAGTTACCATTATGGTGACAAGTGGTGCATGTGGCTTGGTTTGAGAGCAGGTAAGTTACATGTTTTAAGTTGTTGTACTCATTCAGTAAGTGCTATACCATGCTACTGTTACCATGTTAATGTTAGAAAATTAGCAAGTTGGCATTTTCTGAGTTTTCTTATTAGAGTTTACAGTGAAGTAAATAACTCATTTGATTTGCAAGAATTCAAAATAAAAAAGTTAATAAACTAAATCTTTAATGTTAATTGCTATAAAATTGTATGAGTTAGCTAACTCAGTACTTTAAGTTAAGAGCAATTAACATGCATGAGTACTACAAACTCAAAACTTAATAGTTCTGCTTACTTAAAATTGGAAACATCATAACTCAAAAAAATTGATGTAACTGATTACCTCAAATTTTTTGAGTTAGCCCAATTTATTTGGGTTTACAGTGTAGGTTTAGGAGAAGGAGTAGGATTAGTGGCTTAAAATACCCTTTTAATGCTATATTGTTACTAAAATTGTCATTTTCCTAAACATTTCTGTATACAATTTTAATATTCTGTATAAAATAAGTATGTTTTGGGTTTGGGGGTAGGGTTAAGGGATCTTACATTTATTAATAAAATGGAAAAAGTAAAATTATACAGATATCTTTATGATATGGAAGATTCGTAAATATTTGTCTTTGAAAGTTACGTATTAATACCTATGTTTTAACAATGAGACCAGGCTGACGTTTCTGGAAGGCTGGATTATGTGCCAATGAAATTCACTGGCTTCAGGACTATTGATGCACTGCCACACCAAACTGCTCTTTTCTGCCTACTGCACATCGTCAGGATGTGGACAACTCTTGGTTTTTGTTCCCTAGCTCGCTTCAGTGCCAAATTGGATTACTGTGATTGTAGGTGGCCATTCGAGCCAAATACTTTGCACTGACTTCAGAGAGACTCAAAGATAAAAATAAAAGAGGATACACGCTTGGCTTCTGCCCTGCTGCATTTGGAAGCATGTTCAAATAGGAGCAGCCCATTCGCATTTCTCTGAGCGGCAGCCATGCTCCCCTCCCATCGGCCCACTTTATACCAGCCGAGAGGCCAACACTCTGTCTCTTTAACTAAGAGGAACAGGGAAAGGGAACTGCTTTTGGAAGGACTGGTTCTTTTGCCTTCTGATGAATCGAGTAAATCTCAGAGTAAGAAGACAGAAATATGATGTTGTAGAACATCGTAAAGAGGAACAGACTGTGTTTTTGCAGTTAACGACCTATCAAAAAAGAACAAGTTTTTGAGGACATTTTGATGCTCGAGTTTTAAATGAATCTACTCAGCGTGTGTGCACAAGAAAGAGAACGTGAGACAGAGAGAAAAATAGAGACAAAGAGAGATCTTAGCCTGACAAATGACTTAATGATTAATAGTATGGAACTCTATTAATTTGTTTCCATGGATACAAACGAGCAGCTCAGTTCCAAGTCTGTTGGAATGTTCTGCTCAACAGTGATAACGGGTCTCTCCTAACTTCACTTCTTATGATACATCAAACTGCACAGCCAGCCAATGAAATAATCCCGCAGTCACGCTCCGCACATGCAATTATGCATATGACGGGATGTCTTCTCGTTTTATACTCGTTTCTTTCACTCACACTCTATTTGCATTCACGTTAGTCACGCTGCTGACAGTACCACATGACTTAAGATCTGTGTACGTACTGAATGTGTATGCACACACACATGTACCTGTCAGTTTTTGTTGCAGGTGTGAAAGAGTGTGCATTGGCGTATTTTTGTGTGTGTGTGTGCGTTGTGCAGGGGGCACTGATGTTCGCCTGACTCTCTGCTGGACGCTCTCCAGGCTGTGGGCTGGCAGGGTGTCAGGGGGTGCAGTTGAAAATGAAGGAGGGGGGCTCGGCTCCATCCGGCTGCCAGGCAGGCTGTCTTACTGTCAGATGGTCAGAGCTGGTTTGTTATCGGGTCTCAGCTGCTCAGACTGAAAACAGTGTCAGTCGGCAGGCCGGTGCCACAGGCCCGTGCCGCAGGCGGTCATCAGCCATCAGGGGCGCTAGAGAGGTTAAGTTTGAAAGCATTTACATACTGAGAAAATGTTCTGTCCCAACACGGCTCTTCTGATAGGAAGCTACTGTATCATATTTGATACGCAATTTCTAAGGCCTATAAATTATCAACATGACAAAAACGTTGCTAAAAAAACTGTTGTACACAATCTACTTCACACCTTTTGTCATCTGATTGATAGTTTATACTTTATATTAAAGGCCTTTTAGTAGGGGTGTGAAGAGACAATTAGCTCATGAGATGAGACACGAGATTGAGTTCACAAGAACGAGATGAGATTTTTACACTTTTTTCAAGAAATCCTCAATGACGAAATACATGGCTAGAAAAATAGTCTGCAGATGCATTTGAAATGTTTTAATTAATCATCTTGTAATGAATGTCATTTCAGTTCTACTTTCTGAGTATGATTTATCATATGCAGTAAAAGACAACAATACTCAAGCACTGTAAAAGGTTTTTGCCACAAACTCAACTGACTGGCTTCTCTCCTGTATGATTTCACATGAGTCTCTTCAGTCTTTTTTTTTCTTTCTTTTTTTTTATATAGCGCTTTACTGTACTACTGTACACCCAAAGCACTTTACAATCACATCAGGGGTCTCTCCTCAACCACCACCAGTGTGCAGCATCCACTTGGATGATGCGACGGCAGCCACAGTACAACAGCGCCAATGGGGTATTGAAATCACATTTGAACGCACGCTCGCGTTTTACTTTCACTTTCTATTTCGCGATCGTGCATACTCTGTGAATAGGCAGCGGCGGTGCTGAGTGCATTCTACAAGATAAGTTTTGTCAGACGCTTAGGCTCTGTTTTGCAGCGAATCCTCCGCCATGGTCTTGTCAGTCATCTCGTCACTTACTCTCGTCAAACTAACGAGCTTTGATCATAAAACTGTGTACTGAAATATCATCTTACTAAAACATTATTGGGAGATATGGTGACAACTAATATTTATATGCATTTTATTTAGGTAATCTGCTATACTGCTAAATCTCATTAATATACATTACAAACTATCAGGATTTCATCTTACTTTTTGGCCATATATAGTAATGATCAGAAACTGCACCAAATTGCACATTTTTGCTCAATTTGGGCCTCTGAATCAACTTGAGATGTCCAATATTTATTCATTTATTTAAAATTCCTTCTAATAAACTTTATTTTCAGGTTTAAATAAAAGAAAATTCCAGATTTTTTGCATGAACTATTAAATATTTTTTACTCCATAATTTTCATTCTCTTTTCATTCTTTAATTTCAAATTCCCTACAAATAAAATTTATTTCCAGTTTTAATCTCAGATTTACAATGTGGTCTCAGACTTTCAGACCCCAATGTATTTCACTCCTACAGCATTGCATAAATTATCTAACAATTTCTCTCAAAGATGAATCTAAAAAAAAATCAGCTCATTTGGAGTCGTGCGGTAATGACGGACCACCTGCAGCCCGTCACATCGATCCAATCCCTCAGATCGGGCTGCAGCACCTGCCTCTCATATCGGCCAAATGACACATTTCATTCTCACGGAGACTCGAGTCTTATGAGAGTAATGAAGAGCTGTTTGTGGCTGAGTTATCTGGCTCGGGAGGTCTGTGCGGTGCCAGCGCTATCGACCCACGCTTCAAATCAGCCTCTCTTTCACACACAGAACCATTTTGGGGGTGTGAGATTCAACACACGGCTTCATATTAGGACTGGAGAGAAACAGAAAGAGAGAGAGAGTGCATCTTGTGTAAGGAGTTTGCTCTGTATGATCATTTTCAGGGTCAATAGAACACAAATATAGCTTGTTGTTCACATAAAAGACGATATCGGAAAACAAGCCCATTAAATGAATGATCAAAAAGTTGTTCAAGCAAGTGGGTCTGAACGATGCAGTGATCCTGGCGCCAGTCAGGATGATTAAAAATACATGTGTTCTCCAAGCTAATTCATCATGAAATCTTAACGAGGGCAGACGTCACACACAGAGTAGCATCAGCAAATAGAGGAAAACTCTGGACCTCACCCATAATGCACCCTGTCACCAAAAATATGTATTTTATTTTAAAGATTTCTTTCATTATGCTGCAAAATCTTTAATAGCTTTGTGCTCCAAACCTGTATGACATTCTTTCTTCTGCATAAAAAAAGAAGAAATGTTGAAAAATGTCCATATAATGACAAGCAGTGGGGTCCGAAAGAACACAAGAAATCAATTTTGAAATGGTATGTGAAACAAATTTGAAACGGCATGTGGGTGAGTATATGATAGAATTTTTATTTTTGGGTAAACTGTCCCTTTGCATAAGGTACAGTCTGACATAAATGACATTGATGTTGCACAGTTTACCTTGGCTTTTACAAGATCGCACTGGGGTCATATTTTACAATCTGACAAGCAACAAAGATAAAAGGCCGGAAAACTTGCACCGTGTGCACCGAGCAGCACCATCAGATCTGGATCCCAAAAGGAACGAAACCCACTGCGGAGTATAAATTCATTACAGCTGGTCTGATTGCAGGCCAAGTCTGTCGAGATCTCAGAGCTGATGAGAGCGGGAGGAGGAACGGGCAGACAATCTGTGTGATTACATAAGAGAGCAGACTGATAAAGAGAAAAGACACTCTTTAACAGTGAACCTGTAAGATTCTAGTCTATGTATTATATGATTTCAATCATCATTGCAAAGCCATCATTGCGACCAAATTCAAATCGTCCATTCAACCAGTCTGTAGATAAGGATGGGCCATATCGAGATGGCAGTGCGGAACAAATTACTGTCAGAATCAATACTTGTCAAGCTCTGATGTGATCATTACAGTGTGCTGGTGTTGTGGGACCGTTTTCTTCATCCTGTTCCTAATAACATGGCTGTTATTAGAAAAAAATTCCCAAACTGACCATATACAAAAATAAAATTTGATCTGCTCTAATGTGTGGTTCTCTACAGCACATCCTTGCTTCCTTGAATCTTTTACTCTATGGGTACGTTTACATGACAACAATGTACTAAAAGTTTTTTCTTCACTTCTTATGCATACAGACGACAACATTGTCAAAATGATCTCCGTTCAAACGGATCCACGAAAAACGACGCTGTATTCTCCATGCCAGGCCAGTAATTGCCAATGTCACTTTGTAAAGAAACACTATGTACCTATAGACTGAACACGTAATACGCATGCGCATCATCGTTTTCACAAATTTACGTTTTTGTTGTTGACATAGAGACAATAGCGGTATCGTTTTAAAAAACTTGCACTTTGAAACCTGTTTTCAAAAGTTTGTGTTTTCAGGCCCCTTAAAACGCATAAAAAGTTTTTTGTTTTTTGAAAACGGTGTAGTGTAAACAGCCCCCATGTCCGAACTGTGTTCCCCCTAAAAGGGGCAAAGTTACAGTACCACATGCAACATCACTGCTCATCCACACCAGCAGAGGGCGAGACTCAAACACTTCACAATTAAAACATACAGCTGTTCATTACCATATAAATAAGATAAGCAGTAAAACTGGTCTCTATCCACCTTATTTTGCAACGCGGAAATCAGCTATATTCTGTGAATGTGCGAAACTTCCGATTCATTAGCCACTGTAGGTAAATAACTAGAAGAATAACAAAGTGCAGTAAATGGTAAAACTATTTGCGCTACAAACCAGTGTTTATAATTACGACAATGCATTAAAATAATATGGTAAGAAATACCAGATTGCAATATCAAGCAGTTTTGTACAGCTAAAAATAAGTGGAAGTAGATGACACCGGAAGCCAGACACATTCAATTTACAAATGTTAAAAATAAGTCAGTTTTCAATTTTAAGACAGGTCCTTATACTTTTCAATAGCAATTCAATGGCAGTAACAAGTATAATTTTTTTCTTTTTTTTTTAAATCATTTTATAGAGCTAATTTTATCCTTTGAATTAATTAAGATTTAAACAAGTATACATACTAGTGCATAAATGTCTCTGCTATGCCAAAAAACATTCTTGTATGCAGTCATATAGAGGATTCTGCTTTCTGAGCTGGTAATTTCCACCTTGAGGAAGACCTCAACAAGTGTCCACTGTTTTCTTTTTGGTTGTTAAGCAATATATCCACCTTATTTGAATGTAAGAACGGTGTTTTTAACTTATGTGAATGTGCAAGGCTTCTGGTGTCAGATGATTGCTGTTACTGTATTTTAGCAGTACCAGAACAGTCCATTATGCTGATTGATGTTGCAAACTCATATTTATCATTTTATTTTCATTTATTATCACAATCATATACACACTGGTCTTTAGATAAAATAGTTTTACCATTTAATGCACTTCGTTATTCTAGTTATTTACCTATAACGGCTAATAAACAGAAAATCTCACACATTCACAGGAAATAGCATGTAAAACAATCAATGAATCAAAAAGAAAAGACATAATTTGTAAATGAACAAATGTAAGCTACTGTCTCATAAAAAGCCTATTGCTTAGGTTAAAATATGTTATTATATGGTATATTACAAAATATATAATCTGCATACTAACTTGATTGAAAATAGGAATGGAAATGAACAAAAATTCAGAATGTCTTAGTATTTGGTGCATCCCTTTTTGCTTTATTTATTTAAATATTTATTAATTCAAGTTCCTTCTAAATAAACAGTTCCTTTCAGGTTTAAATAAAAGAAAATGCATGAACTATTAAATATTTTATACTCTATAATTATTCTTACTTCCACATTGAAAATTTTTAGAAAGGCCATGTGAATCAAAACGAAAATATAAATAATTCATATTCAAATTATATATACGTAACAAATGTAAACGACCGTCTCATAAAAAGCCAGTTGCCTGGGTTACAATATGTTATTAATAGGTGTTTGCTTCAGAGGCCCTTTGAAGCCCTTTGATGTGGCCTTGTTCTGGCCCCGTGGAGCTGTGCATGTGAAGGGCATCAGGGGCCACAGACCTCTCTGATGTCTCCTTTGCCCTGCCACCTTGCTTAACACAAACATCTCTACCAACACAAAATGAATTATGAAAGAAAACAAAGAAAGACTAATCACAATTCAGCACCGAAACAAGTCATAATAACAGTTTCAAACACCAGCTAAAACACCTCTGACATCATGCAAAACCATTAAAACACTGTCTTTCTTTGTTGCTCTGAAATATTTACAGAGATAAAATCTTAATTACAGATTTGGGAGATGAGCAGAGACAAACATTCTCACACACACACACACACACACAGGCTCCTGATTGGCCCGTCCCATCGCAGCAGTCTGTTGTGGCATGCAGGTTAATGAATGTGCAGATGGCGGTCAGGAGGGGGGCTGCGTTTGCAGTCGGCGCCGCCTCCCTCCGCTCCATCTCCCCTCTCTTTTCATTCTTCACGTCTCTCCTTCTCCTTTAACATCTCATTTACCTACTTTATTCCCACCACGTGCAGCTTCGCAGCTCACTCAGAGATCACCCGCTGCGTACCGCCGTTTCGCGTGCAAGTGTTTGAGCATCCCGTGAGCAGAAAGCACACTTGATTTCACAGCTTTCCTAACAAGGGATTCGGCAGGGCAATCACAATAGCATTATTACTGCCTCCTCACGCAGCAGAGAGCTGTAACTGGGGACAAAGGCGGGGTTAAATATGTTCGGCGGGCACCTGCGGCGTGGATTGCGGAAGCATGAAATCTCAGGCTAAACATGTCCTGAAGGACAGAGGCTCCGTGCGGGACAGGCCAGGAGGGTGGGGTGAGGAGCGGTGATTAGGAAGGCAGCTGTGCATGAGTGTGTCGAGGAGAACGCGGGGGAGAGAGCAGACTCGTGTACGGACTCCCACGGCCTGCTGCACTAAGTGACTGGTGTAGGGTTTAATAGTGCCATATGGTTTACATCTCCGCTCACACCATGTCTTTCCTCCAGTGCTTGTGTGCGTATTGATCCTGAGGGCTCTTTCCCTCCCCTCCTCCTCGCTCTCGCTCTCAAATCTCTCAGTTTCCGGACCGCAGAGAGGATGGAGGCCTCCGCGGCAGACTGATGGCGATAAGAGCAGGAAGCTGAGGCACTCTGGGCAGAGACAGTAGACGACGTTCCCACCACACTGAGATTTCCATCTGTGATGTGCATTGAGTTCCCTGCAATGCTGCTAGATTGTTTGTAGCGAGTAAACAGGATGATCACATGCAGCAATTGCTTTAAGACTACATCGGTAGCACAGTTGTATTTGAAAATATTTAAGCAAAATCCCACAAACAAGTGCTACAAGTGCTATTGTGAATATTCCACCAATGAAACGATGAGGTACTTGACATACAGAGTTTGAAAATAAAAACACAGCTTGTATTCAGTATACACAGATTGCTGTGATGTTCTGGATGGTTGCTGGGGTGTTGCCTACTCGCCCCAAGTTTCTATGACAGGGCTTTTCAACTATGGAGGGCCACTATCCTGCAGAGTTTAGTTCCATCTCCAAACACACTTGAACAAGCTATTCAAGGTTTCCAGGATCACTAATGTCTGAAATCTCCCCTTATACCCTTAAATAGGGCACTATTTGAGAGAACAGCCATTTGTAGTGGTGTCCAAAACCATAGTGGGTGTGATTGAGTGCACTCATTCAATCCCACAATGCACTGCAATAACGAGTGTACAACCAATATATGCTTAACGGCTAGAGAATACCCATGATGCACTGTGAGGGTCGCACGGAATGAATTGATTATTAAACAGCAAGCACAAACTATGCAAAAGTGGCTTCCGGCGCACTTGTTTTCATTCACTCCCTCAAGTGAACTATATTAGTGGACAAATGTAGGGAATAGAGAATTAGAGTATAGGGAGCGATTTCGGACACAGTCTAGAAAGTTAAAAGCAGGTGATTTTGATCAGGGTTGGAGTTAGATTCTGCAGGACAATGGCCCTACAGGACCGGAGTTGAAGAACCCTGCTCTCTAATATTCTAGATATGGCTCATTTCCCTCCATTAGTCTACAGGATATTTTTTCCATGTGTGATGTGCATTGCGTCCCCTCAAATGCTGCTGGATTGTTTTAGGGAGTTAAAGGATTAGATCACTTTGAAATGAAGATTAGCTTTACTCACCTTCAAACCATCCAAGGTGTATATGACTTTCTTCTTTCTGATGAACACAATCAGAGAAATATTAATAAATATCCTGACGCATCCGAGCTTTATAATGGCAGTGAACGGGGCCAACGAGTATGAGCTGAAGAAAGTGCCTCCATCCACATCCATCCATCATAAACGCACTCCCCACAGCTCCGGGGGGTTAATAAAGGCCGTCTGAAGCGAAGCGATGCATTTGTGTAAAAAAAATATCCATATTTAACAAGTTATGAAGTAAAAAATCTAGCTTCCGCCAGACCGCCTTCTGTATTCAAGTTACGAAGAAAGTGTAAACTGGCATTGCGTCAGTTACACTTTTTCCGTAAGTTTAATAGGGAAGGCATAGGATGTAACAAAAGCTTTTCGAACTGCAAGAGTTTTACACTTTCTTCGTACGTTGAATATGGTAGGCAGTCTGGCGGAAGCTACATATTTTACTTCATAACTTGTTATATTTGTATTTATTTTACACAAATGCATCGCATCGCTTCAGAAGGCCTTTATTAACCCCCCGGAGCCGTGTGGAATATGGATGGATGGATGTGGATGGATGCACTTTCTTCAGCTTCATACTCGTTGGTCTCGCTCACTGCCATTATAAAGCTTGGATGCATCAGGATATTTATTAATATTTCTCCGATTGTGTTCATCAGAAAGAAGAAAGCCATATACACCTAGGATGGCTTGAGGGTGAGTAAAGCTTGGGTTAATTTTCATTTGAAAGTGAACTAATCCTTTAAACAGGCTGATCGCATGCAGCGATTGCTTTAAGACTGCACGGGTAGTGCAGTTTCACTTAAACATGTATATCGTGTGATACATTGTGTAGAAATATTTACTCTAAGTAAAATTACACAAACAAGAGTGACTTACAGTGTTTGAAAATAAAAACTCTCGCTCAGAGATACAGATGCTGTAACATTTAGCTTGGAGTTCAAAATCTTGTCTTTTGCCTACTGGCATTTGAAAATACTGCAGTTCTGAGCCTGGTCAATAATTTTCAATAAGACCAGTTTAGTAGCAGTTTGCAAAGCGGCTTTTGGGAGCAACAAAATTTTTAACTGATAAGCGACATCTGTGCTTCTCCACTCTGGATAAGCACCAGCCGCCACTGCACACATCTGAGTCTTAAGGCCTCTTAAATGTAATGCCGTGTAATGAACTGGGGGGCACAAAGAAACACACGTTCCCCTCACAGCTGCTGATAGATTATGAGTGTGTTTGAGCAGCAAATTTTCATTTTCTGTTTCTTGGACTGGGGACTGTACAATTAAACTAGATTTTTGCATTTTCTGTAGAAAATGTAAGTGTGCAATACCCGCCACCACAATGCTAGACTGTTCTGGAAGATTGCTAGGGCATTTCTATGCAGATACCAGGGTGTTCAGAATAATTGCTAGGGTGTTCTCTAGGGCAGGGGTCTCCAAACTCAGTCCTGGAAGGCCACTGTCCTGCAGAGTTTAGCTCCAACTTGCCTCAACACACCTGCCTGGAAGTTTCTAGTATGGCTAATTAGACCTTGATGAGCTGGTTCAGGTGTGTTTAATTGGGGTTGGAGCTAAACTCTGAAGGACAGTCGCCCTCCAGGATCAAGTTTGGAGACCCCTGCTCTAAAGTGTTGCTAGGTGATTGCTTCCTAGCCCCAAATCTCTATTGCTGTGTCCCAATTCTGCATCCCTCGAAGGGTGCATTTGAAGGCTGATTTTATCACCGCGGCGAGACAAAGGCTGTCCCAATTCATAGGCTCCTTCAAATGCGGCCTCCAAATGCAACCTTCGTTTCCGTTGAAATAAAGGATACAACAGATGGATCCTTCGCGGCCTTGCCTACCCCAGGATTTTTTGGAGAGAAATTGCCGAATTACACTTTTAAACTTAAGTATTGGGTTTCAACTTACTCAAATATCTAATGATACAAATGTAAAAACGAAAAAAGACTTTAAAGCAGTTCAAATGTTGACTTATATCTTACTAAGATGCGATTATATATAGTTTATACTCTTTATTATATACAGAAATGGACCATGGGTTGTTTTCAGACAGTTGAATATAACTTTTAAAAAATTCTTGTACAAATGTTACTGTCACTCATCAATGGCAGCTGTCACAGTTGCTAGATGACAAGAACAGTCTTCCGTAGGCTAGACCGTCCCATTTAACAATGCGCAGTCCGACCTTCGCAGCCTTCGAAGGCGTGGCCTTTGAAGTCCGAGTCCTTCGATGTGTGCACCCTTTGAATTGGGACACAGCCTAGGACAGCTGTTCAACTTCGGTTCTGGAGGGTCACTATCCTGAAGAGCTCAATTAGACACACCTGAATATGCTAATCAAGGTCTTCAAGATCCCTGGAAAGTTACAGGCTGGTGAATTTGATCAGTGTTCGACTAAACTCTGCATGACCGGAGATGAAGAGCCCGGCTCAGTGATATTCTGGCCTCTAGCTATTGTTCGGGTCCCTCCATTGTACATAGGTCTACAAGATTTTTTTATATTATGAGGTCATTCATTTTCAAAAGTAATAGCACACTTTTCACAACAAGCCACATGATTTGAGGCATCATTCATGTCCGTTGCGGGATGAGTTACATGGCAAAGTTTAGTGTTCAGTGTGCCTTAACAAACACCACTAACATTTCAAAGAATATCACATATCATTTCAAGGCTACTAATTATGAAGCTCAGATTATGGCCACAAATCAGAGTAATAAAACCCCAAGGTCCGCATCTAAACCCTCTACAAAACCTCTTACCCAGACTGCCACTTCCAGAGAAGTGAGGACTGTTCCAAATCCAAAGCAAATATAATCAGACGATGCAGCAGACAGGATCACAAATCAACCTGACATCTCATTCATCATAGTAGCCAAATAAACCAACACCCACACTCCAACACTACCACTGTTATTTACAATCACATGATGTATGGATGAATACATAAGTGTCTCGTTGCAGCATTGGCCTCAAGGGACGGTGGCCACTAGCGACTAAGGAGACCGTGAGCAAACACTTCTTCATAAGATCCGCTGTGACTCAGAAAGGGCAGATCGTATGAGTGCTGCTCTCTGGTTCATGTCACCAGCTGTGTGCGTCATTATGCCCAGGTGGGTTGGCACCCAGCCAGCTCCCCTGCCACCGCCGAGGGTTTAATTAGCCGAGCCTCTAGGCTGCGGAGTCCCGGATGCCTTGGGGGACGGGGGAAGGTGATCGGTTTCACACGCGACAGCGTGACGTTACCCAGACATGACACCGTCGCTCTGTTCCATCTTGCTCAATACAGTGCATATCCGTAGCAGGTGAGTTAACGGAGGAGATCCGCCTCGAGCGTCGCCTTTCCCCATGGGACAAGGAGAGAAAAGCATCTCCTCAAGGACTAAAGGAGTTGACACTGCTGTGCGCTCGGCATCTGTATGCATCCTGCCACTGCACTGCTGATGCAGCAAGAAAGATGTGCACACAAAGGAGAAGAATGCTGCCCTCGCTCCGCCACACACTGATGAACAGCAGCCAACCATCCATCCACCCCGCATGCAAGTTCTCAGAGCCTTATGTTAACATTTTTTAATCTATCATAAACACACATTTACTTAACACTTTCTAAATAGTAGTGCTGAAAGACCCACCTGTGACATTCATTTGTATTTAAAGGGATAGTTCACCCAAAAATGAAAATTATCCCATAACTTACTCACCCTCGAGCCATCCTAGGTGTATATGATCTTCTTTCAGATGAACACAATCGGAGATATATTTAAAAATATCCTGGCTCTTCCAAGCTTTATAATTGTAGTGAATGGGGGGGGCGAGATTTTGAAGCCCAAAAAATGCATCTGTCTATCATAAAAATAATCCACACGGCTCCAGGGGGTTAATAAAGGCCTTCTGAAGCAAAGCGATGGGTTTTTGTAAGAAAAATATCCACATTTAAAACTTTATAAACTAAAATAACTAGCTTCTGGCAGACGACCATACGCATACTGTGCAAGTCGACTTGCGCCACAAGAGTAACCCGTGACGCGATGTATGACGTATGACGTTGGAGTAGTGTAAGCTTAGGTGAGAGTAGACGCCTCTCACGGATTAAACAAATAGGGCTGTGCAACAAACTCAAGCTTCTCCTCTTTTATATGGAAATCCTCTGACATTTCTCTTTAAAATTTCTCATTTTAGACTTCTAATTTGTGACCGGTGTTTTGTTTTGCTCTATCATCTGCACTTCTGTGTTCGTCATTGCGTCATGCGTCGGGTCAGGGGTTACTCTTCCGCTGCAAATTGATGCGTATAGTTAATAAAGTTTTAAATATGGATATTTTTCTGACAAAAACCAATCACTTCACTTCAAAAGGCCTTTATTAACCCCCTGGAGCTGTATGGATTATTTTTTTGATGGATGGATGCATTGTTCTGGGCTTCAAAATCTCACCCCCCATTCACTACCATTATAAAGATATATATTTTTAAATATATCTCCAATTGTGTTTGACTGAAAGAAGATAGTCATATACACCTAGTATATAGGTAAATCATGGAATAATTTTCATTTTTTGTGAGCTATCCCATTTACAGGCCAAAAAGCAACATTTCATCACCTCACATCATTCTGCACCACAGCAAATTAAATTGTACTCTCCCAAAGTTGTAAGCTTGCAGACTGAATGTGCTGATATAATGTAAAGACAAACTTTTCTAATGCACTTGCTACACAAACATGCAGAGAATCATTATTCATGAATAGATGAGTCAGTTCTTTTTAATGAATCACTACAAGATGAATCAGTCTGACGAATCCTTCACTGAATGAACTGGCTGAACCTATGAGAACGGTTACTAAATTACCATCAAAAAGACTCAGAAACTCACAACTCACTACAAATACGAATGTGAAACAGTGGTCATTATCCAATAACTTTGGTAAATGCTGCCTGGTAAGAGCTGCTAAACAGTATGCATACACACACACACACACACACACACACACACACGCACACACACAAACACGCATCTGTGTGATGACAATGCTTACAACAGCTGTAGTGGAGGCACATGGAGGACACAGAGACATTGCAGCTGTGTGTTTCTCTCTCCATTTTTCTTTCTATTACATGCCCTCATATTCGCTCTCTCACTCTCAAACACACACACAGACTAATGGATTTTCTTCTTTGTGAGGAGCTGTAGAGTTGAGTGTAATGGATCTGTCTGGGGCCGTGATTGAGAATGTCTGTTCAGGACCAGAAGAGAGCAAGAGAAATAGAGAAAGAGAGAGTCTCTATATCCCTCAAGAATGCTAATATTTTTAAAATTTATTTAATTTAATTTTCTACATTTTTACTATAGTATCAACACGATAGGAAATGATGGGAAGTGATGAGCATTCGACTGAGTACTTGAGACGTCTGTATCATGTCTCACTGTTTTTTCAGTGCATCACAGATTCATTATTAAATGCTCTGTTACAAATTAACTCTAAACATAAGGCATCATGCTTCGTCTTTAAGGAAAGTTTTTTTTTTCTTTTTTCCCCTTTTTTATGGGGTAAGAAAAAAATAATTCTCTGCAATTCAGTCAGCTAAATTTACCTTGTTTTTAAGGATGCTTAGATATATTTACTGGAAAACAAATCAAAAATACCGATTAAGAAAAATTTTTTTGGCAATTCTTTCAAAGGTTTGGGGTAAGATTTTTTTCCTTAAAAATATTAAGCAGCACAACTGTTTCCAACATTGATAATACTAAGAAATGTTTCCTGAGCGGCAAATCAGCTTATTACAATGATTTCAGAAGGATCATGTGACACTGAAGACTGGAGTAATGATGCAGAAATTTCAGCTGTGCCATCATCACAGTAATAAAATATAATATTATACATATATAATATTATTATTTTAATATATATTACATATAAAACTTATTTTAAATGTTAAGTGTATTTTTGATCAAACAAATTAGTGAGCATTAGTGTGAATAAGAGAATTCTTTAAAAAACATTACAAAATTGTACAGACCCCAAACTTTTAAAAGGTAGTGTACAGTATGCAGTTATCCATTAAATTATACATAACATCTATGGTGAATTGAGGAAAACTGGGCTCCGTTTTGCCATTGAGACATCAAAAGTGACCAAACTGACCTGAATTTACCCCATCAGCATGTCAGCGCATGGTAAATGGGCTTTAGAGAGCTCCAAATCTCTTGAAATAGCTGAATAAACAATATTATATTCAGCAGCATGGGTCTCAGGCCCTTAACAATCTGTACATCAGATGGCCCTGATGGACAGCGCTCCTTTCTAAGTACAGGAACCCTTGACACTGTCTTTAATTTAGAAGACCTCTAATTGGTAAATTGCGTCCCCCTCATGCTCAATCAGCAGTCGCATAGCAACAGTGAGCCGAGAGACACAGTCTGCTTATCCAGACCACATGAATGCGAGAGACAATGGGAAGACAGGATGATTTCAGTGAGATAGAGAGAGAGAGACACTTTCTTGGATCATGAGGAGCAAAGTGGATTTCATAAAGCTTAGTGGTAAGGCCCAAAACACACGCAACCAATAGGACCTGTCACATTATACATTCAACAAAGACTCGTTCAGGATTATGTTAAATATACACTCAATAATCAATCATCTCTTGTCTACTACAAATACTGTATACATCTTTGGCACCATAAACAGAACCCCAACAAACTCCTGCCAAGATGACTGATGTGTATGGCAGACAATAACCATGTCCGTATGATCCCGCTGCTCCTGAAAGCGAGGTTTTCCCTCCTGCTCTTCACACTTGATCAATGGAGGAGTGAGGCTGGTGGCTTTTCAGCCCTAAATGACCCAGTTTGTTTTGTTGAGCCATTGATTCCTGCACAAACCACAACCATTTAACATAAGAAGTCCTACAAGGCATTTCAGATTACTGAACACACACACACACACACACACACACACACACACACACACACACACACACACACACACACACACACACTTCTGCAAATGTACTACATGAACATGATATAAAAAACAAAAAGTTGAGGAGGACACAAATGGACAGATGGCTTTTTATCCCTGCATTACAAGCTCTACTAAGGCATTCTTAAACAAAAGTGAATAAAAGGATGTTGTTCAAGAGTATGTAAAACATATAGTGGCCCACCCACATTACTGATAGCTTTAAAGATGCATATGTGGTAACCTGTTATAAAAGAGCAGAGAAAAACATAAATAAAGACAGAAATATCTGTCTGACAGTCCTATCTATGCAAGTACACACTGCATTGGTTCATTAATTGATTATCTTTTCTTTTCTTTTTTTTTTCTTTGCCTACATTTTGGGGACCTAACCAACTTCCCAAAGCTGGTTAACTGACTGACTGTTGATGGTACTGTTTTGGATTCTCAAAGAAAATTGATGCCAGTCTTTTATTTGATACTTGATACTATGTATAGAATACAGTTCAAAAAAAAATTTTTTTTCACCTCAGAAATATAGCAAGATTGCGTCCTATGCTAAATTTTTCTGTAGCCGAAAAGTTGATAAACTCGTTAGTTGTCTCTCGGATTGACTACTGTAATGCCCCTTTAGCCAGAGTATCTAAATCTACACTTAACAAGCTGTACAAAACAAGCCTTGGTCCCAGGATCCTGACTGGGACCAAGGCTTGCAATCATATCACTCGTATATTGGATTCCTTGTATTGGCTCCCGGTCAGGTTCCATGTTGATTTTAAAATCAAGATTCTGACATATAAAGCATTACATGGCCTGGTTTCACATTATTTATTAGAGTTACTAACTCCTTAGGTCCCAAATCGTATCTGCGCTCTTCACAATCTAATCTGTTGACTGTTCCTCAAACCTGCTTAAAATCTATGGGTGACAGGGCTTTTTCTACTCATGCTACTATTCTCTCGAACTCTCTTCCTCTTGAACTTAGGGAAGCTCAGACTTTTGGGATTTTTAAAGCTCAACTTGAAACATATTTTTTAGAATAGCGTATGTTTGCTGATTTTTTTATTATTTTTTGTTTTATGCATTTTTTTTCTTCATGAACTGCATTGTTTTATTGTTTCCTGGGGTGCACTTATAATGTTAGTATGCTTTTTACATCAAAAATCATCATAATTTAGAAATAAAAGGCATTTTTCCGACCCTGATTTTAGCTCTCTTATTTGAACGCTCTGTTTTAAGGCGCGTGTCTGCTGTGAGACTTCAGTGTAAATGCCCACTGTTGTGATTGGCTAACATCTTTCCATTTGAAATAGCCAAGTATTATAGCTCTCAAGGTTAAATAATCATAAAAAGTATTGCATTACATTTAGATCTATGGCATTATATTTATATCGTGGCATGAAAGGTTGCCTATGTAACAGCCGATCACAGACATGTTGTTGAGCGCATGAAAGCAGTGATCTCATCATTGCTCCTCAATTTCTGCACATTAATAAATGCTTTCATCTTAACTAAAAGTGCAAACGCATTGTAACTAAGAGATTTGTTGAATAAAGTGGGAGTTTTGGCACGTCCAGAAACTCAGTCACTGATAAACTCGTGCTGTTTGATTGACAGCTCCAGCGATTGCAAAGGGAGCGTACTTTGATCACTTTCTTTATATAATTTAATCACTGTTTAAATAACAGATTATTTTCATCCTCCTAAGAGAAACAACGTGAAGTTGACTGTTTAGTCACTGGTTTGATTTACTGACACATAAACAAAGAACATCTGACTGTACATGAATCATTACATATCAGATCAGGCATTAGAATTAACAGTTACTTACATGTTGTTGCATTACTGTCGAGACCATATCATAAAAGTCTGTTTGCAAACCCTGCGCCGAAATGTGATTGATTTACCAAAGAATCCACAGTGAAATCGACTCAACTGAGACATTCACATTGTTGAAAATAAATAACCATATTCCTAGCATTAGGATCCTTTGAAAGGTAATGCTATTTTTGTCCTGTATCACTCTTCTCTCCTCCTCATCTTACTAACACGCCAGTGGGCGGGGCTAACATGGCAATGATGAAGTAGGCGTTGATTTCTTCTGCAGAGGCGGGGTTTCACCTATCTATGATAGGCACATTCCAGGATCAGTCGTTTGCTGGGCCTGATATCAATAAAAGCTTTAATTGGACTAACAAGGAAGTTTTCAGTTCTGAAACGTACAGGATATTCTTACAGTACGATGACCTCTTATATATCAAAAGCTCAAGGAAAAGTTGATTTCTCAATTCATGACCCATTTAAAGGTGCTATATAAAATAAAGTTTATTATTATTATTACCAAATGTCCCCAAATGGATAGTGAAATCTCAAATCACCAGCATTTTGGGGAACAGCCAACAAACATGCTACTGCTTATTAAACATGCTAAATGTTTTTTAAAAAAATGCAAAAACACAATGTGGTTTGTGCAGTGAATGAAACCACAAGAATTCAAGACAAATTTTTACAAAATGTATGCATTTACATTTTTTTTTTTTTTTAAATTGAAGTCATGTTTAAAACCATGTTAAAAATTTTGCATACTGCTGAACCCATGCAATTAATGGAAATAAATCAATAAACAAAAAATGAAATAAATAATTTTTCTTATACATTTAAATAAATTAAAATACATTTCTTATAAATTTTAAATAAAAAAGGAAAATTAATAAATAAATGGTGTTTACTTTTATACAATTTTGGTACTGTATTTGAGCCACTTGATGTCTCATGTAAAATGTGGTTTATAAAAGCAAAATCCACCACTGAACAAATTTTCACTATAGAACATTATTTCACTATAAAATGAACTAAAGTAAGCCAAATGTCCCCAAAAATGCTATAATATGCATGTCTCTTCATTAGATTGGTCCTTTGCCAACAAAGTGGATGATTCCAGCTGTAAAGTCACATCAGACCATCATCCAGACCTGCATCTAAATCAATCCATAATCAAAGCGCACATGCTTAGACCAATTATTCCTGCATTAAAGGTTCCTCTTAAAATAAGCATTTGCACATGAAAAGACTCGGTGACTCATGGCTGTCTGCCTGTCCTCAGTCTGACACAGAGAGTGAGGAAAAACTGCAATTGGAACACTTCAGACAATTTGACAGACGGCTCACTTTCACTTAGGAAAACTGAACAAGCATGTGAGCAGGAACACATGAGAGATTTCCTTATTTTATATGAGCGTGTTCCTGTGTTTTTCTGTGTTCAGAAATCTGGAAACACGTCTGGTTCTGATGCTCTTCTCCATCATTTCATCCATCATTATGATTTGATGAATTACTGCTGCCACGAACGATAGAAAATGTACTGAAATGTCTCTTTTAAATAATTTTCGGTTTACCGTCTGCTTTCTACAGGCAGGAATAGCTCACCTTTAATTATGGCAGGTAAATAGAGCTGACTTTTGTGAATAAGGTGCTATAATGAGCCTAATTTACACAGAAAGCAGGTATGTTTGTGCTGAAAAAAATATGACAGTGGCTTAATTTAAAAATTCACAGTGCAGCACTATTTTGCGGCTGGTTAAACTGTATTGTGGATGGTAATTGAGTAAGACATGGGTTTTTACGCTGAAATATTGCACGCAAAAGTGCCACAACTGTTTTGTGAATTCGCTCTCAGAGTAAAAGTACTGTATGCTTGATGCTTCATTGGATTATGAGAACAGGAGCATCTCAATGTGCTCTAAATGTTTGCATTTTTTTAGTTTTAGATACATCTTACACAAATTCCACATACTTGTCATCATGTGTGTGCATCTGCAGGTATCCGTCATAACAGCGCCCGTCCGAAGCCTTTCCCTGTATTTTTGTCTTGGGGATCAGCAATGACAGCACTGGTTTATGGGTGTCAGAAACCTTGGCTGTTGCCATGGCAATGCCACACTGCAATACTGTGTGCAGGCAGACCGCGCTTGCTGCAGCGTCGACACGAGAACAGGAGCGGGAACGGTGAGTGTTGCAGGAGAAACCTGCTGAATGTTAATCAGCTCCTCCACAGTTTGTCCTTCATCAGACCAGAGAAACACTCAGGATCTACATTATATGTGCGCTCTCACTCTCTCTATATATATATTCTCCAACACATATCAATATCCACAAGGAGAAACATTTTGTTTGGTAATCTATTTTAATCAAAGCTAGTTCAATCAAAACTAATATGATCTGATTCGATGCTGTATTCCAGCATTGTCCATGATTGTTTTTTTTAAATTTTTTTTATTTTAGGATCAGTTTTACAGATATTTTAATGTTTCATAGATCTAAAGATTTATGTTCTATAGATTTTTTAACATTTTTGAATGAAGTGCTCATAATTACAGTAAAAACAGCAAGATTGTGAAAATTTAAATAGTCATTTTTAATTGTCATTGATTCCTGTGATGGTAAAGCTGAAAGCATTCTTCACTAAAAAAAAAAACTTAAATAGTTAAATAGTTTTAACATATAGTAATAAACATGTCTTTCAAGTTTATCATACACAAATGAAACAGGAAAAGGTAACAGTAGGCTACTAATAAAGTTAAACTGCATGTGTTTTAAATACACAATAACAAGGTTTATATATTTATCATCAATACATCCAATTTGTTTCAATGTCATACATTTTAACTGACTGAATATTGCTTGGCCTAGAGCTAGCCATATTTTAGCCATGTTCATACTTTTTTATTTTAACTGAATAATTTTAATGGCTTTCACAACGAACAGATTTATGCTGATCTTAAGCAGTTTGAATAAATGCACTTTGAAAATACAATTATTTAAATAAAATCAAATAGATGCAAATCTTACCCGTTTCATTTATGACTGGCAAATATGCATCACATTAAGTTTGTTTATATTAAAACTGTGTAATCCAAACAGATGGAAATTTTATATGAAATTCAAATGCATAAATATTACATTTAGGTCTTACGTAACATTATAAATCTTTACTATTACTTTTGATCAATTTAATGCATCACTGCTGAATAAAAGTTGTAATTTCATTAAAAAATTATTTCTTTTGCTGTTCATACATAAATAGTTCTGAGAAATGCAGTGTGAGAAATACATTTTTAAAAGTTCAAATATTACATGTAGTCTTTCAGTTAATATGAGGTCATAGAAACTACTATAAAAATTGACATGATTTAAAAAAAAAAGATTGCTCAAAATAGTTCAGGAAGAAGTAAAGCATGTCACACTGCAGGGCACTGGTGGACACGCCAACCACCTCATAAACTTTAATAAAGAATAAAACTTTAAAAAATCTTCTGCATGTTCTTCTTTGTCATAATGCAGCACATGTGGCCCAGTTTTTTACTTTTTACAAATGTCTGCAAAGTTTGAGTACTTAATCTGGATCAGAGGAAGTAGAAACTGAGTGGGTTTTCAGCAGAGCAGCGAGTAAAGCTCTAAACACAGAAGTTTGAAGCTCAAATCAATGCTGTCCACTGCGCTCAGATCTGTTTACATTCCTCTGTTTCATGTCCCTGACAGACTGTCCACTGTAATTGTCTCCAGCCTCACAGACATTACTTAATTTTAAATAAACACACTTTCAGTGTCCTACAGCAGTCAACAATGGCTTATTCCTGACCCAAAAGTTATGCAGCGAATCTTCAAAATCACATTAGCCCTAAAGTTGCGTTCACACTGACAGAGATTCAACTGTTTGAGGGTGCTAAATTGCTGTACTAATAGTCATGCCTACTTAACTCAACAGTATCACGTGACAAATTGTTCAAGCTTCACTGTCAGTTCAACTTTGTTGTCACCATCGAATATTGGCATCAGATGGCCAACTTTCATTGAAAATAAATGACTTTTAAACTCTTGATATGAACGCCTATTCAATGGCTTGCTTGAAGCCCAAATACATTGTCTATTCCCAATTCTTTGACTTCTGAGAAACCCTTATGGCCTGAAATAACTACATATACAGTAGAGGAATGGAGAAGAGGAGGAAGGAGAAGCTCGTCTAAACACCCTAGAGTGATGGGAAAGTTAATGGGCCTTTTCCTAGCACCAATCAATCTGCGCTAATCTCCCTGCCGAGAGTTCTCCAGGGAGACGGCGGCCATGATTCCATCGGTGTGACGGCAAAGTCCACTCAGCCACAACGCCTGTTAGTCACCAGGCCTTTCACTCTTTAATACACTAAGTACAGGGATCATACATGGAAAAGAAGTTGCACGTCATTGAAAACATGCTTCTAAAGGGATAGTTCACCAAAAATATTAAAATCTGTGATTATTTACTCATCTTTATGTCGTTCCAAACCCTTAAGACTTTGGTTAAGATATTTTTAAACACCCCCTGTGGTGAAAATCAAGTTTTTAATGTTGTTTATATGTTTATGTGGTGTTTTTAATATGCTTTAAGACAAATCATGTGCAAATTCATATGTCAACACCATTGCTGAGTATTTTCTGAGTATTCAGTGAAAACCCGCGGTTTGAAATCGCTGGTGTCTGTGACGTCACAAAGTACCTTGTAGCCAATCACGTCAACGTGTCTGCGGGCTTTAGCATATCATTAACAGTGAACTAGCAGGGGAGTCTCGAGAGAAGCCAGGTTATCCTGGTATATTTTTCTGTTGATATGAATAATCGTGTAGATTTAGCAATATGGCGGGTGTATGATGTATATTCCGATGTTATGATGAACAATATGCTTTTCTCGTCTGACGTTCTAAGTTGTTCGAAGCGTTTGTAAGGATACTGATTTTTAGAAGACAGCTGTCTGACTCTGAGATGAAGAACGGGAACATGGTTTGTGTAACATTAGCAACACATTATTAGCTGTTTGATAACATAGTCAAGTAAAAGGCTAATCATATTAATTACCGTTATGTGTCCGATGTTGTAAAGAGCAATACCATTGTGCAGCGTTTACCTCAGTAAGTTAACAGAGTGGATCTCTGAGCTGGCGTGAGTGAGTGGAGGTGGGGCTAATTTGCATATTCATTGATCCACGTATACTAAATGAGGCAAGGTTATAGAGTTACATTCAAGCTATTTTAAGGCATGAAGACATTTTTTCACAGGAAAAAAACGTTTAAATATGTCATTTTGGTTTTAAGGGATAAAATTATTGACAACAGGGGGACTTTAATGAAACCTGAGAGGTTTCTGTGCCTCCAATGAAAGTCCAGGTAACCAAAAAAACTTAGAAGAACCAAAAAGATCATAAAGGCATTGTAAAATGAATCCATATGAATCGAGCGGTTGAATCCAAGTCTTTTGAAGAGATATGATCTCGTTATATGATGAACAGATTTAATTTAGGCTTTTATTCACATCTAAACACACATACATAGAGTACATCACATATGGTAAACACGAAAGTTTGTGTTAGAACAAACCTCATTGGTTTTTGTACATCACATGATTGAGCTTCTATGCTTACCTTATGTGATGTGTGATCACTTCACAAGACTTGGATTAAACCGCTTAATTCATATGGATTCATTTTACGATGCCTTTATGGTTACCTCATGTTTCATTAAAAATATCTTCATTTGTGTTTCAAAGATTAACCATAGTCTTATGGGTTTGTAAAGACATGAGGGTGAGTAAAGTAAGAAAGAATTTTCATTTTTGGGTGAGCTAACCCTTTAAGTTAAAAAAACCCCCACAAATCAAGGTATAGCTATCCATGACATTGTCCATTTTAGCTATGCTTCCAGCTAAACATGTCCAATCATTTGCGACAGCATCTGACTGAAGTCCACGAACGCACATGACTAAATGCACATGACTAAAGCAAGCAGACGTTCAAAATGTCCAGCTTATTTTGAAGCCCTGCTCAATCACACACTTCCCCTTCTGTGTGTCAGCATGGGACAGGCTCGTCCAAGTGCCTTTTTTTCCAAGCAATTGTGCCAATGTCCCACATTCCAGCTGGCCTACGTCCCCAACCGCCGTGGATGTGGGGGCAGGGCGTCTCACTTCCTGAACCAAAAATAACGCAGATGGTAATAAAACCTTGGCCGCTATGTACTCCCCGATGATCCCAGCTCCCTGTGACTATGATTTAGTTGGGATTGATTAACCATTACTACCCGGTCGAGGGATTCTGCTGAATCATTACATATAACATTAATAATAAGCAATCAGACTCGCCTCCAAGCTGTACTCTTCCACAGTTCTCTTCAGGGGATCCACAATCTGCCAGCATATGAGGATGCACAAATCAATCAGCAACATCCCACCCACGATGATAAAGAGCTTCTGGTCCTTGATAATCTGAAAGAGAGAAAAAAAGAAAGAAAGAAAAGCAATGGATGAGGTGATTAAGGGATGAGAAAGAGGCAGAGATGGGCAGGAACCATCAATGGGCTGTTCGCTCAATTCAAACGCATGATCTTCTCTCGCATTCTGAACCTTTGTGGATGAAAGCTCTGCTCCTGTCTGATCTTTTTCTCTTTTCTTCTATTTAACAGTGGTTGACCTGACCAGAACCTAAATCAAAGGAAAGGTCATGGCGAGGAAGCCTGGGTGTATTCAGACGGCGGGAACGAACAAATTCTTCCATGATTCAGAATAGAAATGCTAACTCGTTTTGATCTGATGTCTTTTGATGGCTTACCAATACCAAAACCTTGCGTCGTGGGAAACAAGGAGGTGGTTAGTTACACTATGACCATTGAGCGCCATGCTGAATTCTATCAGAATGGATGCTCTTTATCTTCAATCAAACAGAGGTTGAAGGTTTCATTAAATGGCCAGACATTTGAAATTACACAGGATCATGACACTTCAAGATGCCTTAGCACAATCACTGAAAGCAATGCTTGGCCATATGACCACAGAACTTCACTTTATTGCACAAAATCTCCTTTTATCTCAGCAAACGGAAGGTGATGATGGATCAAAAATGAATAGCAGTCCTAAAATCCCCCCTTCCACATTTTACGGCTACAAATAGCATCTGAACCTTTTTTAATGTAACAATCACTTCTCTGAGCTGATATGCGATGGGAAAAGGGAGAAGAATAGGGTTGGAAATACGTGGATTTGAATTTGGGCTGTTTACGCCAAAATCTAAATGGAGAGTCCTTATTCTCCGCATCATCGGTTGCTGGAGAGACATTCTTTCTGGCCTAACCAGGAAGATGGGTGGAGTTAGTGTAAATAGCCTTTTCCAACAAGACGGCTATTTGTAATAACTGTAAATATACACAAAAATGCAAATGATTCTCAGATGACTCTGTATAAAAAAATGGAACAAAAATAATAATTGTTTTCAAACAGGTTTCCCAAAAACTACTTTTCATCCCCATCTGCCATTGGTAATTTAATTTTTTTGCTGAACTATCCCTTTAAACAAACACTGACACATATGGTCTAATTATAGACGTCTGTGCACATTAAACTGGGAAAGAGCGCATTAACATCGAAGGAATGACACGCTTCACCTTTAATGCTGCTAATCATTAGCTTGTAAACCAATAACATTTGGTTTTAAGACCCAATAGCTCTGTTTAAGCTTTTGTATTCACAGTTCAAATTGCTCACCGTTTGTACAAGATTATTGCTGCAGGTCTACAAGAGCATGTGGTGCATTAGTGTCAGATTGTGTTTGTGCTCAGTCTAAGTTATGCAGGCCATCATGTGCTTGTGTCTGATTGAATTTACAGATGCACACATCTCTGATGCCATCTATTTGTGACACTGTATGTTCCATAATGCAGTCTGAATGATGCATGATGCAGTATGTGGATGTGTATGTAGGTTTTTTGCCATAAAATGACGAATATTTTAACTTGTTCTGCATCCAAAAAATAATTCTAACCGTATATGCAGATAAAATAAACAAAAAACAAGGAGGAATCAGACTGATAGACCAAAGAAACTGCAGGCTTAAAGGGATAGTTCACCCAAAAATGTAGGTGAACTCACCATCAAGTCTTTTAAGCTTCATAAAATGATGTAAAAGCACCATAAATGTATCATAAAGTGTTCCATATGACTTTAATGGTTCCATTTAGTTTAATTTAAAGTACTTAAAAACTAAAACTAATAAATAAAAATACAAACTATATAGTCATATTAAAAAACTAATAAAAATGAAGTCATATGCTAACTTTGTGTGACAAACCGTTGTTATTTACTAAACATCTGGACATCCGTCTTAGCTTAATCGTTTCAAAAAATAAATTGATCTGAATGTTTTGTTCTCAAGTCAGCTCACTGACTCAATAACAGCTCTCTGGATTTTTTAATGCTTTCATGATATGTTTTTGTTGTTGTTGTTTTCGGTCCCAATATAATTGCATGAAAAAAAATCAACCAGGAAAGATTTCAGATTTCAGAAAATTTAAACAGTTTTTTTTCCATGTAATAAACATCAAAGGGGTCCAAAACAACATTGTTTGTATGTGTATCTGCTCCATCTCCCTTTGTTTCTAGAGCTCAGATTTAAATCCGGAAGATGCACGGTCCACAGAGGTGATTGACACAGCCCTCGCTGCGCCCCGAGGGCGAGACTGTAACAGACCCCTCGGACCACCGGACCCGCATCGAACGGCGGCTGATTTGCGACGGGCTGTCTGTGGAGTCACATACTGTGAGACTGCTTCTCAGCTTGATAAAGAGATGGCACACCCACATGCACACTCACAAAACACAGTCCTGACAGCAGCCATCGCTTTAGACTGCCAAAGCCCAGCAGTCCATCACTGTGTGGAGCGGGAGTCAGCTCACTGCCAGCTTCCTGCACACTGAAGTGCCGGAGGGAATTAAAGCCCTGAGCCTGGGCATTACCTGTCTCTGAATTTATTTATATGTAGTGGGTCCAGTTAAGAACTGCTAATTGAGTGTGAAAGTGCAACTGAAGAGAAGACACCAGGGAAAAAGAAAAACTGACATGCAATGTATCAAGCTGGAATTACATCACATACTACTTCTAAATCTTTGTTTGGAAGTCTGTTATCAGGGAAAACAGGATTTTTGTTGCTCCTTAACTCTAAAATAAATAGAAATAAAAGATTTTTACATAGAATACAGTATACAGTGTGCTCGACCTGACTGTTCAATTCCAATTTAATAGATGAACCAGAAGTAATATGGAACAGTTTTTTTTTTTTTGGCCTTTTTGCGGACAGGATAGTGGAGATTGACGGGAAAGCTTTGGGTGGAGAGAGGGAAATGAGATCAGCAAAGGACCTCGAGTCGGATTCAAACCCAGGTCGGCTGGAAGCACAGTTGTGCCATATGTCAGTGCCCTAACCACTAGGCTATCAGCACCAACACCAAAGACGATTTTTAACGTTAATCTTTCTTGACTAATCATTTGATCAGAATGGCAAATGTTAACACATTTGCACAAAATTGGATAAAAAATGCAAAATATCAGCTTTTATTTACATGATGATAACTGGACACCACTCGATTCAGAAACTTGGTCTACCATTTTAAAGCTTCAAAGAAAGAGGGGTAAAAACTGCACTGCAATAATGTAAACTACTTTAAAAGAATCGCATGGCTTCAAGGAAGCTCTACTGACAATATCTGGGGAATAAAATTGACTGCCACACAAAAATAATGTGACAAAAAAAAAAACAGTTACAATGCTTCACTTACAATGGAAGCACATGGGGCAAACATTAAAATACAGTTTCAAAAAGTAAAGCCTCAAGACTTACACATTACAGAATATGTGTGAATCGCTTACTTAGAAAATCTTCTCACATTAAATGACTTTATAAAAGTGCTTTAACAAAAACACACGCTTCACATTTCAGCATTTAAATCATTTGGTTTGATTTACTTACATTGTAAATGTGATACTGTAATTTTTTACTTTTTTTAAAAAAAGAAAGAAGCAAAAGTCTGTGGTAGAGGTCTTTACGGGTCCACTTGTCCGACCCGAGACCCAAGCGGGTTTAGGTCCAAAACTTAGACGAGTGTCTCAGACACGGGTCGGGTCTGATATTAGTATCCTCAGGTCTTGGACAATTTAAAATAAATGTACTTTTTTTATCAAATGGACCCCAGAATATTTTAAAATATGCCAACTTTCCACTGTTCGTCTCAGGTGTTTAACAATATTTTATTATTTACAACAAATACTAATATTAATTAATTCTGTGAGAACACTATTATCCCCCTTCTTCTCTGTCAATATGTGCTTCTACGAGTACTAAACCCTCCAGAATATTGGTGAGTGCAGCAGCGGAGCATGCTCAACATAAAACTGCGCTCTGCAATACCCGAGCCATTCGAGAGGATAAGTGTGGGGACTTGCTTCTTAATATTAACATAAACACTTTAAACAGTTTATTTCAACAGTCCACTTTAGACATTCTACTAACTATGCTACATGCAGCTACATGTCAACTACCAGTTAAACGTGTGACACGCTAGCTTCTTCTTTTGCTTTTAATGCCGGTTGGCAAACCCACTTGAAGTTGCACACCGCCACCTACAGCACGACACCTGCTTGACAACTGACGTAAAATAAAGGATTGGTCTTAGTGTAACCGATACTGACCAGTTAAAAAAATGCTTAATTGGCCCCGATACCAATCCTTGAGATCGACTCGGGACATCCCTATAAATAATACTAAAGTCGCGTTTCCACCGCAGGAACTTTCCCCAGGAACTAGGGACTTTGGGGTGGTACTCGACCGCAGGAACCAGGGTCTAAATGAAGTTCCAGGTAAAAATTTCCTCCTCAGAAAGTCCCTGCTCTCGAGGTAGTACTTTTTCAAAGTTCAGGAACTTTCAGGGGTGGGACCTGGGCGCTGAACATGCTGATTGGTTGAGTTCACGCAGCACTTTGATTGGTTGACTCCACGCAGCATTTTATTTCAACCACCATTTTTAAAAGTCTGTTGCGGTGCGTGCAGTAAGAGTTGTTTGCTATTCGAATCAACAATGGAATTTAAAAAATACGACCGATGAACCGACGATGAAGTTAGGGCTTTATGCGGTGGATGAAATACAGAGGGAACTGGAAAGTTGCACGCAGTCCTACGTCACCAGACTTAATCTTCACGGTACTTCAGTTCTCTCAGTTACCAAATTTACCTGCAGCATTGTTTATCACTCTCTGTCCTACTCTTTCTTTCTGTATATATTTTTCTTGAAATCATCCCACTGTTTCTGACTGCAGCAGTGGAAGTAGGCTGTGAGCTCTATAAATAAAGATGGCCAGCAGGGTGCTGGAGCTGTGGCTAGCCATCCTTTACAGCACTGTCATACAGTATCAGCTGCCTCACTCGCCACATTCTTACGCTGCATTGAAAAACAAGAGCAGAGAGAGAAAGAGAGTATGAAAGGAGGTCAGTGTGCGTGCATGAATCTGTTGTGTTAAAGACCTGCATGGATGCGCTTGTGCGTAGCTACAGTTCAAAAGAAACCCACTGCACTATTCCTCAGAGTGTGATGGGGTTTTTTTTCAGAGGAAATTCACACGCAGACTTGTGAAAACCGTGTCTAGCGGAGCAGGAAGACACCGCTCTTTAGAAGAGATCAGAGATTCATTGGTTAGCACTGGGAGTGCGGGCTGATTCTGGATATGTCAGGAAACTGAGCATGGAGACAGCAAACTGACCTTCAGTGAAGAGAGCTTTTCTATATTTTAGCTTTTTGGCAGTTGAAAAATGAGACAGCTGACAGCCCAGTTGCTTTCCCATGATGCTTTAAGCATGGAACCTGCATCTCCTTCTTCAAATAGTTCTCTCTTTTGTTGTTTCTCCATCTCATTATCTACATCTCCATTCCAACATCCATGTATAAACTGGAGTATAATTTCATCAAGTTCTGTTTTTTTTGTTTGTTTGTTTTTTTGTATTATAATTCTTATAAAAAATGATAATATATAAAAATCTTACCATAAAACTGTCCTGAAATGTGACCATTATGAGAGAGATGACAACATATACCAGTTTCTGTGTGTTCTGCCACACTGGAACCCAATTAATTGTGCCATATGACCAAGAGTTTGGGGTCAGTAGGATTTTTTTAAAGAAATGAATGGTTTTATTCAGCAAGAGCATATTACATTGATCAAAAGTAACAGTAAAGACATTTATAATGTTACAGCAGTCTCTATTTCAAATAAATGATGTTCTTTTGAACTTTCTATTCATCAAAGAATCCTGTAAAAATTAATTATGGTTTCAAAAAATATATATATTAAGCAGTGTGACGGTCTTGCTTGACCTGCTCCAAGTGGATTCGAACTGGCGTCTCTGGCATTAGAGGCGGGCACGCTAACAAGGATGCTAAAGACCACAGTATCTAGCGTCAGTTGCTAGTGTGCGTCTTGAGGCCAGGGAAGTGAGGTTTACACGCACAGCTCTTACTAGCTTGCCTCTGTTACAGCAGCACAACTGTAAAATAATAAGAAATGTTTCTTGAGCATCAAATTAGAATGATTTCTGGAGGATCATGTGACCCTGAAGACTGGAGAAATGGCTGCTGAAAATTCAGCTTTGCCATCACAGGGATAAATTACATTTTACAATATATTACAATAGAAAACAGTTATTTAAAATTGTAATAATATTTCACAATATTACTGTTTTTACTGTATTCCTTGGTGAGCATGAGAAACTTGTTTCAAAAACAAAAAAAATTTACCGACCCCAAACTTTTGAACGGTAGTGTATCTGTGGCCAATATATTATTAATGATATTAAATATTTTTTTATTGATAGTGATAATGATAATTTGAAATGGTATATTTGTTTTCGCTAGTGTTATGCGCCAGTGTGACCTGGATCTGTAATGTTGCTTAGTGAGGTTTACTTTGAGATATAAATGGAGTGTTGTATCTGAAATGCCTTTAGAGTCCATTTCTCACCTTCTTCTTCATCTTTACATTCTTGAAGATGGCGTGCACTCTCCAGGTCTTCGCAAACATGGCGCCAAACGCTGTTGTGTAACCCACAATGAGGATCCATGTACGGACCTAAAAACGTTAAATGTGAAAGTAAAACAAGGTTGTTACAAACCAAAAGTTGTTATAATTTAGGCACTAGAATTCTAAATGCTACCCCAAATGCAAGATTGTACTGTAACACCAGTCAACAGAATACAAAGCAGCAGAAACAAAGCAGGAAGTGATCCCACTTCCACTATTAGAAAGCATATCGGATGTCAGGGTGTGTAGTGAATTCTGTTGAAGTTGTAGAAGTTCCTGAGGCATATTTTTTTCTCTTTGTCCTCTCTTCATCTTCTGTCTCTCTTACTCTCTCCCACAGATATAGTGTTCTTTATTCTGATCTCCTCTGGGAAAGTAATTCTCAGCATGTATAAGGCAGGACGATAAGGCTCGGAAACAGTTTGAGAGTTTTGGGACCGTTTATAGAACTGCTGCGCTGTTGCTACATCTTGTTTGTTGAGTTTTGATGTGGTTTTATGTGATGTGTTGAGTGTTGTTGTGGATTCTGCTGAATTAAATTTTTATATGATGAACAGATAAGCTCAACTGAACCCGATTGACGCGCGAGAACAAACATCTTCCGAAAGTTCAATGTGCTGCGTAACACACGAGAATGAACCTCATTGGTTCTCGCACGTGTCAAGCAAACATGCTTGAGCTTCTGTTTACCACAACTGATGTGTGAGTTGATGAATGCTGAATTAAATGTGATTAAATCTGTTCATCATATAAAGCGATCGAGTCCCTTCAGAAAATTTGGAATATACCTCTCTATTCATATGGATTAGTTTTATGATCTCTTTATGAACTTTTTGAAGCATCAAAGTGGTAATTGCTTAACTGTCTATGGAGGGACAGAAAGCTCTCAGATTTCATCAAAAAGATCTTCATTTGTGTTTCAAAGATGAACGAAAGTCTTACGGGTTTGGAATAACATGAGGGTGAGTAATTAATAACAGAATTTTTATTTTTGGGTGAACTAACCGTTTAATATCGCAATGCAAATCTTCAACAGGCCGGAGAGAACAGAGCCCATCTCAGGCAGGTAACATGTGCCCTGCTCAACACATTTGTGAGCTATTTCCCCTGTGACTTAAGTTACTGCAGTAGCCAAAGCCTCGTAATTAAAAGGTGGATTATGGTCACATGCAAACAGACAGTGGAGGCGTGACGAGACACATCCAATCCTGGTGACACAGCCTGAGTAGTAGAGGTGAAAAGCATTCAGATTCAAATATAGAGTAGACCAGGGATAGTTCTCTCAGGGGAAGTTGGCACAGGGGAATTTATCAAAATCTCGAAAAGATTTTTTTGAGTCAAATATCCAGTTGCACAAATGCTTGTTTTCTCTAGCACTGGTTTGGAATGTTGGTTTAAAACAGCAACGAAATTTGAAATGAGTTCTAAATTAGAATAATTAACAATATCCTTCAAAGGAAATTCCAATTTCATCATGTTTGCTTATCATTGTGACAATTTATCCATTACAGTACATAAATGTACCATGAGAACACTTACAGGACTAAAAAAATGTGACAACTAACCCATGGTCTAGCCAGATTCACATCTGATTCACAGAAATCAGTCATTACTCACAGTACAGAGGGTCTCAAACTCCTTGTCTGACACAAAAGATCCATCCAGACCAAAGAGGAAAATGGAGGCGTACGACAGCAGGCCACCCAGAATGATCAGGTTGTTCATATAGGGACTCGACATTTTGATCAATCTGCAGATGGAGGGAAGCACACAGCTGATACATTAAATATTCACATTTCATTTATTATTAACTACTGCAATTAAATGTGCATCTACACCCATGACTGTATCATATACAGTGGGATCCAAAAGTCCGAAACCACTAGTAAAAATGCCTTTATTTTGCATTATTTAAAAAATGGAATGCACAATGTCCCATTGCAATTTATAAATAAAAGATTTAATGAAAGAGCATCTTATGGGAATCAAGAATATCTGACAAAAATACAAAATGTTTGTGCATATCCAAACCCTGAATAATGTAATTTATTCCTGTGACCGCAAAGCTGAATTTTCAGCAGCCATAACTAGTCATCAGTGTCACATGATCCTTCAGAAATCATTCTAATATGCTGATTTGGTGCTCAAGAAATATTTTTCTTCAAACGTCTTTTATGATTTTCTATCATAACTTTTCAAATTTACATTTTTCAAAGTCCTAAAACTGCTTTCCACATGAAACAAAAGATCCCAGATTTTCAGTGTGGTCTCAGACTTTTGTCCGTCTCACTCTTGAACTATTTCCTGTCGTAGTCTCGCTCAGCCCTGACCTGTGGTTGCGGTTTTTGATGTTAAAGAAGAGGAAGGTTCCTGCCATGAGCATGCCCAGGATAGTGATGGTAGACAGGATGCTGTAGAGGGGGACGTTTATTTGCCGGCGCTGCAGACGCACAAACGTCCGATCCTTCGGTGGTTCAACACCTACGAGAGTCATGATGGTCACAGTCAGTAACTCTTGGAGTCATCTCTAAGAACGTCACCTCAGAGAAAGCTTTCAACCTTTCCTAGGAAGACGCTCCTGTGTAATTTAAATGACTAAGGTTTTAAAATGCCACTCATATGACATACAGTATTAGCTCTATTTCTGCACAATGTTACATAATAATAATATTTGTGGATGGGTTTAAAAACAGTGATCGTGATGTAAGATGCGATTAGATCTTACATCATAATGAGACGTTGGAAGACAGTCGAGCACTTAAAACAAATGAGTCATCAAAATGAGTCAAAAATTGCATGAACAAACCTGATGTCTTGACAACCTTGGTGTTTTCATGTAAAACTGTGAGGCTTTACTGCTATAAGCAGATTTTTATTTTGTACTCATACATTTTAATTGCTCTTAACTTATATTTGAACATTTGAACTTACATTAACCCCTTAAGCTCTGAGGGTATTTTCAGAGTTTTTTTTTTTTCTGAGTGACACAAAAAAGTAAAGACTCCAAAACTATAGCAAGGAGAGTCAAAAGGTTGATATCATTTGAAAGGAAACTTTTTAAATAAAAATAATAATAAAAAAATTAAATTTGGACATTCTCATGCTAAGAAACTGCAAATAAACAGCAAAAAAAAAAAAAAATTTTAAAATGGAATATCTCATGAAGGAAGGTAGTGGGATCATTCTTTTTTGGTGATGTTCCTCTAAATGTGAGCTGTATCTGGTTCAAATTTTGTGGTGATCGCATGAAGAAATCAAAAGTTACAGCATTTGGAACAGAGGTAGGCATTTTAATTTTTTTTTTTTTTGTTTTGTTTTCTGAGTGACATGCACAAAAATAATGACTCATAACTCCAAATCTCTAGCAAGGAGAGTCAAAAGGTTGGTATCGTTTGAAAGAAAACTTTTTACATTTTTAAATAAAAAAATAAATAAATTAAATTTGGACATTCTCATGCTGAGAAACTGCTGATAAGCAAAAAATAAAAGTTTGCTCAAGGGAAATTTTACATATATTTCATATTTTACATGCATTAACTCATAAAGAAAATAAGGTAGGAGGACAATTCTTTTTTGGTGATATTCGTCTATATGTGAGCTGTATCTGGAACACATTTTGTGGTGATCGCATAAAGAAATCTAAAGTTACAGCATTTGGAACCAAGGTAGCCTTTTTGTTTAGCCATTGACGTCCCCTGATGGGCATTTTTAAAATTGTTCTTTCACGTGGAGTAACTCATGATTGACGCATGGGATTATGTTGATCCTGGACTCATTTCAATCGGGAGCATCCACTGTAAGTAATGATGTGCCATTTTCTACAATCTATGCATGTTTCATGAAGCTAAAATGCCACATGATAGCTAAATTTTAATTGTGCGCCTGTGGAGTTTTATGTGTCGTAATTGCGTGATCAATATCTCGTGATGGGCTTATTGGATTATGCTGATGTTGGACTCATTTTAATCGTGAGAATCTGCTGTAAATAATTTCCACAATCGGAGCATGTTTCATGAAGTTATGAACCAAAACGTGACATAAATGCCACATCGGTTTATTATTTACATATGGGTCTTGCGGGGCTTCACATACAAAAACTTGCTCAAGTTTAGTCAAAGCCCAAAACAATTATGTTTGTTGTATTCTACTCTGTGAGACCTTTCAAATGACATAAAACACATGATTATCTGAGCTGTATGATGATTTTGACACATTGGAGTACATAGTACAAAAAAATAATTCTTTTAAATTTTTTTTATTACTTTTCAGCAAATAACTCAGCAGTACTTAGGAGCTTTCAATTGACACCTATTTTGTGATGATTAAGGCAGGAGTTTTGAAAAATATGATTATTAATTTTTTTGTAGCTAGTTGGCGCCCGCGGGCGGTACACTGCGTTTTAGAGTGATGACTCAGCACTCGTTAAGAGTTGAACAAAATGGTTGGATGCATTAAAAAGCTGAGTTTCTAAGCTTTAAATTGATTTTGTGTTATTCCTGTCAGTGGTTGCTTAGTAATTTTATTATGATTTTTTTCGCGGGGGGTGTAGTGCATTTAACTTAAAATTATCATGTAATCTCAACTTAAATATTTTAAGCGGTGGAAACTTGGCTAGCTTTAACTAGCTAATTCAGTAAATGCTAACTTGCTAATTGATAACAATACTTTGATAACATTAGCATAGCATAGCAACTGCTGAATGAGTATGGCAATATAGAACATTTAACATATATCTGTTCTCAAACCAAGCTCATGCTCCACTGATCACCATGATGGTTACTCTCCCTTTAGAGTGTCATGGCAAAGCATGCTGGGAAATAGAAATCCCAGCCCAGTTTCAGTTAAATTTAAGTTGGTGTACATTAAAAGAAACAAGTTCATAAAACTCAAAACAATGAAACAATTCAGGTGTTAGTTTTGTGAACTCAAAAGAAAAAGAAAGTTCTAAATACTCACAAAAGTTAATTTGATTAAACTAATTTGTTTAATTTAAGTTTACCCTACTCAAACCAATTAATTATTTTGAGCATTAGGGTTTACAGTGTTCCTGTCCACCACTGTGTTCCTCAGAGGCAGTTTGAAAAAAGAAATATCCAGGGAATAAAAAAAATAAAAAAAAAAAACCCAAAGAATGTCAATGTGGGCAAACAGAAAAATAACTCTTGAATTATTCAGATGACCACACACAGAACAGTGAGTACACAACATTGGCAGGCGTGTGAACCTTCTGTCTCTCTCTCACTCAAACGCTGACCCGCAAACACACACAAACGGGGCTTTTCCTACCTTGGAACTTGATGGTGTTGTTGATAAGGTCCAGTATATCTGCAATGGCATTGTACTCGCCCACCTTCACCTCTTGACCCTCTGTGAAAGACAGCAAGAACAAGAGGACGGTGACGATAAGAGCAATATGTTCAAAGCCGGCGGCCCCCAGAGAGAAACAAGACAATAGACAGTAAATTTAGTTTCCGTGCGCTCCGCTGCAGAACCAACATATTGTCCCAAAATGCTCAGGGCGATGTTGACCTAAAAAGTATGTAAATTGCAACCTCACGCATTTGCACATCAATTAAAAGGCTGCTAATTAGAGAAAGTGCAAAAACAATGATTTGAAACATTGATATCATGATGAATAACTCAGAAAATAGCTTTTCTAACAAGAATGCAGTGTCAAGTCAAGTCAGTTTGCTTTGAATACAGATTGTTTCAAAGCAGCTTTACAGTAATAACAGGAAAATTATGCAGACAAAGTTTGTTTTGGCTATACAGCACCTCTAAAAGAAAATAGTTATTAAATCATTAGTTATTAATTTAGTTCATTTATATATACAGCAGCCTTGTTATATTCAATCATTTTAGCGCATTGTACTCTGAATGAAATGACATAATATAATAAAATAAATGAATAAATAAATATTGCAAAATATGACATGATATACACAAAAGTTCGGGGTCGGTAAGATTTTTTAACGTTTTTGAAAGTCTCTTGTGCTCACCAAGGCTGCATTTATTTGATCAAAAATACAGAAAAAAACAATAATATTGTAAAATATTATTACAACATTTTTCTAGTTAAATATCATTTATAATGTAATTAATTCCTGCGATGGCAAAGCTGAATTTTCAGCATCATTACTCCAGTCTTTAGAGTGTCGCATGATCCTTCAGAAATCATTCTAATATGCTGTTTTTTTCTTGTTTTTCTTTTCTTAGTTTTTCGGTTTATTTATTATCATAATGCATCTTTTTCATCTTGTCTTTGTTATTGCTAAGAAAAAAGAAAGAAAAAAGAAAAAAAGAACACTGAACTAGGTATTAAAGATGAAAACAGATTGTTGGTTAGATGGAACTAGAGGTTTTGTATCCAAAAATGCAATAAAATAAAGCTTAGTGTCAATAAATCCCCAGCAGAACAAGACTTATTCTCAGAAGCCAAATATAAGGCAAAGTCTATTCCAAAAGCCATCTTAAAACTCAATATTTCCCCCTGGTGTGCACTTCAAGACTACTTGTGTATTGACTGTCACACTTGCAGGGAAAAATGCATTCCTTCTTGAGACTAAAACTAACTTTAAAAAAAAAAAAAGAAAACACGTAAAATAAGATATGCAATTCAATGCAATTCATCTGATGGTCTCAGATTTTCACATATAACTGCTGTGGGTTAAACTAGGCCAAGCTTTAATGTGAATAACACAATTTAAACATGGTAGCTAACAAGATTAACTAGTACTACTACTAATGGACCTCCTTCAATCTGACATTTGATTAAGTTTTGTGCCCTAGGTGGTCTCGCTGTGTCATTGACTGTGAATAATCAGGTGCTGTCAGAGCTCCATGTATAGCGAACGTCATCATTCAGGTACTTATCTGACCATAAGATCAACGGGACACTACAAAGACCACAAGCATGTAAACTGATGCACAGCATTCAGTTATTAGTTATCAACTGTAATGACTTATAAAGACTTTTATATATTGGTCAGGCAAAAGGCTTTCTCAAAAATGCAATGAGAAAGAAATAGTTTGGCCAGAACACAATCTTGCCAGGAGGTTATTGTCACATAACTAGGTTAAGAAATGGCTCTGAGTGTCCTGTCCAGATGGTTTGGTGTGTGGTGGCAGTAGGTGTGATATAGGAGCTGACAGACTAGGACTCTAAAGATGGATGGCAGGCTCAATTGAGGATCAGCACGTCTTTAAATATTCAGCCTGGGCTATCCTTCCTATCCTTTAACAGCGAGAGATGAAGAGAGAGGTTGGAAACTAATGGAATCCAGAAAGAAACAGGGAAATCTGAGGGAATTAGCAAACCACTCAAGTGTGCACTGCAAAAATCATATTCTTATCACATTGGTGTCTTATTTTTAGTTTTTAATTTTTTACAGTAAGATAAAATACATTTGTATTAATGATGCACTCGTTGAAAACAAGTGAATGAAATCTTTCAGTGTTATTCTCAACAGTGTTGGGGGAAGTTACTTTTAAAAGTAATGCATTACAATATTGCGTTACTCCCTAAAAAAGTAACTAATCCCATTACTTAGTTACTTTTTAAGGAAAGTAATGCATTACGTTACTTTCGCGTTACTTTTTCTTCTATCTGGGCTGGGCTGTTTGTTTGTTTGTTTTTATAACAACAAATATTTTTTTGGCAAATGTTAAGGCCCTTTCACACCAAAAGTGAAATGAATAAGCCTCAGGCTGAAGGAAATGCAAATTCACGCCTGTACAGTAGAGGGGGCAGCTCAAACAAACAAGCCTTTCAACTGTGCTGCCATATTCTGGAATACAGAAGAATAGGACGCAGGAGAAGAAGTAAATGAGTAAATGTATTCTCACATTTAGTCTAGAACTAGTCTAGAATAACCATCATGTTTACACAGCGCACACAACACCTCTGCACCTTACTCTCGATTTCTCTCAACATGGGGACAGGAGAGCTGTCGGTCAATAAATAGGAGTAACAAAGTAACTTGCGTTACTTATTTGAAAAAGTAACTCAGATATTTTGTTGTAAATTTAAAAGTAATGCGTTACTTTACTAGTTACTTGAAAAAGTAATCTGATTACGTAACTCACATTACTTGTAATGCATTACCCCCAACACTGCTTCATAATAAATATATCTAGTTTCAGGGATTTTTTTTTTTTTTTTTTTACTGGAAAACAAGTTAAAAGGACTAATTAAAATCTCATTAAGAAGTAATTTTAGTGTGTATGACAAAGAGTCTATGTGTGATTCAGTGAGTGACTAAAAGTACTGTAAGTTAATGAATAAAGTGAATGAGTGAATAAGTGAGAAAGTGAGCTAAAATACACTACACGAATTTTGCCCAGATTTTTGTGCCAATTTACAGTCTGGATGTGTTGACGCTAGTTGCTGAAAGTCAGAGGCTGTCTGTAGGTTTTGAACAGTCGGAGTGGTTATGTAGTGATGATGGGTACAGATTCAGATTTTTTAGCCTCAGAAAATGAATCCATCTAGTCAGAGGATATCAGACATGTTTGATATTTTGAGTCGATTTTAGAAGACATTGTTTTCATTTGTCACGCGTCTCCTAGCAATGAGATGCATGAGTTAAGACCAGTTTCGCATGAGTTAAGACCAATTCACACCGCGACAACAGACGGCAACAGACACTTCATCATATTTTGTCGGATCAGTGTGATACCTCTGTCGGTGTCTGTTGGCATTTGTCAGAGCTCGTTTTCATTGATTGAGCAGGCTGAATCGGCATTGTTGGGTCGTGGAATGTCTAAGAAATGACATACTGTAATCTGGTGATTGTCGGCATCTGTTGGTGCAGTGTGACTTTGCCTTTACTTGTGAAAGTCTGATAGTGTATGTCACGTTTAGTGTATGATTTGCAGTTTTTCTCTGTAAAAATGTACAAAGTCTACAATTGTATGATGCCTAGTGTTTTAAAATCTGTTCAGATTGTAAAAGTCGTGTATGTATTCCGATTTCCAGCCTGAACGAGTGAGGGAGTGAATGAGAAATTAATAAGTCAGAAAGTAAATGTGTTTAAATGAATGAATGAATGAATGAACAAATGCGTGTGAGAGTGAATGAGAATGTGAGCGCATGAGTAAATGGATGAGTTAAAGGTGCAGTAAGCAATTTCTGAGTGAGCAAGAGGGAGATTTGAAGATAGACTGTAGAAAGAGAGATGGCTGAGAGACATTACAAAAAAGAAAAGGTCAGAGGGATATCACTAGAAAAAGAAGGGTTATGATCAGGCAAGAGCTTTAAGACCTGCATTAATATTAGAAAAGCTTTCCAGCGCTGGAGAAACCTAAGTGGGAATGCCTGAAAACGGACACTAAGGTTGTGTTGTTTCTGCTCCATATGTGAGTAACATTGGTTTTGAGTGTGTGCGGCTGGCGACTAACAACGAACTCTTGTTTGTATATACATACTGTATGTTCATGTTTTGTTCTTCCTTGTTGTTCGTTCGTCATCTTCGCTTTGTTTTTCATGAAGCTTTATTTTGCTTTGCTTCTGCTATGATAAAGAGACATCCACTCTTTCATTGTGTGTTCGTGCATTTTGGGGGCGGAGCAATGAAGGGAGGGGTGTGTTTGTTTGGGTTGATTTCAGATATCAACAGTGTTTAACAATGATTCTCAGAAATCGCTTACTTCACCTTTAATGTGAGTAAACAAATGAGCGAGAAAGTGACTGACTGAGTGAATATGAGTCTGAGTGAGTGATGAAGGAGGCAGAAAGCAGAGTAATAGAGTGAGAAACCCAAAGAAAGAAGGAGCCCAAAGCAAGTGTGCGCTTTGAGTCGGGTGTGAGTTGTGATTGTTCTCGGTGTAGAAGAAGACGCTCTCTAGGGCGCTGCTGATAACAGCTTCTTTCTTTTTTTCATTATTTATCCCTGACTGCCATTCGGCTTCATATTGACAGACAGTTCAATCACCCCTCAGCCAAACAACCCTCCGATCCTGCGGCCTGCTCACAAATACAGTCTGAAGAGGTGATGTAACACACTATGGGAGGGATGCCTCTGTGCCGAAGCAGATAAGACTGAAGAGGGTGGGGAACGCTGGCCTGCGGCTGCCGTGGGGTGTGAGGGGGGAATCCCTGCTCCAAGATTAAATCCCACAAACCAGAGTTAATCTCCCCTGCCCTCAGGAAACACACACACACACTGGATTAATCACATCAGAGGGCCGAGCAGGGGAATTCTCTGACCCCCATTAAACTACAGGACGGCACCAAAGCTGCTGCTGTGCATGTCGACTATTTACGTGATGTATGGCACAAGCACTGACTCAATGTCACACTGAGATATGTGTCACACATATTTTACGAAACGACACTGGCATTAAATGGATGAGATGTTCATTTAAGACGAAAAATGATCAACATTGGCTGAATTTGATCCAGCATTTCCTATAAAAAGGCTTGTTAACCATGAAAAATGACCATCTAATGGACTTACCTTGAAACTGGGTGAATTTTATGGTTCCCATGCGTTCCCCGTTCCTGAACATCACCTGACCCTGCAAAAAAAACACACAGTGAACAACCTTCACAAGAGCTGCTTATCACGTGTAAATGGACAGTTTGCAGAAGTCCTGATTGCACAGTTGAGATGATTAATATCATGGCACATAATCAAAGTTGGACAGATATATCTTACAAGGATCGATTTTCCATCTTGTTGCCATATCCTTCACTCTTGGCACACCAACAAATTGGGAGTGTATAGCTTGAAGTCTGGCACAGTGCTTGTTTTTTTGGCTCATTTATTACTTTAAAGATCTGTGAATTGATCGCATTCTTGAGGCAAACATAATTAATAGCAGCACAATTGATTTGTTAAATTAAAGAAGCACATGGAGGTATGAGATGGTTGTCAGGTTGTGCCAGCTGAGGAGAACTTGGATGCTTTACTGGTTCACAAATAAAAAATAAAAAAATCCAGAAAAAAAATAGAAGTGTTATATTGTTCAGGGCCATGCTTTAAAATAAAATAAAATAAAATAAAATAAAAAAATAAAATAATTAATTGTTGTAGCATGTAGTTAATATTGTCAAAAGTAAATATATGCAGAAGTGTTTTATATATATATAAAAGTGGTCCAGAAAATATAAAACTGAGATTTTGCATTTTCCTTCTTTTGCCCTTGAGAGATCATCACAGCAATAAGAGCCTTGTAAGAAACTTTGGATTAAATGCATCTTCTAAAGGGGAAGAAACCAATTAATATTAAGTATATATAAATAATAAATCCCTTCACCCAGTTACAAAACACAATCATTAACAGAAGAAGTAAAGTTTCCGGCAAAATCATGAATTCAAATATGATGCGAGGCCTCATCAGACCTTGCAGGTTAATCATGGATATCTGATCAAAACGCAGATGAGTATATAGCACTTTTACATAAATAGCTCCATCACTGGATCAAAATATTATCTAATTTGCTCATTATGTCCTAAAAAGGAAATGTGTAAATGCAGTTTGCTGTCTGTCTGCCCCCGGAACTGCCTAATGAGCCATTTAAAAGGATTTGGGATCACTCGGCCCAATAAAATAACAGGTGAGAGGCATACTGCATTACCATGGCAATAATTAGAAGCCCATTAAAACCATGGGAGGCAACTCAGAAGTGATCATATCTCTAAAAATGGTTGTCTTTGAAGTGTAGAGCAGGCTCCAGTCCCAGTGCGATACGATTCTTTGTTTAGCTGCTCTGACGTGGGTGCGCTGGATAAATGCTCGCCTTCACAAAACACATTAAAGCTGCAATTCAGAGTTATGTGTGTAAACAATATATAATGTGAAATGCAGTACTCCTTGTCAAATGAAATTTACTGACTCTGTAACAAGACCTGTGGTAATTTATTTCATAGTTTTCAGGACCTAATTTTTTATTTATATGCTAAGCAGGGTGTCATTTTTGTAACATTGTGGGGACAATACAACAAGCAGAAACAACATTTCATTTTCACTATTCATTTTATAAAACGAAGGAAAGAAAAAAGTCATTTGGATGGTGGCATGAGGGTGAGAAAATGGTGTTGAGAAATTGGGGGGGAGGGAATCCCTTTAAGACTCAAGTGAAAAGCTGTAATAGTAGTCATAAGGATTTTCTAAATTAATGAAAACTTTTTCTCAGTTTTCACACTCTTTCTCAGTTTCTTTGTTTAGACTGGTTTCATAACATTAGAAGAGCTGAAAATTATGGAAGCTTGTTTCTGCCACTGAATAAAAGATAAAAAAGGTAATTGCGACTATCTCACAATACTGACTTTTTTATTGCAATTGCGAGTTTACATCTCGACTTTTTTCTCAGAACTGCGTGATATAAACTCGCAATTGCAAACTATAAATTCAGAATTGTGAGATAAACTCACAAGTGAGAGTTATAAAGTCAAAATTGTGTGATATAAATTCGTAATTGCGTGTTATAAAGTCAGAATTGGGATATAAACTGAGAAAAAAAAAGAGTCTTTGAGAAAAAAAGTCAGAATTGCTAGTTTTTGTGAGTCCAGATTTTATATCTCACAATTCTGAGTAAACTCACAATTGTGAGAAAAAAAGTCAGAATTGTGAGATAAAAAGTCGCAATTATCTTTTAAACTGTTTTATTCCGTGGCAGAAACAAGCTTCCATAGAAAATAGATTGTGTTGCGCTGCAGGTGTGGGCTGATGGGTTAAACATGTTGATGGCACCTTTATCAGCGTGTGTGTGTGTGTGTGTGTGTGTCTGTGCAGAGGTGTGGACAGGCCGGGAGCAGGGGGCCTTATGGAGATCACACAGGTGTGAAAGGCACCCTCAGGCCTGCAAAAGGGGGTTGAGGGTGGAGGTGATGAAGGTGATGAAGCAAATGATGATGTCGCTGTCGAACAGCCACTTATAATAGCAGACTGCAGCTAGTTTGCCCCTAAAATATCTCTCACACACATATATACGAAGAGATATCAACCTGATGATGCAATGACTCCATGCTTTGAGATTTTCTAAACAAGGGGTTTGCTGCCACAGCCCACATCTGCAATGCAACAATATATTTTCAGCTTTTCTGATATTATAAAACTTAAATGAATAAGTTTTAGAAGACATGTTTGAAATAGAAATCTTCTGTAGCATTATAAATGTCTTTACTGTCACGTTTGATCAATTTAAGTCCTTGCTGAATTATATATATATATATATATATATATGTACACCTCAAACATTTGAATGGTATGTTTGCTTCTAGAATGTACCATCAGAAAAGTTGTGCTAACTCTTTCTTAACCAAATGAAAGCAGCAGCACACCATTACTCGTCACTCAAAATGATCCACAGAGACTTCTCTAAGATAATGTTTTACTTCCTGAGGCATGCTGGCACTCAATCGATAGCTCTCCTCAGAGGACTCAAAGTCTGATGGAGAAGTTAGAACAGCCTGTTCTGTTGGACAAAGACCCAGCCATCGGTACGAGACAAACCTGATCCTTTTGGGACCACTAAATCTGTTGTAGTCAGATTGCAATCTAGTTTTATAGGACTGTGTTCCAGAAGATTCTCTGCAATCATTCAGCTTTGATTGGAAGAACTTATTTTCCCATTTTAAATTAGAATCTGATATTACGAATAGTGCGTATCCATCTGATCAGCCACTAAAACATCACCTATAGATAGTGATGCACGATATAAAAAGACTGATAATTATTAAAGGATTAGTTCGTTGCCAAATGAAAATTACCCCAAGCTTTACTCACCCTCAAGCCATCCTAGGTGTATATGACTTTCTTCTTTCTGATGAACACAATCTATATATATAGATGCTTTAAACCACATTGGTCAACATGTGTTGTTTGAATAGTGCTATACAAATAAAGCTGACATTGACAATGACAATCTGAGTTATATTAATAAATATCCTGACGCATCCAAGCTTTATAAAGGCAGTGAACAGGACAAACGAGTTTGAAGCTCAAGAAAGTGCATCCATCCATCATAAACATACTCCACACGGCTCTGGGGGGTTAATAAAGGCCTTCTGAAGTGAAGCGATGCGTTTGTGTAAGAAAAATATCCATATTTATCAAGTTATAAAGTAAAATATCTACAAACCCGATTCCAAAAAAGCTGGGACACTGTACAAATTGTGAATAAAAAAGGAATGCAATGATGTGGAAGTTTCAAATTTCAATATTTTATTCAGAATACAACATAGATGACATATCAAATGTTTAAACTGAGAAAATGTATCATTTTAAGGGAAAAATAAGTTGATTTTAAATTTCATGGCATCAACACATCTCAAAAAAGTTGGGACAAGGCCATGTTTACCACTGTGTGGCATCCCCTCTTCTTTTTATAACAGTCTGCAAACGTCTGGGGACTGAGGAGACAAGTTGCTCAAGTTTAGGAATAGGAATGTTGTCCCATTCTTGTCTAATACAGGCTTCTAGTTGCTCAACTGTCTTATGTCTTCTTTGTCGCATCTTCCTCTTTATGATGCGCCAAATGTTTTCTATGGGTGAAAGATCTGGACTGCAGGCTGGCCATTTCAGTACCCGGATCCTTCTTCTACGCAGCCATGATGTTGTAATTGATGCAGTATGTGGTCTGGCATTGTCATGTTGGAAAAATGCAAGGTCTTCCCTGAAAGAGACGACGTCTGGATGGGAGCATATGTTGTTCTAGAACTTGGATATACCTTTCAGCATTGATGGTCCCTTTCCAGATGTGTAAGCTGCCCATGCCACACGCACTCATGCAACCCCATACCATCAGAGATGCAGGCTTCTGAACTGAGCGCTGCAAACAAATTGGGTTGTCCTTGTCCTCTTTAGTCCGGATGACATGGCGTCCCAGTTTTCCAAAAAGAACTTCAAATTTTGATTCGTCTGACCACAGAACAGTTTTCCACTTTGCCACAGTCCATTTTAAATGAGCCTTGGCCCAGAGAAAACGCCTGCGCTTCTGGATCATGTTTAGATATGGCTTCTTTTTTGACCTATAGAGTTTTAGCCGGCAACGGCGAATGACACGGTGGATTGTGTTCACCCACAATGTTTTCTGGAAGTATTCCTGAGCCCATGTTGTGATTTCTATTACAGCAGCATTCCTGTATGTGATGCAGTGCCGTCTAAGGGCCCGAAGATCACGGGCATCCAGTATGGTTTTCCGGCCTTGACCCTTATGCACAGAGATTGCTCCAGATTCTCTGAATCTTTGGATGATATTATGCACTGTAGATGATGATAACTTCAAACTCTTTGCAATTTTTCTCTGAGAAACTCCTTTCTGATATTGCTCCACTATTTTTCGCCGCAGCATTGGGGGAATTGGTGATCCTCTGCCCATCTTGACTTCTGAGAGACACTGCCACTCTGAGAGGCTCTTTTTATACCCAATCATGTTGCCAATTGACCTAATAAGTTGCAAATTGGTCCTCCAGCTGTTCCATATATGTACATTTAACTTTTCCGGCCTCTTATTGCTACCTGTCCCAACTTTTTTGGAATGTGTAGCTCTCATGAAATCCAAAATGAGCCAATATTTGGCATGACATTTGAAAATGTCTCACTTTCAACATTTGATATGTTATCTATATTCTATTGTGAATAAAATATAAGTTTATGAGATTTGTAAATTATTGCATTCCTTTTTTATTCACAATTTGTACAGTGTCCCAACTTTTTTGGAATCGGGTTTGTAGCTTCCGCCAGAGCGCCTACTGTATTCAACTTACAAAGAAAGTGTAACGCCTCTCGCAGTTCAAAACGCTTACACTACGTCCTACGCCTTCCGTATTCAACTTAAGAAAAAAACTTAACTGACGTGACACAACGTTAGCATAGCTACTTCAGGAATAGAAAAAGCTGTGTTAATTGCATTTATTATTTTTAACATGTTAAACAGCAAAAATTAAGCCACCTCTCAGTACTAAATTGAGTTCTTTTTCGCTGCTTATTGCGCTTAAATAGTCAAATACACACAAAATAATGTCAAAATGCCAGTCTTGGCAAGTATTCACATAAACACAGTCAGTTATGTTTTAAGAGAACATATACAGTTGACAAAGAAAACGCATGTGTAACAGTATAATGGATCCGTGCATCAGGTCTTAAAGTGACAGCAGCATAATATACACTACCAGTCAAAAGTTTGGAAACATTACTATTTTTAATGTTTTTGAACGAAGTCTCTTATGCTCATTAAGGCTGCATTTATTTCATAATAAATACAGAAAAAACAATAATATTGTGAAATATTATTACAATTTAAAATTATGGTTTTCTATTTTAATATACTTTAAAATATAATTTATTTCTGTGATGCAAAGCTGAATTTTCAGCATCATTACTCCAGTCTTCAGTGTCACATGATCCTTCAGCAATCATTCTAATATGCTGATTTGATACTCAGTTATTATCAAAGTTGAAAACAGTTGTGTTGCTTAATATTTTTTTGGAACCTGTGATACTTTTTTCAGGATTCATTGATGAATAAAAGGTTAAAAAGAACAGCATTTATTCAAAATATAAATCTTTTCTAACAATATAAATCTTTACTATCACTTTTTATCAATTTAACACATCCGTGCTGAATAAAAGTATTAATTTCTTTCAAAAAAAAGAAAGAAAAAAAATTACTGACCCCAAACTTTTGAACGGTAGTGTATACTGTTACAAAATATTTCTATTTTAAATAAATGCTGATATTTTTTAACTTTTTATTCATCAAAGAATCCTGAAAAAGTATCACAGGTTATAAAATAATATTAAGCAGCACAACTGTTTCCAACATTGATAATAAATCAGCATATTACAATGATTTCTGAAGGATCATGTGACACTGAAGACTGGAGTAATGATGCTGACAATTCAGCTTTGCATCACAGAAATAAATTATATTTTAAAGTATATTAAAATAGAAAACCATAATTTTAAATTGTAATAATATTTCACAATATTATTGTTTTTTCTGTATTTATTATGAAATAAATGCAGCCTTAATGAGCATAAGAGACTTCGTTCAAAAACATTAAAAATAGTAATGTTTCCAAACTTTTGACTGGTAGTGTACCTGCTGCCAAATTATGAGATAATATTAAAATATCTATATTGCATTTTTTCCCCATGGTATCAATGTCAAAAGTGTAGCTGGTGAAAATGCTGAGTGGCTAGTAACTTTGGAAAACCACTAGCCACAGTGGCTGGTGAGCAAAAAAGTTAATGTCAAGCCCTGTCTGCCAATAAACGCTATGGGACCGATATATTGTGCATCGCTATCTACAGGTAGGTAGAAAGACCAAATACTCTTGTTTGCCTTTCTGCTCATATCTCCACTGGTCTTCCAGCAGTATTTTCTTTTTTTATGTGTGTTGTTTGTTTTTCCTTCCTCTCCATTAAGCTTCTGCTTTGAGGTCTCGCGGCACATGCATTGTTTGTTAGCAGCCTGGGCAAACATAAAACATACTCTGCTACACATGAGAGATAACTGCTGGATAAAAGCTGAAGATGGAGGGCTGGAGGACATACCGTACTAAAACCCAAAATGCCCATTAACCCCTATTCATATCCCAAACCAAAAGCATTTACTGCAATATCAAAACTCCTTCCGTTTTTTTAGAGAGATAGGTCGGTTCATCTTCAGCACATGCCTTTAGATTTGCTGACTTGCCTTCTTTTTGCGCTCTGTGATTCTCTCTTTTGGCAGCCTGCAGCAGTGTGTTCTCATAAACAAACACACATTCAGTGATGTCTGCAGACAGGACACTCCCTGCATACCAAATATCTCCCTACCTCTTATCTGGTTCTCATTCTGTCAGTGGCATCGCATGTTTAGCATTACTAGCCTCTAATCCCAAGTTGCATTCTTAAATGTTTGCCCTCCCCTCAGCCTCTCACAGGCAGCTTGCAGCAATAAAAGCAGGGCTACCTCTCTTTTGACTTGGTGATCACAAAATGGCCTTTAGAATTCTTTAGCTTTAGGAAATGATGGCTCAATATAAAATGACATGCCTAGATTATGTTAGCCACAGTAGGTTTTTTAGTGGAACATGTTACAGAATTGTAAAAAAAGCCTACCAAACACTGCGCTTGGACCCAAGCAAAGCCACAGATCATCTGTTAACACAAACTTACCGTCACTCCAAAGAAGTTGGTTTCGTTCATCACATCCAGGACCATCTTGCCCACCTCTCGGTCATCCACCGTGAAGTTATGGTACATGTCGTGCCTCTCCTTGTGTCTGAGGAGCTCCATGACACGTGTGAGGGTCTTCGCAATCACCCAGATGCCATCGTAGGCAAAGCCGTGGAACTTGCTGGGCTCCACTCCTTTCTGCTCTCGCTCCCGGTTGTACTCCCTCTCGTACTCCTGTGGCGTCTGAAGACAGACAGGTAAAGCAGCACAGCTTTAAAACTTGGGTGATTCACAAATAAGGATGCCCAAGATGATAAAAAGGGAGAAATCTAGTTTGAAACATATGTAGCAGGTTCTTAGAAATCTAATATTTGTGTCCATGTTGGAATATAGAATATTGAAATATATAGATATTTTCCCTATTGCACATGGTAGAATTTTTTTGTCTGCCAGAAATCACAAATGTCATTCATAACTCGTGAGATCCCACCGCATTGCAGACACTCACTCTTCCTGATATTCCTTTAATCTGTTTGGCACTGAGGGGCTCGAAGTCCACACTGATATAGCCCTCCATGGCTGTCAGCAGCTTCTTAGTGGTGCAGTTTGTGGAGTTTGCCTGCTCCCACCAGTTCCCCTGATACCATCCTGGGATGATCCACTGGTACTTACTGCCATACATGTTCAGATTATAAGCCTGGAGCACACACACAAGATCAGAGACTCAACAGTCATCTCATTTTAAACGAAAATAAATGTTAAGCGAATTATATTGTGCAGTGACTTCGATGGTGGTGCAGTTAAACGTTTCTGTGGCACATGTTCTGTATATTACAGAAATGTACAGATTAATTCAAAAGGCCCTTTGCAGTAAGTCTGAAGCTGGCTAAGTTTGGCTAACTTACACAGCAGAAGACCTTAGCAGCCAGATTCTCATCAAACTGACCGATGATGATCCGAACATCATTATCCTACAGAGAGAGGGCAGAGAACATGTTAAATGGGTAGTAAATGGCTAAATAAATATAAGATTTAAATATAACAGATATAATGGTGAAATGTACAGTATGTCACAATAACAAAATCCTAGGCGTGCAAAGCTGTATCAGTAACCCAGGGGTTATTCCAAAATAATTACATGAAATAAATTGCACAAAAAATAACCAAACATAAAACAATAAAAAATGATAATAATAATTTCTGAAATTACTGGTAAAGTGTTTAATTTCTGCACAGCTAAACGCTTCAAAAACATGTTGTAAATAGACTTCAATGAAGCTCTTTACCGAGCGCTTAGACAGATACACACAGGAGTGTTTGAAAGCAGGCATCTATCAGTCGACCAGTCCGCTGATAGACACCTGCTTTTGAAATGCTCCTGCTTTCAAATTGATCATTGTAGCCAATCACAGACATATCTGATGAGCGCTTGAACACAATGGCCAGTCAGAGGTGTTTACGAATCCGCTCAACAGTGCTCAAAGCGTCACATTTTTAAAATTTCAGTACCGACTTGGTATCGAAGTCAGTACTTTTGACAACACTACACCAAACAATACTGCGTTAAACAACTGATTTCAAACACTCTTCCCATCTGTCATTGTTCTGAAAAACAGATAGCCCAACCCCACTCATGCTATTGGTTAAAATGTTGTTAGGTCACTCCCACAAACAAAGAGATTGCAAATCCATTTGGAGAATAAATTATACATTTTGCGTTCAAGGAAATGCGTCAGAGACACTGGCTAAAAAGTAGTGCACACACTCCAGTCGGTTGTATGGAAATTACCAAATTTCAAATCCAGCTTGGGCTAATTTCCAGTACTGTAATCCATCTCTTCCAAATCTTTTTGTCTGTTCTTGCATTGTCTCTATTAATAAAATGCCCAAATGCTTCAAAAATAAAAGAAAGCAGGCTTTTCATGAGAAAAGCAGTAAAAAAAAAAAAAAAAGTAGCTTTGCTAGGTGAGACATAAAGACCAAATGTATTAAAGCACAATAGTATCAGCAGTATGAATTGCTTCATATCCAGAAGGAGAGAGATATCTACAACTGTAACCAGCATTCATGCTGCACGATTGAGTCTGTAAATAATTCAGGCCACTTCAGCATTGTGTTTCCACCTCATCCAGTTCTGCATCATAAAGATCAATCCATCACTACAGCAGGATCTCTATGCAAAGGACCTTTAAAGGGATAGTTCACCCAAAAATGAAAATTTTGTCATCATTTACTCACCCTCATGTTGTTCCAAACAGGTATGAGTTTTCTTCTGTTGAACACAAAAGATGATATTTTTAAGAATGTTGGTGACCAGACAGTATTTTTTTCCTACTATGGAAGTCAATGAATGCCATCAACTGTCTGGTTAACCACATTCTTTAAAATATCTTCTTTTGTGTTCAACAGAAAAAAGAAACTCATACAGATTTGGAACCACTTGAGGGTGAGTAAGTAATGACAAAATTTTCATTTTTGGGTGAACTAACCCTTTAAGACCATGAAGCCAAGACTGAATCCCTGAAAATGCTCTGAACACATCTGTCATATGCTAAAGGCTATGCTAATACTTCGAGATATAAACCTGCATATTCTTCTGAGGTTATTAAGTATCCTTTTTCTCATTCTTCACATCAGGATCTAATAACATCCCTCTCCACCCTCTTAACTATATTGCCCTTGATTCTAGCAAATGCCAATGAAAATTTCAGGTGGAAGTCAGACAGCCTAGTTTGAGGGTCGCCGCGGACCCATCCATCAAAAGATGTGTCACAGCTGCCAGGATATTGAAATGCCCACCAGCGACTTTAAGAAATCATCTCTGAATCTATTTTTTTTTTGCCTTTTCCTCTCAAGATGTCATCCTCAAGCAGGAGGCTACCGGAAGAGCATTTAACATGCACAACTAATGAGCTGCTCAAGATGAAAAGTATCATGTTCAAGCAGAAGAGAAAATAATGACTCCGGTGGGTGGGCTAGCAACAGCTCTGAAAACAGTAGCATTTACAGGTAAGATCACAGCGGATGTATTAAAACTGATCCCAAGCCTGCTCTAAACTCAACAACAGTGACATAAACGGCGTTCGCAATGGGGTCGGGCCGCATTCAAACGCTGTTTAAAAATTGAATGTGTGGCTTGTGGCAAACAGTTTCCTTGAGACGTTTCCTTCTCAGAGACTGTCTCATTTGCCACAAAACCACCCTCTGCAATGGTGCCAAAGAACATGCTGAGATATTGGAGCTATTGTGTGAAATACTCCCGCATCCCTTTTCAGAACCGACTGCTTGGGTCAGGTGCTTCTTGCTTTACAGTCAGCAGCCGTTACAAAGCTCGCTGCCGCTCCCGACAGCGTGGGCACTTAACCTGAATCCCTCCAGCTGTGTAAGTGGCTCCAGCTGTCCTGGAGTCCTGGCAAACACAAGCTTCTTCCACCCAGTCAAAAAGGAGGCTGGATCCACGCCAGGATGCCCCAGGACATCGGTCACCACTCGCTTTGCTTTTATCAAGAGCATGGTTGCAAGACTTTCCCACATTTACATAGCAAAGAGTAGCCCAACTACAGTGGATGTGTGTTTAAAAAGTCTCAATGTTTTGTTTATATTGTTATATATCCCAGACTTGGTGCACAGCCATTTCAATGTGAAATATAATGTTGAATTTACAGACTCTAAGAGGCGCTGTCAACTGGTAAAAAATCTGACCGTGCAAAATTTGAAGAAACAGTTCTTCAGCAGTTCTTTGCCATTTGGGGAATTGCGATAATGGAGGTACTAAGTCAGGCAAGTAGAAGTCATAATAGTTTCATGGTGAAAAAAAAATGACTCAGCAAAAAAGGTGGGAACAAACCTTTAGTTGGAAATTGCAAAGTAAGAGAAGCAGCAGACAACAATGGAACAATGGCTTTTCAGATCATACACAGACCCAAATAAATTTATTATGGCATTCCTGCCACTGTATTTGTTTATGATAATGACTAAGAAAACATTTCAGCATTATCTTCAAGAGTCATCCAAAGCTAAACCCGTAATAGTTAAAACAATGACATCACAACTCATTAGCATATCATTAACATATACTGTATATATATAAATGTGAAATTTACATCCTTACACTATTTGAATTATGCCATAAAAGGATGTAAATTTTTTTAATAGGGAAATTTTAATAGGAAACTGTCAAAGCATAATGTGACTGAACAGAAAGTGAGAAACTAATTTTAAACTTGTTTGCATTATATAATAAACACATAAATGTCACTGTTTTCTCAGGGGAAATAAATAGAAATCATTTATCTAATTAAATTTAATCATTTGTCTTATTTTTGGCCTTTTTCAGTATAAACATTGTTAAAATTAGACAAATTTTTTCTTTTTCTTTCTTTTTTTTTTTTTGATAACAGGACTGGGAATTGGCCCAAGCTGAATTTGAACTCTGGTGACTTCCATACAAGCTGTCCAGTAATTCAACACAGAAAGTTACATCTAAGAAATCCATTTAAAACACATATATAGACATTTATTAATATATGAGTGGGACATTGTGGACTGAGCTATTCATGTTTTCTTAGTGGGGCCTGTAAGCTTCCTTACCTTCAGTTTTTTCACATTCACACAGGGATCATTAGAGAAACTCTCAGTGTCTGCAATCTGGATGTCTGCCTTCTCCAGCTCATTGGTCAAATCATTCCGCACCTGTCAGAGAGGGAGAATGAGTGAGAGAGGGAACTAGAAATGAAAGAGAACTGAATGAAAGCGGGGTGAACCACCCAGAAAAGTACCCAATCAAAGGCAGCACTCCCTTCCTCTGATACATGTCTCAATTCACTCTAATCTCCTGCCGATCTGACATTCCCCCTGCATCCCAATCAGCCTGGAGCATCCATGGAAATCTTTCCTCCAAGGATCCCACTGGGCTTTGGATAAAACATGGCTCCAACCAGCTCTGCTCCCCACAGACTTCATCCATCCTTGTCCATGGATGCTTTTGAAAAATGGACCAGTCCATTGCAAATAAAGTCTCAATACCTTTCGCCCTCCACAAAGATTTATGGCGTGAGAATCAAAGCATGTACTATATTGAGGACTGGTGTATTGTGTAACACAAACGGTGTGAAGAAGGGATCTTTTCATACACTCAAAACCACTTGCTGCAAAAATTCCAACCCAACACACATTATTACCCAAAAATATACTCAAACATGGGCTGTAACCAGAGTACGCTGTGCTGTAAAAGATCACATGTCCTGTACGGTACAGGGTAAAACTCTTAGAGAAGCTTCATCTTTAAACTCATTCTCTTAAATAAAGTCATACATATTAAGACAGACATTTTTGCCTGTTGAATCATGGCTATTTTCATTTTCAGTTGTTGTGTTTTAAATATCGACCATTTAACCAACCCACGACTAGTCCATTTTGAAAACACACTACCATTCAAAATTAACACTTTTATTCAGCAACACTCTTAAAAATAAAGGTTTCAAAAAGAGTTTTTGAAGTGATGCGGTTACAAAGTAGTGGTGTAGAAACACGCACGACGAGGAGTATACGATCAAAAGTCAAACTTTACTAGAGAATCCAATGGAACATACAGGAACACAGGAGATACACGCACTAACATACAACGACAACCGACAAACACAAGTGATAAGGGTGACTGTTTATATAGTGAGTCCAGATGAGTGATAATGATGATTGCCTTCAGGTGCGGGTGATGGTGATGACGTGCAGGTGCAGGGCAGAGGGAATGCTGGGAAGTGTAGTGCAGGAACCGGTGACTGTAACAGTACTTCCCCCCTCCAGCAAGGCGCGTCCTCGCGCCGTAGAAGAATATCCAAAGGGGCATGCCGGAGGGGGTTCAGGAGGTGGACGGTGAAGCTGGAGGATGAGTCGGATGGAGGCCCAGTCCCCAACCAGGATGATGGACATCGGCGGCGACGCTGAAGGGAGGAGCCATGGTGGTGAAGGCATCAGCGCCACCTTGGGGACGAGCAAAGGCGGCCGCGGCGATGGAGGAAACCACGGCGCAGATGGAAGACAGATGGAGCGGTTCGATGCCGACGACCCAGGCGCCCGCGACGGAGCCACAGCGACGACCATCCGAGGAGGATGCAGGGATCCTGAGGGCTGAGGTGTAGCTGGAGCGACCGAGGGCGGCGACGGAGCCTGAGGGAGGGCGGAGCTAGCTGGAGCAGTAGGGGTGGAGGGCCGGAGAGCAACGGACGGCCCGTAGGTCCGATGCGTAGGCGGTGTGACGTCCAACCCAGGTGGAGTCGATGGTCCGAGGCAGCTCCGCGAAGCCGATGACTCGAAGGTCCCAGCAGACGACGAAGGAGGGAGGAGCGTAGGTGAAGGAGTCAGGGCGACGGGTTGAGGAGGAGAGACGAGAACAGATGCTGGAGGTGGAGCCACGGGATCCTTACGCCCCGGAGGAGATGGCTCACAGTAGTCCTGCGATGTAACCACGTCACTGAGAGGAAGTGATGGTGGTGTAGCAGGACTGATGGGTGACAGCTTGGGCAGAACAGCAGACTTGGTTGGGGTCAAGGAAGAAGGCAGAGATGCAGATTCTGTATATAATTCCAGGAGAGGATGTGGGAGAGACAGGCTGGTAGGAACTGGTGAGTCCAGTATAGAGTCTTCAAACAGCTGAGGGGTAGTATTGTTGTCGGTGGACTCACTCTCAGTGACGGGCGGGTGGGCGGGACTTCTGTCCTGCTTGTCGTCCTCGACACCAACTCCCTCGACGCTGGAAGGGACCCCCCGACTCGAACTTCTCCTCAGTTGGAAATACCTCAGGCTCCGGGGTGATGTCAGGCTCGGTCGCTCCTCCTGGCGCGGGCTCTGATGTCACGGCGGGGTCGTCGTTTCCATCGGCGGTGGGTCTCTGGTTGGGAACAGGGTTCGGAGGGGTTCCGGATCGGGGCCGCTTGAACTCCACGCATTTCAGCATGGCCTCCCTCCAGTTGAAGCCGGTGGTATCTGGAAGCTCGCAAGGTCCATTGTAGCTTGCCCCGATCCAGTACATCTTCCTTAATTCCTCATCCTCCAGCTGGCTGTTGACAGCGAAAAGAAGAAATCGTGAGGAATACACAAGAAAGTCATGGCTCTCCTGAGCCAAGGCAATGAATTTGGCCCATTCATCCATTTAGGGCGGTCGGTTGTTCTGTTACAAAGTAGTGGTGTAGAAACACGCACGACAAGGAGTATACGATCAAAAGTCAAACTTTACTAGAGAATCCAATGGAACATACAGGAACACAGGAGATACACGCACTAACATACAACGACAACCAACAAACACAAGTGATAAGGGTGACTGTTTATATAGAGAGTCCAGATGAGTGATAATGATGATGATTGCCTTCAGGTGCGGGTGATGGTGATGACGTGCAGGTGCAGGGCAGAGGGAATGCTGGGAAGTGTAGTGCAGGAACCGGTGACTGTAACAGATGCCATAGAAGAACCATTTTTGGTTCCCCAAAGAACCTTTTACTTGATTCTTAGAACCAGTGTGAAGAACATTTTTATAATCTAAAGAACCTTCTTCCACTATAAAGAACCTTTTGTACAATGGAAAGGTTCCATGGATGTTAAAGGTTCTTCATGGAACCATTGATACCAATATAGAACCTTTATTTTTAAGAGTGAAGGATGCATTAAATTGATCAAAAGTCAAGTCAAGTCAAGTCACCTTTATTTATATAGCGCTTTTTACAATGCAGATTGTGTCAAAGCAGCTTTACAGTGATAACTGGTATATAATTTTGGCTGCACAGCAGCTCTTAAAGAAAATGGTATCATTATCCATCTTAAGTAAATTCAGTATTGATTCATTCCGATGTAAGAATCAATAGTTATTAATTTAGTTAATTTATCAATATCAGCACTGGAGTAAACAGTGATGTCATCATCCAGCTCAGTTCAGTTCGCATACAGTGGTGTCAATGCAGTGACAGTAAAGACATTTATAATGTTACATAAGATTTCTATTTCAAATAAATGCTGTTCTTCTCAACTTTTTATTCATCAAAGAATCCTAAAACAAATATTTCATGGTTTTCACAAAAATATTAAGCAGAACAACTGTTTTCAACATTGATTATAATAATAAATGTTTCTTGAGAACCAACTCAGAATATTAGAATTATTTCTGAAGGATCATGTGACACTGAAGACTGGAGTAATGATTCTGAAAATTCAGCTTTGACATGACAGAAATAAATTACATTTTAATATATATTAAAATAGAAAACAGTTTTAAATTTAAATAATATTTCACAGTATTACAGTTTTTACTGTATAATCCATAAATACAGCCTTGGTGAGCATAAGTGACTTTCAAAAACACTAAAAGAACATGACTGACCTTAAATATTTCAACGGTAGTGTATGTAATTTTATCAAACATTTATCAAAAAAAAGACAAAAAAAAAAGCTAAAATGTCTTGAATATATTGGCACCAAATGATATGATGGTTTGTAAGAGTAAATAAGTGACAATAATGACAGTACTATTTTTTTTTTTTTTTTTTTTTTGTATGGTAACATAATTATATGAACAACGTACTGTACTATTGCTATTGTTACCTCCTTAAGTGAACAGCAGGTGAAATGCAATACATTATGGTTTGAATTTTTAATTTTGATAAGTTTTGAAAAGAAATTAATTCAAAAAAAGAGTTTATATTTTGGTTTTAAAAACATTTTAAATGCTACTGAAATTTTGTAATATGTAATATACATATGTAAACCTGTTTAAACACTTTGTAAGATCTGTCGATCTGTCTCGGCTGACCACTCGGCTGAGACGCATGTTTAAACCAGGAGTAAACTGTGTCAGATTGTGACAGAAACCTGAACTCATTCTGCCAGACATTACCTGAAAAGCCTGGCTGATCCACATTGTCTTGATTACTGATGCGTTGTGCATATTTGTAGCTTAATGCTGGCAGATCCTGGAAACCCCTTTTCACATGAGCAAGTGTGTGTGCTTGTTTGTGTGGAAGTGTGTGCATGTGGATCTCATGAGCATGTATACGCAATACACAGGTGTGTGCTTGTGTGTGAGCACAAGAGACTGATTTAAGCAAGAGGAAAGAGACAGAAAGTGAAAGAGACACAGAGAGGGACGGGTGGGCACTGTAGTAAAGGAGCTCCAAAGGATTATGGGATTTGAGAGCTGTCCTAAAGCTGAGGAGAAATGAGCATGATGTGATGTGAAATACATAATGCATTTATGCACTGACCTGTCAAATGAACCCAGAGAAAACGGTAAACAGGAAGCCGCATGAATCAGGTAGAGAGACACAAGAGCGCAATACTGGGTGTCAAGAAGCTCTGCAGGCTAATTTACCATAAACCCATACACAAACTGTGTATGCCCTAAATGCCTACTGTTTAAGGTTTTCCAAAGAGACCACAGTCCAGATTTCAACACAACCTATTAATAATTAATTTAAATTAATTTAAAGGGGACCTATACTGCCCATTTTCACAAGATGTAATATAAGTCTCTGGTTTCCCCAAAATATGTCTGTGAAGTTTTAGCTCAAAATACCCCACAGATCATTTATTATATCTTGTCAAATTTGCCCCTATTTGGGTGTGAGCAAAAACACGCTTTCCAAAAGAGGGCGGAGCTTTAACAGCTCGCGCCTCGGTTGCTCAACAACAACAAAGCTGGAGAATCTCACACAGCCAAAATGACGATTGTCAGTAACGGCGTTCAGCCTTACAAAGTTCAAAACTGGAGTCGGACACTGATGGAACTGGACGTTTCTGAATTGTTAGTGGATAAATTTAGTGAGTTAGTAGAGGAGAATCTGCTGGCAAAAACAGAATGCGACAGAGCTCGTAATAAAACAAGAATCAACATCAGCTTGGCTTTTCTGAGATGCGAGAACTGAGGGATTTGAAATATAAAAGCAACACGGAGATGGTGTTTTTATTACTCAAAAGGTGAGTAAGGTATTTTATTGAACAGATAAATTGTCATATGTAGCTCTCTAACAGAGTTCATTGTGGAGGGTCATTTCATTATGGTTGTTGTAGCCCTGTGCTGGAATTTATTAATGGGTCAATTAATGGGTATAGCTACAGTAACAGCTAGTCAGCTTGAGATCCTTTCCATCTAAACTGGTTATATCTCTTAAGCCTAGTAGTAAATGTTCTATGAGCTGTAAGATAATCTCTTTCTTTAGTTATGAAAAAGAACCATATTCATCACCGCAGTCACACAGATCCAAACATTACATAGGGCACCTTTAAGTAGAAGTACTAAAATTACTTAAACTAAAAGTGAAATAAAAATAAAGCTAAATAGAAATATTAAAAATATGAAAACTAATAAAAATGGCAAAAGATGACTAAAAATTAAACTAAAATTAAAATGAAAACTGAAAATATAAAAATGAAAGCAAATTCAAAATATTAATAAACACTATAATCATATATAAGTACTTAAATAAAACTAATAATACTAATACTAAAAAAATAGTAATAATAATACCATATTTTTGGATTGAATTTAATTAATTGGTATTAGCATTAGCTTTAGCTTCAGCTTTAGCTTCAGCTTTAGCCACACTCCCCACTTTCAAGTGATCCTTTTCTTTACAGCATCACAGATATCCACCAGTCATCATGAATCAAGCAGTAACATGTTCTCTTTAGAGCTGCCAGGCCTGTAGATGATGAATTAACAGGACTAGCGTGGGTCACAGTTTGTTGTGTCACTGCCTTATTTTTCCCTCTTTTTCTAAACCCACAGCAGTCCATCATCAGCTACATTTTCCACGCTGCTCAAGTCCCCGTGCGATCGAGCGCCACGAGTCTGTGATTGGCTGTGTTTGGAGATATATAGGAAGGTGTGTGAGTGTCAGTCGGGATCTTCTCTGTGATGCTGACGGCACAATGAGGTCTGACAGAGGACAGTGGCCTGATAATGTAACCCGCCACTGACAAATTTCATCTGTATATGGGCACTGAGAATGCAAACTAACATTATTTCAACTTAGAGTAGAAGGGGATGCTCAGAGATTTCTTTTTAATTAAACTGTTTTTGAAATGTTTAGTTTTTATTAGGCATGTCTGATTTTGAATCATGTTAACTACATTTTTACACAATACTAGAATTATTTGTCAGGGTGTTGCTATGCGGTTGCTAAGATATTTTAGGGCTTTCCACACTGTGCTTAACCCCGGGTTATCGTCGTTCTAAATACCGCTTTTAACCCTGGGTAAAGGAACATTTCACACTTGTAATTTAGAAGTGGGTTAGCACTGCTTTTTACCCAGGGTTATGAAACCCTGCTCCAGAGCAGGGTTAGCACAACTTTTGCGGTGTTAACCCCACATTGCGGTGCCAAACTTGTACAGTGTGAAACGATGCAGTGAATGATACAGCTAGCAACAGACAACCAATCGCGTACTCATATTTGCATGATTTGGACAGTTACGGAAATACTGCGCATTGTATATAATTCATCGTTTTAGAGGAAAAAAGTCAAATTCTGACAGAAACCATGACAATTTTAGTGAAGAAGAGACCATTTCATTCTTACCTTTATAGTACGAAATGTCCATTCAGTATAAACTCGATAGTACAGTCAGCAATAAGAGGATTTTATGTAAACTGTTCACGTGCTGCGCTCATCCAATGACACTGACACCGCAAATATGCAAATAAGAACGTTAACCCAGGGTTTAGGAATGTACAGTGTGAAATGTCAGTTTGAATACCCAGGATTAATTGTTAACCCCGGGTAAATTATGAGCAGTGTGAAACGTGAAGCAAGATAACCTAGGATCCCGTTTACCTGGGGTTTAGAATAACCCAGGGTTAACTATTTAAAGTGTGAAAAGCCCTTTTGAGTAGTTTTAAGCACATTGCTAAAGTGTCAGCATGGTTGGAGCAAATTTGTGGTTGCTATGGTGTTATAGGCAGTCGCTAGGGTGTTGCTAGGATGTTCCTGGTGGTTGCTTACTTGTGATTGCCATACTTGTGAGAACAGGAACAGGTTTCTCTGAATGTCTATGAGAAGATTTGACAAAAAAAAAGTACTTTACAAAATGTATTTTTAAGGTCATCAAAGGTAACTTCATGTTAAGATATTAATTAAATATACTTAAAACAATATTTATTATCACATATACCAAATTTGATATTATTACCGTTTTATTTTGCTTACTAAAGACTGGTAAAAAAACAACAACAAGAACAAGATTAATAATTTTATTCAATAAAAGTCTGCACTATAGACTTTTATACACACACACACACACACACACATATATATATATATATATATATAGTTTCTTTTACTGTTTATACATTATATATATATATATATATATATATATATATATATATGCCATTACTTTTTAAGAAAGTCCACATATTTTGTATTAAACGCCTGGTTTAAATGAGGACATACCATAATAGTCTGCACTATAGACTTTTATATACAACTAATTATAACCCTAATTATAATGTTAGCCTACCCCACCTAAGCCCAAAAAATATTTATAATTTTACCTTTGAGGACATTCCCAAGCGGAGCTTCTAGGGATAATCTTGTCCCCAAAGTATAGCTAAGCAAACACACATGCACATTTTTCTTCTTCATGAAACCCTGGACACTCAAAACAAGCAAAGACAAGAAAAGAGACCCTCGATGCTCAAAGACAGATGTCCTATGTGCACTAATCTTTGTCCATGTGTTATTTTTGTATTGAAATATTCCCACTGGCCTCATGCACCTGTGTTCTGGAGGACAGATGCGAGAGAAAGACACATTCAGCCTGATGTAACTGTGGACAAGTCTATACTGGATTGCGCAGTAGCATCGGGATTCCCACGTCCTCCAGGAGCAGCGAACGCATCAGGATAGGTCTGACACAACGCAGGCGAAGAGCGAGAAAAAGCCAACACGTTTAATGCACCGCTGCGGCCGAGGGGACATATGCATCTATTTATAGCACAGGTTTTAATGAGCCTTTAAACTGAAACAGACGCGAACAGGCACAAAGCACAACACAATGGCCAACGCACGCACACGAGCTGATGCGCACAGATAGGACTGCCCATGAGGTCCAATCCGTGAAAGGGGGATTGGATGACTTGTGCTTGGATCATCTCCTTAGGGAATGCAATTAGCTCGGCTGAGCCAGCCGATTGTGCTTGTGTTGCCTGAATGTTTAATCAGTGATCAAACAAGCAGAAACTTCATTACACACACACACACACACACATACACACAAACACACACACACACGTACACTTGAATAAAGCCCCATTACTGAAGCTGCTGGAGTGTGTCCAATAGGTCACTAATGGAGCACCTTGGTGTAAAAGAGGACATTGCATGTACAGTAGAGAAACCATATGGTGACCTGCTTAAAACACTCGCTTTCTCGCTTCATTTTCACACATTTAGAGAGAGATAGAGAGACAGTGAAAGAGAGAGATGAAGAACCTTTGGTCTGATGCAAGTGAGATAGTCAAAATATCTGTGTAAACATTTGTTTTTAATTACTGCTGTACCCCGAATGGGATGTAGACAAAGGATTAAATTCTTTCAGAAATTCAGATATAGAGAATGTGTATATGATCACATTTAAAAGGGACCTATTATGCCCCTTTTTACAAGATGTAAAATAAAGGCGCTTTTCTACCGTCGAACCAAATGGTTCTCGTTGCGTAACCGTTCCATTCCGTGCCGATCCGGGCCAGCTGGTACGGTTACGGTTTCATTTTCCACTGTTGGGCTGATAACGGCCGCTGTTTGGAACTCTATATACCCCACAGATAATTTTTTATAGCATGTTAAAATCGCCACTTTTGGGGGGTGAGCAAAAACGTGCCGTTTTTGTGTATGTGTCCCTTTAAATGCAAATGAGCTGCTGCTCCCGGTCCCCTTTCAAGAAGAGGGTGGAGCTTCAAGACCTCATGTTCCGGCATAGAGACAGAGCGCATTTAGGAGCGCAACCCTCTCCATTGACTTTGCATTGCATGAGGCTGCCTTCTTGTCATTTCTGACTTTTAACAAAAAACAGTACAATGTCTAAACGCTGCTATGTGACCGGGTGTACAGCAAACAAGCTAAAAAACCCAGAACTAAGTTTTTATAAGCTACCAAACCGTAAAAGCCAGCCTTTAAGGAGACAAAAGTGGATATAGGCAATAAGACGTGAAGCATCAGCAGGAAGAATGGGTAAATTGTGGGATCCTGACAGTCAGTATGCCTCAGTATGCCTATATGTGCAGTAAACATTTTGTCACTGGTAAGTCAAATGTCCAAATGTCAGTTTTATATATTTCCTGTCGCCGATTACGTTCCCCTCCAGTGGGAGTAGCTCTCAGAGTAATATGACACGTGGCACTCAATTGCCTGTATCCACTTTTGTGTCCTTAAACGTTTGTTTTTTTGGGTCGACAGCTTATAAAAACTTCTGTGTTTTTGGTTCTGGGTTTTTTTGCTTGTTTTCTGTACACCCTGTCACATAGCAGCTTTTAGACATTGTTCTGTTTTTTGTTATAAGTCAGAAATGACAAGGAGGCAGCTTCATGCAATACAAAGTCAATGGAGACGGTTGGATTGTTTACCCCTCAGAGGGCATGGTTTTCTCATTATGACGCGTGTCTCTCTGTCTCTATACCGGTGTAGGACAGATTGCCAGAACAAATCAGGGCAATCTCACGCACTGAAAATGTCAGAAACTGTCAGTAGGGGTGTTCAGCCTTATATGTTTGAACTGGAGTCATTGAAAAGACCATCGTTTGTGAAGCAGTCCGGCACAAAAATGATTGCCGCAAATGTATAAGACTTTACCGATTTTCTTTGGGACATTTCCTTCGAAAATGAAATTTAATCACAATGCCCTCAGTCCACAGACACCTACTGTAAATGCACAGCAATTTATGTAGATACATACAAACACACAAATGCACACAATCCTACTCAAAGTGCGAGGCCTGACAAATGGGTTTAATTCCTCATCGGGGCCCAAGTCATCTAATCTTTTACCACATAAAAAGGGGATTGGGTCTTAATCTGTAAAACAGCATACTGGAGTGTGATTCATGCTGTAGTGTCAACAGCCCTTAATCCACTTATTGATAGACACTCAGGCAAAACACTGACAGCCTCCTGCAATGTGTCCGATATCAAGCAGCAGACAGGACAGGTGCTAAATTACTTCACTGGAACAAGCTGAGATAGAAAACCAGAGCATTCATGCACAAAACACACACACACACAAATGAAAATCTCTTTGTTTATTCCTTGTATTAAAGGAAGGATTTCCATATATGCAATTAGACTGAAGCACTTTTGAGATGAATATTATTAATCCTCTGTGACACCTGCAGTCAACCCAAGTCTCCTAGAAAAGGCCAGCAAGTGAGGTTCTAGATGCACACCTCCTAATTTGTGTGACACAACAGATGCACCTCCTCCTGAAATGTCACATCACACAGCGCAGGCAGCTATCCTGCGATACGGCACCGCTGAGGGTGAGAGAGCGCGACACTGGCATGCTAATCAGGCTTCCAGTGCCCTCCTCAGGCAGGCTGGTGATGGGATCAGGCTCTTCTTCAGTGTCTGTTCAGCAACTCCATCCAGAGGCAAAGATAAAAGGATTTACACCTTGCACAACTCTCCCTGGAGCTCCTTACCTCCCCAAAGGCAAGAACACAATGCTGTTTGCTCATTCAGATACAGAGTGTTATTGCTTATTTATTTATATTTACTTATGTATTTACTTATTCACTAACTTATTTATTAAAAAAACAAAACAAAAAAAAAAAAACATGACGTAAAATATGTGAAAAATAATGTGTTTTTTGAACATTCAAACATGAAAACCTATTCTGGCAGACCCCAAAAACAAAATCAAGCACATAATTGGTCCACTTTAATACAAATTAGCTATTATATTTGACTTTTTTAATAAAGATTAGGACATTATCACTCATTACAACTAATCTGTCCTCAAACTGTAACATGTTTCATACAGATTTGTGTATTAAACTTTTGAAAAATAGAAAATACAGGTATGTATCTTTTAATTATTACCAACATGTGCTGACAAAAAGATAATATTAATATAAAAAATCCCTTTGATAAGGTATCACAGATATGGCACTTGCTTTAAAAGTGTATGAGAAACCTGGTTTCCCATAAAATGAAATAAAAATGTGGCAAAACAATTTATCTACAGCATGTAGGCTATAAATAATGAATACATATTGCATCGCTCTTAGTAAATTTCAGTATTTTAGTAAATAAACGTGTAAATAATATCACACACAACTATAATGCTGTTCCGGATCTGCTTTAATCACTAGTTCTCATCCTGGGGGCCAGGGACCACTAGGGGGCCTCAGCAAATGTTCAAGGGGGCTGCAGGATGACATAAATGCATTTAAATAAAAAAAAAAAGGATTATTAATAAATTAAATAATATACCTCTGATTTAAATTAAAATGCTAAAACTATCAATAACTTAAATCAATAACTAATGACTAGTTATTTGTTATTCGCACATTAAACTACCGAACAGTTATTGAAAATGATTAAATTACAAAATTAATCATGCTTCATTTTACTTAATTTTGAATGTCTTCAGTGGGAGTCTGAGAATAGCAGGAGCACTATTTGCATTGGTAAAAGAAAAAGTTTTAAAACATTTTAAAAATTAGGCAAAATCAAAGTCAGCCTTTAACTTGAATATCTTCTTTCCATAATTCACCTGCTATTTTCCATGTCACAAGCATGATATGTCAGCTTCGTCTCATAAATTGTAAAGAAATTGTTTAAGATAACTTCCCTGATTTTAAACAAGTCCTATAAAGTAAGCTAGCATCACAGATAGATCAGCTAAAGTAATATATTGTGTGAACTGACAACAAAATTCAATTCATTTTTTGAACAAGAAAGAATAATTCATTTCAGCTTGAAACAGTCCGATGTGGGCCTTTTCCCCACACGCAACATAAAACTGCAGTGTCAGCGTAATAGTTCTCAGAGCAGCAGGATTTGCTAGCACTAGCAGTAACACTGATCCATGGCTAGGTGGATCTGTAATGATGATCCAGGTTTTAGATCTATCACCTGAGGAATACTTTGAACTCTGACAGCACACGGTTACTATGGAGCACTCGTGTGAGAAAGAGATGCTAATGTCTCTCTGCCCCTGGAGGGTTTCTGCTACATATCCCATTGGAGGAAGGAATTTCCAGAGGCTTACAATAAACACACAAACACACAAGACACAATTCCTGATCATGTTATGTATAAATGTCTCAACCAATCAATTCAATCTACGTCTACCTCAGTCATTGAAATGAGATCGACACTGAATTCCACAGGGAAATCTTACTCAGTCTATTCATGTGACATACAGAGGGAAAATGATATACACCCACACTCAAACAGAAAACAATAGGGCTTATATTTCTGAGAAGCATTCTTCCAAAACGTGGTGGGCAGGTGAAGCTGGTTATGTGGAGCAATATAGTATCTCTATATCTCTACAATTCTTCATTTTCCCAAAGAGAAGGCATCAGTTAGAGGAATGTACCTTTGTTTTTGTTTTGTTTGTTTTTTAAAGAAAAAAAAATCGTGGTTGCAGTGAGGCACTTACAATGGAAGTGAATGAGACCAACTTTCAGAGGAATTAAAAGCAGAAATGTGAAACTTATAATTTTATATAAAAATGTTATATGAAAACAGGTTCAAATAATTCTTCTGTTAATACAAGTTGTTCTTGATATTTTTACGGCTGTTTTGGGGTTTTAGGTGTTAAAAAAATGTAATATTGGATATAACTTTACTATGGAAGCTTGTTTCTGCCACTAAATAAAAAAAAAGGTAATTGCAACTTTTTATCTCTCAATTCTGACTTTTTTTCTCGCAATTCTGACTTTTTTTTTCTCAGAATTGTGTGATATAAACTCGCAATTGCGAGTTATAAAGTCAGAATTGTGAGTTATAAAGTCTGAAGTGCGTGATATAAAGTCAGAATTGCAATATAAACTCGCAATTCTGACTTTTTTTTTCTCAGAATTGTGTGATATAAACTCGCAATTGCGAGTTATAAAGTCAGAATTACGAGTTATAAAGTCAAAAAGTATTTTTTTCCTCAGAATTAGACTTTATAACTCGCAATTGCGAGTTTGTCACAATTCTGAGAAAATAAGTCAGAATTGCGAGAAACAAGTCAGAATTGTGAGTCTATATCTCACAATTCTCACTTTATTTCTCGCAATTCTGATGTTATATCTCGCAATTGTGAGAAAAAAAGTCAAGAACTGTGAGATAAAAAGTAGCAATTACATTTCATTTTTTATTTAGTGGCAGAAACAAGCTTCCATACTTTACACAGAAAAGGTGAATTAGGGATTTTATTAACACTAAAATCACATTAACATGCATATTATCTGTCATGTGGCTATACTATTAAAAACAGAGTATTTTAAAGTTTATGGATTGGCTCCATTCACTTCCATTGTGCTAAATTCACTATATTTTCATTTAGTCATTCCAAGTGACTATTTTAATTTAATAATTAAGGACATAAAACATAATATCTACTCTCTACAAACATTGTTAACATTTTAGTTTGAAGACTGACTCACAATATCATGATTCAAGATACATTCAGAAAGAGGGCAGGTTATTTTTCTCAACATACCTCAGAAAAGCGCTGGACATCCTGGGTCAGGGTTCCCACTCTGCTCCAGTTGTAATAGTTGAGAAACTTCACCACAGCGGGGTTCACAGCATTGTCCGACGGGACCGTCCTGAAGAAATTTGGATACTTTTTCCTGTCTGCCAGGACAGGAGTTGTGGCCGCAAAAGAAAGCTGAAAAAGAAGAAGGTTCAGTTTAGCCAAAGTCTTGTAAAGATAAATCTGTTCAGTGGCCTTCTTTGTCAGTGACAATATTGTAGGTAACAGTTATAGCCTATAAGTACAGCTCTTATCTGCTTGAAAGAACAAAATCTACAAAACCCTTTAAAATAAATTACATACTATGGAAGTAAATGGGGCCCATCAACTGTTTGGTTACAGACATTCTTCAAAATATCTTTTGTGTTCAGCAATAAACTCATACAGGTTTGGAACAACTTGAGGGTGAGTAAATGATGACAGAATTCATTTTTGGGTGAACTATCCCTTTAAGTGTAATACAGCACTATGGCGCATTTGGACTGAGATTGTGTTCACGTTCAACTTTCTGCAGCATGTTGGATCAAAGGCAAATGGCCGGCCCATAGCCAGTGTGCCAGGACTCCAGGAGTCTACATTGTAGGTGTGAATGAATCAACACACTAACGCGTCTCTATAAAAAGACAGCTCTCACACCTTTGCTGAGTGCCTGTGGTGACTGGAGCCATGAACATTTGCACTGCTGATGGTCAAACTCAGCATATCAGCTTGCGGATGTAAGTGTGTATTAAGATGCATTATCGAGCATCAAATTTTGTGTTTGCACTCCATAGGGCTCAACAATAAGTATTCGGGCCAGTAGTTCAGATTTGTACTTGCACTGCCAACGTTTACACCAACCCCAGCAAAAAAATATATTTAATTTTTTAAAGATTTATTTGTTGGTATTTTTTGCCTTTATTGTGAGAGGACAGTAGCTAGACAGGAAGCGAAGTGGGGGGTGGGGTGGGGGGGTATCAGGAAAGGTCCACGAGCCGGGACTCGCAATTATGGCAGAGGGTGCAGAACGATATTGATTGTTATCGTTTATGATTTTTGACCCATTTTAACAGACGTTTCCAAGATAAACACTCTACCAATTTTGACAAAGCCCTTTTACCTTGGTGGCATAATTCACAAAAACAACATTCAAAACGTGACAGAAAACCAAATGTTTACATATGCAAAGCATAAAATCATGTACATGATCAGCAAATCATTGGAAGGTAAAGAACATGTGAGCAAGTGAATGGCCTGAAACTCTCTCTTACACTGCTTGATTGTTGAGTTCTGCTCCATCTAGCTCTCCTCTGCCTCAAGATACTCAAATGTTAATAAGATTCTTTTAAAACGCTCTATGTACTGTTCAAGTATTGCATGCTAAGCATGTTTATATCTTTTGAGCTTTCAAAAAGGAGACCGTTTAAAAGAGGCTTCACACTTTTGAAGACTTTTTGCTCAAAACATGCCCTCTTTAATGTTGTCAAATACCAGGCAGAGCATTTTAAGCCTCAGCTGGAGCGAAAAACAAGCCCAGAACATCATGGTATGATTTTTATGCCAGTGCTCCCGTCAGTAGATTAACAAATGTTCCTCCGGTTATAATACATCCTGAGGGTTGTTAGTCTCTCAGAGATAAACATATGGAAATGCTTTGAGTTCAAATAGCAAAAGCCATCTTATACTTGTTAAAGGAGCACACTCTTTGCTTACAGTCATAAAATGTCTGTCGGCTACGTGGCTGCACATTCAATTTGATGAAATTTTCAGTGCAAAGCAAAAAAAAAAGAATCTAAACTGAATAGTGAATGGAAATGTAATCATTCAAAAGCTAGATGTTGATGTTTTGTGAAAATTTATATGGATGGCTTGTTGAATTTGCAGGTGATTTAAGCAGCAATTTACATATAGTACTAACAGAGTAAACTGCATTTCAAGAGCACAAGGAAGCACTTCAATATAAAAATGTTACAAGTTCTATTCAATTCCTGTCTACATCAGGGTTTTACCTGAAAATGAACAAATGTTCCTTTGCTTGGGATTGGATCAACTAAATTACTTTTCCTGTGAATAGAATTGAGGGTGAAATGGAATTGACTTTTGCTCTAGACTGTGCAGTGGCTGTGACCCCTGACCTCTGGCAAGCTGTGTGAACAGTGTCTCATCTCTTCTTATTTGTGGCTCCTCTGGTGAATGAATTGGTGACGTAATCACATGAACACAGTGCTGAAGGGAACATGTTCTGAATACAGCTTGTTAGGTCTACTTTCTGATACAAAGAGGAGATTCAGGCTCCGTTCCTATCAAATTGAAATTATATGTATAGCGCTTTTCACAATACAAAGCAGCTTTACAGAAAATCATGTTGTTAATGTTTATAACTTAATATCTTCATGCCTTTAGCACGCATTTAGCAGATTTATTTCGCGATCGAGCGTACTCTTTGAATAGGGAATGGCAGTGCTGAGCATGCATTCTTCAAGATAAGACATTTGTCAAATGCTTAGGCTCTGTTGTGCAACGAATCCTCCGCCATGGTCTTGTCAGTCATCTCGTCACTTACTCTCGATCAGTGAACTCTGATTCCTGCTGAACTACTTACGACTCTTATCTCGTGTTGGATGAGCTGGATGGAACTGAAGCGACCGTTATCCAAATGAATTAAATGGTTTTTATTTCTATAAAAAGCAAAACGACAGTGGAGACATAATGTAAACATAGCAGTGGCATATTCTATCCTAACTTCAACCTCACACTCCGTCATGGCAATATCACGAGACAGCTTTTCACCTCAACGAGAAATCTCGTCACATTTTTAATCTTGCGAGATCTCATGGCACGAGACCTCTTCACATCCCTATAGCGGTTATAGATAATTATAGTTGTATAATATACAAGTATAATATAAAACTATAAGTTGCATATATATATATATATATATATATATATATATATATATATGCAACTTATAGTTTTATATTATGATGTCTTCTACCTACATAGGCAGCACCCTAACCATCATGGAACCTTACAAGTGACCATTTTGCCTTAATCTTTTGATTTGCTTGATGTCATAAACACTTATCAATGCTTAAAGGGATAGTGCATTAAAAAAATGAAAATTCTGCCATCAAATATACCTTTTTATCTTCCACAGAAGAAAGTCATACAGGTTTGGAACGACATGAGGATGAGTAAATGATGACCGAATTTTCATTTTTGGGTGAACTGTGTTTCACCTATAGTAGACACAACAGGATTCATCAGGCACTCATTTCAGCTTAAAGTGAACGTCATTGACATATTTCACAAATTTACCTGAGTTGAACCTCCTTACAGATACAAGCAAGCTGAATTTGCCATGCAGTGAAAAAAAAAAAAACTTCCTCTTAATTCTTTCCATCATCTCACAATAGTGCGCTGGTGTGTACACACCCTGACAGCCAGAGAACTTGAGAATAACAACAGTCTAACATTTCAATGAATTCCATTAAACCCTGTTAGAAACATTTAGACCTGTGAATATTTAGACAAGGGAACAGACAGATTTGGGTAGGATTTATTTACACTGTTATATTATATTGGAAATGTGTGAACTAAAGCTATAGCTGACAGCAGACATCAGAACTGACATAATCACACCACCTGCTCTGCATTTCAAGAGGAAGAAGGGTGAGCAGAACATCCATTTTTCTTTTTAATATGGGTATAAGCAAATAAAAGGGGATTGTGATGGATTGAAGTAATCTAATATAATGATTTTGTGTCCTCTAAGAGAGATATTGATGTTAATCAAGGTAAGGTTAATTGCAGTGCCAAAAAGATAAGACATTACAATTCCTGATAATGACACAGGTTAGTAGTCTGTGGTTTTCTTTGATGCCAAGTGTGCATTAACTCACAGATAGACACTATCTAGATTGGTCTGGTTGTGGCCTTTTCAGACCTGCCTCAAAAAAGCCATTTCCTCACTGACAATCTTGAAAGAAGAAGCCAATCTCAGGACAGTGATGTCACGCCTGTTGAACGTGTCAAAGCCAGTACATTCAATTAAAAGCACTTAAAGGGACAGTTACCCGAAAATTACATTCCTGTCATCTTTTAATCACCCTCATGTTGTTTCTTTCTTCTGTGGAACACAAAAGATGTTTTGAAAAATGCCAATGTTTTTTTCTGTACAATGAAAATCAATGGGATCCAAAGTGTTTTGGACCTCACTGACTTCAATTATATGGGCAAAAACAGTTTAAACATGTTTAAACATGTAAAACAAAATACCTTATTCTGTGCTCCACAGAAGAAAGAAACTTGTCCTTTTAGACCTTAGACAGCTCGAATTCATATTTGCATTCATCGTATGAAAAACAACTTGGTCATTCTGCTAAATAACTTATGTGTTGCACAGAAAACAAATATATTATGTTTATGTTTAATTTTAGAGTGAACTGTCCCTTTAAGTCATTTAAAAATCTGGGCTACACTGGGGTGCACTGAAAGATCTCAATGAAAACTGGAGTAATGTCTGCTGAAAATTCAGCTTTGCCATGTCAGGAATAAATTACATTTTAAAATATATTAAATTTAAATTGTATATTTTATTTTAAATTGTAATAATATTTCACAATATTGCTGTTTTTACTGTACTTTTGATCAAATGAATGCAGCCTTAGAGAGCATAAGAGACTTTCAAAAACATTCAAATCTTACAGACCCCAAACTTTTGAATGGTAGTTTTTGTTCTCTATATATTTTATTTACATCTCTATGTACTGCTTTACCCAAAGTGGACGAAATGCAAATTCAAATGTACTGTTTCAAACAAAAAGATCAACCCTCTCTTCAAAAATGAGAGATCAAAGAGTTGAATATCTAATAAACCTAAGAAGCAATTTGTTCTTGTGCAGCATATTAGCAGATTTACAGCCTCTATCAGAGTTTAATCCTGCTTTCACATCAATGGCCAACTCCAGAATAAGAGTCATGCCACATCACCCTGTCACTCATCTCAGCTCAATGAAGTGCTTGTTGTTCAAAACACACAGATTAGTGCTGCCAATTAAGGATTTTTAACATGCTAGTGCCACTAAATCCAAATGCACCTACGGGACTCACTGAGCATTAAGGGTCTCTTGGAGGTTGCTCTAATCTTTGTTTAGCGGAGACTAGCCTACATGCTGAATGCTCCATCCTCACAAGGGAAAAGTCAGAGCATAATGCACTCAGATACAACCATGTTCTCTCCACGAGGACTGAAAAAAAAAGATGAGGAAGAGTTTGCCATTATATTTTGCTTTTAAAATCTCTTTTAGGATAATAAATAAACATAAAATCTTCATATTCAAAAGTAACTGATGAGTCACAGGAAAATTTTGCAACCAAATGTTGTAGTTCCAGCATCCACCAACAGCGGCTATCTTAGCCATGCTGGCAAGCCAAACCTTGACTACATTTGTAGTTAAAAAAGTAGTTTTGACTGTTAAAAAAGTATGTTCTATATAGTATGAATGTGTGCATTATGAATGAAATTCAGCCACTGTCATTTGACCTTGGACATTTGGCATACTGTATTTCATATACTACAAGTATTCGATTTCGGACGCAGCAACTGTTTCTTGACAGGTTTCTTGAGCACAACCCACGTCAGCCATTCAAAAAGACAGTCCTGCCCCCAAACTCATGCCATTGGTTAAACCAATGGTGCTTTGTTGTGCTAGCTCAAATACAAAGAGCAATGTTTTGATAGCGGCCCAGTGACTGCTTCCCAATACTCTAATTGATGCTTCCGCATTTCTTGCTCCTTCGTCCTCCAGCCCGTGACCCAGAAATCAATCGAAGTCCAGCATGAGAGATTCATCAATTCTCTAAATGCTGTGATGATGCGAAGCCTAAGAAGAACAAAAGCTTGTAGAGTTTTAATTGTACATTTTAAAATGAATATCTACTCATTTTTCATACTGTGCATTATTATGTTGTGATGACTAAATATACTCGCAACTAGTGTTATGTTTTAATTTTTTTTTCTTTTTTTTAAACAAAGTATTTTTAGATTTATAATATCAGCCATTTATAAGTTTGGCTTACCAGTATTTGTCAGAATTTCAATATTGGTGCATCACTCTATGAGCAACTTCACTCAGGTAAAGGTGCAATAGGTGATTTTCTAGAGAAACATTTTTTGTTATATTGGTTGAAAGTCTCCTCATATCCTGATGGGAATCACTGTGTTAAATGGTCTAAATGTATTTGAATAAATATATATCATCTGTGGAAGGCGTAGGACCATAAAATGTTCATCCAATCATTATATTCGGTCCGAATGAAATAATACGATGTCCTACCTGCCTGTCAATGTATGTTTTTACATACCCTTGCGCACCCTGTTCGCGCAGACATCATACGTCATCAGCGAGTTTCATGCTATGGAGAGTACAGACAGACGTCGGTCATGCGTTCACGGTCATGCGTTCACGCCATAACTACCATAATTAAGAGATGGCAACCCATGACGTTCTAACCAGAGCTGTTCAGTCAGACTCAGAATTATGCGTTTCCATGTCAATGGTATCAACACCAAAATGAATCTGCAGCAGTCAGGTACAAAGTCTCTAAGTTGTTTACGTTCATTATTATTGTAATGTTATGTGCTTTGAGACATGAGGTAGTTTAACGCCATCTCTTGTGACGCTTTGCCAAGAGCAGCTGTGTGTGTGTGTGCCTTCATATGTTTTGGAGGAGGCGTGGCTTTGGAGACACTCTGAAGGGTGAGTGAGATTTGATTTGAAAGCTAACTCGCTATTGCTAACCTCTCCGAAAATGTCCTATTGCACCTTTAAGCCATGATGTAACAGGAGTAGCTACAGATATTTTCTTCTGTATAGAACATTGCAATAATGAAATATTTTTGTAGGCCAACCCAGAAATTAGCAATTAGCTGGTTGGAACCGAGTTCAAGTTATGGTTCTTTCCCGAATCCTGTTCGAATTGGCATTTCCGGCATTGGAGGTGGTTGCACTAACAAGAACGCTAAAGACCGCAGCCTCTAGAGTCAGTCGCAAGTGTGCTGATCATTACACCTTGTTCATCAGGATAATCTTAACAAATGAACACAACTTTTATTAATTTTAAAGTCTAAATACAAAGTATGACAGGGACTTTGTGGTATCCATTGGTTGTTGATTAAATGGAGGCAGATCTGAATGCGAGTTTGCAATCGATTGTAAGAGATGGACGGCTTTAAGTGGACTAAATGACTGGCATATGTGACCAGAGAGAAGTCAGTCATTTCACTGGAAGATCAAAATTTTAATTAAAAATTAGGAGCTTTTTTTTTTAAAACTTATTGCAACATATGCATGGATGAACTGTTCACAATAAGAGCAAAAACATGCGTTTAGAAAATAGATAGAATGAATTTCCATTTTATGCTGACTTTAAAACTTGCATGATGTTTCGGCATCGGTGCACCTCTAATTTTACAAATACATCTCATTTCAGTCCTTCCCTCCTCGCATTTCATCCGTGCACACTTGCATCTTAAAAGGGAACAGCTAAGACACAAGGACAGGAAACAAGTATACACAATTAAGAAATGAGAAGCACCCAGTGACACTTTTCAGAAGACTCAACCCACGCATGACTTACTTACAGCCGTCTATGCACATTAAACCTGGATAGGAGGAAGAATGTTAACATTCAAAACACTACCTTTAAATAGTCTGAACTGCACCTTTAAAGCATCTCTCTGAATTCAGGCCAGCTGATCTGTGAACTCTATGTAATGACATCTAATGCATTAGATTCCCTTCACTTCCTGTAGAGCACATGATCAGTCTGAGCATTCGCTTTCTCACTGTGAGAGAATAAGAAAGGAAGTTATCACACAGAATTAGCCTCTCTCCTTCCCACACAGATCCTTTAGCAGCAGGAGGCCTGGCATCTCCAGGTGATATCCAACCCAGAGTGTCTTATTTAAATCTGTACATCACAGTAATAAGAGAAGTGTGTAATTCATATTCACTCTCATTTTGAAATTCTCGCAGAATGAATTTATGTGCATCCAGAGTAAAATAAACATGCTATTTCTATTTTTAATCACATCACAAAATACACTTCATTCAAAAGTACTCCTTCTGCAGCGATATACATCTGGTCATCCTCACAAACACATAAGTCTAAGGCAGGTGACATCCTATTGGTCTCCTAATCCTGCTCTCTCCTCTTCTCCCCACATTGTCTCTTCATCCTGTTGCTTGTGCCACCACGGAGTTTTAATTGCCACCCCCTGCCAGAGGCAAAGCCGTGCCGACAACCCGCGTCTTCTTTCCATCAATCTCCCAGTGCCAGTGTTAATTAAAACTGCACAGAGGAGCCACTGCCTGTCACACCTCTCAGCTCCACAGCCTGGGACTGGAAGGTCACAGTGCTCACCTAGTAAGTCCAATAAAGGGGACTAGGGATTTATACTCCAGAAAAATACCAGATGACTTTGATACTCTAGAGGTGAACAGAATGAATGGAGTTTGAGAGGAAAGATATGTGGTGGCACAGATGTGCGTTGGGCTACTGAAATGAACAGGTAAAATCTCCAAAAGCCAATAAATGTATGTTCCGTTTAAGTGCACGTTCGCATTATTTACCTTACAATAAATTAAATTTACCTTCAGTGTCACATGATCCTTCAGAAATCATTCTAATATGCTGATTTGCTGCTCAAGAACATTTCTTATCATCAATGTTGAAAACAGTTTTTTTTATATTTTTTTTTTTCAGGATACTTTGTTGAATAGAAAGTTAAAAAGAACATAATTTATTTGAAATAGAATTAATTTGTAACATAATGGATGTCTTTACGGTCACTCTCGATCAATTTAATGTGTCCTTGCTGAATAAAAGTATCAATTTCCTTAAATAAAAAATCGTATTGACCCGAAACTTTTGAATGTGAAACATGAAAATGTTAAACTTTTGAAACATAGTGATTTAAATATTTACATTGCTTTAAAATAATAACTATAATAATACAGCAGCTTTATCTGTTACTACTAACTGTTCTAATCTAGTACAGTTTTAATCTAGTTTACTGTATTGTTAATTATCGTCTCATCATCGAGTTTTCTGAGGAGGCACTACCTCCCTTGCCTCCTCGTACAAAACACTTGTGGTGCGTGGAAGTGAGCAAGTGAGTGTGTGAGACATAACGGAGGGACATATTGAAGAAAAAAAGAAATGGTGGGGCAGAAAATAAGGCATTTTGCATTCTGGGAGCGCAGCCTAACTGAGTGAGGTCTAGTGTAGCCGACTCTCTTGACACTCCGGCTGCCTGAGTCAATAGACAGCATTTCATTCTCATTAAGGTTTTCTAGCCAATTCTAGAGACTGTGGCCTTGCAGAATGAAATATTGACAACACTGCACAACATTGTTCTCAGCAACACTGCCATCGACTTGCAATGAGCTTAGCTTCGTTGCTCTTTGTAAGCTGACTGGAAATGGAAAAGATTAACCAAATGCAGCCGTGGTTGTCCATCTGACAGTATCTTTAATTAATGGTAAATAATGATTCCGTTCACATGTTCATCCCTCCTGAAACACATTCTTTTCAACTGTCTAACAGTCAGTTCTGGAAATAAAAATGCCATTTATTTTTTCCACAGAGAAAACATATTGACCAGACCTACCAAGAGCTCTGTGGTTGTTAAGCAACTAGCTAGACATGCTTCTGTAAAAGTCATTATGATTTCTACTTCACTGGGAAAAAAAAAAAAAAAATTATGTGAATTCCTGGTGAAGAACTACCCAAAATTAACAAATTACTAAAAATCCACAAGAGCAACCAATTAGAGAAGTCACTATTATACACAAAAGAGCTCAAGAGAAATTGCTCTCAATTCCTTAAAGCACTGGCAATTACAATCAAACTGTTCTCAAGCTAAGTTTTTTTGCAATGAACAAACTTTCTTTTTTGAATATTAATGCTTAACGATTAACACTGCCTTTACATGCTATCAGAAATTTCCTACTTCCCACTTCTGAAGTCTAATTGCAAGTGCTTTGTTGTCAGAAAGAATAGGAACCATGGAGGACTTCATGTTCATTCTTGCCTACTTCTTGGGGAAATCTTATTAAAGCCAAAATGTATTGAGGATATTTAGTCAATATCCAATGATCAGATTTGTTGACAACAATATAAACATATGCCCATGCTATTGTATACATTCATCTACAGCTTGCTTATGATTCTGGAATTTCGATCAAATAAATGCTGTTTCCGCTGTGTAAAATACATACAATATGCATCAAATGGTTATTTATATACATATATAGTTCAGTCATGAAACTCTTCTGAGCAGCTGATTGGTTCACTCAAAGCCGATTGGTCGTACAATGTTCTGTTTGTTATATGGACGTAGCCTATTTATTCCTGACTTTGAATTGGATCAGTTCATTGACGGTGATTTGAGTCATAATTTACTGGGTTTTGATTTGATTTAAAATTAAATTTATCAAATTCAAAAGTCTATTTGATTCAACAGTCAATTAGACTCAATTAAAAATAATTTGATTCAGTATTTTTAAATGCATTTATAGGATTCCTTTAATGTATTGACCTGTACATAAAGTTGCCATTAACATGTTATGCTCATGATGACGCAGCATTGGAACAATCTTACGACTCGAGTGAGAGAGAAAGTTTCTCTTTTGACTTTCAAACAAAATGACTCTTGCTCCAGGAAAAATCATGCAACTCTGCACCGCTCACATACCCTGATACTAACAGTAACAGCAGTAGAGCAAGTAGAAAAGTAGTGGAAAAATGAGAGGGCATTTTCAGGCATGAGGCATGGTGTTTTCCATGACCAGAATACCTTAAAAAAATAAACCAATAACGTCAGGATATATCTCCAGGGAGGAACTAGCAGCAAGTAAACTGGATCTCAGGGTCAAAAGAGGCCCAATTAGTTAAAGGGAGTTTTTAAAATAGACAGCAACTGGGGAGACTCGGGTTCTCACCCTCTGACCCTCCAAAAGGAATAAACCGTCATCCTCACCATAGGTCCAATCATCAATAACAGAGGACTCACAAACAAAGTGCTCCTCAGAGACCATGATGGATTCTTGCTCATTATTTACAGTTCGCATAATCTGAAACAATTCATCCTGTTCTGGACTGTTTCAACTACACATTAACCTTCATCGCAACCCTTACTAACGGGAAACAGACATTAGACATACCAAACAAAAGAAGAAAGACATTTATAGAATATGACATTAGTGATACCGGTTAAAACTTTGGAATAATTACGATTTGTTCAAGTTTTTGAAAGAAGTCACTTTTGCTCACCAAGGCTGCATTTGATCAAACAAATACAGTTAAAACAGTAATATTGTTAAATATTATTACAATTTAAAATAACTTTTCTATCTTAATATATTTAAATGGGACCTATTATGCCCCTTTTCACAAGATGTAATATAAGTCTATGGTGTTCCCAGAATGTGTATGTGAAGCTTCAGCTCAAAATACCCCACAGATCATTTATTATAGCTTGTCAAATTTGCCCCTATTTGGGTGTGAGCAAAAACATGCCGTTTTTGTGTGTCCTTTTAAATGCAAATGAGCTGCTGCTCCCTTCCCGCTTTCCAAAAGAGGACAGAGCTTTAACAGCTTGTGCTTCGGTTGCTCAACAACAACAAAGCTGGAGAATCTCACGCAGCCAAAATGACAATTGTCAGTAACGTTGTTCAGCCTTACATTGTTCAAACCGGAGTCGGACACTGATGGAGAGACTCAGGAAGAAGTTACAACTTTTAGAATGCAACTGGATGTTTCTGAATGGTTAGTGAATAAATTTATGTAGTTGCTGTGGAGTTGCATGTTGCACTAGCATGTGTCGTCATGTTAATCTTTCATGCAAATCCAGCGTTGAATTGACCCTTGATTTGACTGGCCATGGCGTTAGAACTTGTACACCGTTGTCACTTGTGAAAACAAAATGGCGGCACAGTGGGTGGAAACATGCAGATTAAGGGGTAGTAATATTATAATAAGATCCCTTTCCTACGTCACTAGGGGAGTGAAATCTGAGCGGCTCGTTTTTTAACATGCTTGCAGAGAAAGGCTTACCAAAACAAAGTTACTGGGTTGTCCTTTTTCACGTTTTCTGGGTTGGTAGATGCACCCGGGACTCGATTATAGCACTTAAACACGGAAAAAGTCAGATTTTCATGATATGTCCCCTTTAAAAAAGTAATTTATTGCTCTGATGGCAAAGCTGAATTTTCAGCATCCTTCAGAAATGATTCTAATATGCTGATTTGATGCTCAATTATACAATACTTACCCCAAACTTTTGAATAGTAGTGTATCACGCTAAGCAGCCGAACTGTTTGCAACACTGCTAAATATGTGAAATGTTAATCGCCTCTATTGCTACAATGTTCATTGACCTGGGCCTTGTCAAGGGACTTGCTTAGATAGAAGCAGGGCTTCAATGGGACATCAATAACACATGATTAGCGGGGTCATCCAAGGTCCTTTTCCATCCCAATATTTGCCATAATGAGGGCAGGTGGCTTTCCAAGGCGTCCACGCACATAGACATACAAGACAAAGTCAACACGAAGAGGATAAATCCTGTTTACGTCATTAACGATCTGATATTCATGGTGGGGATATTCACACTGGGGAAGAGGTTTAATCAGCTGCTGAGGATCATGAAGTCCACACAAAAGATGCGTTTGATATTCAGTATTCAAGAGAGGCATTTGGCACTCGGCATGAAAGCTCAGCACGATCTGCTGCTCATGAGGAATGCTAGGCTGGTACACACACATACCCAGCTCATTAAAGCATAATATACACCCCAGACAGGGTAAGACTCACCAATTGTGTTTCAAGAGTCTAATTCATAAAGGCATTTTGGAAATATCAGGCCTATTACCTGTTATTCCAGAGCCTGTTGTTATAAAATGTTACAAAAATATTCTATTTCAGATAAATGCTGTTCTTTTGAACTTTGTTCATCCTGAAAAAAATGTATCAATGTTTCCACAAAAATATTAATCAACACAACTTTTTTTTTTTTTTTTCAAAATTGATTATAAGAAATGTTTCTTGAGCACCAAAGCAGCATATTAGAAGGATTTCTGAAGGATCATGTGACACTGAAGACTGGAGTAATGATGCAGAAAGATGATGCATTTTTTAAAACCGAAATATCTTAGTGTGGCTATGGCAACCACATTTATATGATGCTTACATAATGTAAATATCACCAAATACCAGCTAATATTGGAATATTCTATTTAATATTCTGTGGAGCTCATGTGACTACCGCCAAAAAAAAAAAATGGTAGTGCAAAACCAAACGGCAACCTTCCGGTCTCTCTCTTGAATCCAACACAGAAGTGACTTAAACTGCAATTCATCGACTGGCCGCTAGAGACAGGCTCCAAAAGGGAGTCAATCCCATAGACCCCCCCATGTTAAAATGCCCAACTTTACAGCAGAAAAAAATATGTTTACAGCCTGGTACAAAAAGTGGTTTTGGTCTATATAGCTAATTTTGCTCTTCATGACAACTGTGAGAGGGGTGAATTTTTTTAAAAACTCATCTGTTTAAATTATATTAAGCCTTAAAGTTCTGCATAATTAAGGGCGTGGCCACTTGAGTGACATGTAGATTTGCCGTTTGTCTGCTGTCTGTTAGCCATCACCTCAGCTAATTACCTCTAAAGTAAGCTAGAAATGTTCAAATATCAACTGTCAATATCTTCCATCCCAACCGCCAATGCCCCGACTAGCAACCTCTATGCTAGCAGTAGCATATAGCATTATCTTCTTAGCCTGAGCTAACTTGATCACGTCGAGCTAGGCGGGCGTAGTTGCAGCAACCAGGCACCTCAGCTCCACCCACATCCCGCCTCTTTGCCCATTTCCGGTAATCCGGGTGTGACGCGCTGCCAAGATGGCGACGGCCGGCTCCGCCCATTTTGGGCTTCAAAAATGCTCTTCAGAAACCTATGGGTGACGTCATTGACACTACGTCCATTGTTTTATACAGTCTATGTGCAAAACTCACAAGTCTTGAAACAATGCTGTATGTTCAATTATTCTGCCAGTTGCATGAAAATCATCTGCTAAACTGACATGGAACCTATTGGTTTGACAATTAGTGTGTGTTTGTGTGTGTTATTGCGCACATCCATTATATTCATACCATAGTACTGTAATGTATATGTTACTTTCTGCCCAGAACCTTGCGTCATGACCAAAAAATATTCATCTAATGTGCAACAAAAACATAATTACCCACATATTTGGAGGTTATTGAAGCTGTTACTCACTGACACCTTTTGGTTTGACACTATAGTAAAACTATCAAAGTCAATGTGAGTCACTCTCATAATCAATCTCACGCTGGCATCTCTAGCCATGATAGTGGCCAATGATTATAAAAGCTCTCTCTCTCATAAGTAGCAGACTCAAAACACACACACACTCACACAGAGAAAAACCCATTAGAGGGCACCGTTGAAAAGATGCCTCTCCCTTTCCACCATCTGCAGCCATATCACCCCCTCCCGCCCAGCATGTGGACCCAATGATGATATGGCAATCGATTTTGTAAGGGAGCCGCCGCTTCATTCTCCACACCGCTGCGAGCGTTAGCGCCACATGAGTGAGTCTGCTGAGTCTCACACCTGTACCTGCCCCCCTCCTCCCCCCTTCCCTCCTGCAGGAGCGACGGAGAGATAGAATAGAGGAGCGAGCGGCACAACTCTGCCAATGCACTGCTAATTGAGGGCATTTAACCCCAATTACCGCAATCCATCCGGCAGGTTGTTTAGATGCCTGTCACAACAGAAATGACCAGCCCTCGCCCTGCATTTCGCCACCATTATTTCCCACCGACATCATACGCATGTGACGGGGTGAGAGGGCACGGCGCTTTTTATGTTGGTGAGAAACACAGCGCCATGTTCAAAAGCCTTCCATTCATCCATAATTCATTGCTGCATATCAATGCATAAAGGAACAAATATATCAGGATTAGAGAAGTGCTTGTTTTCATGTACAAAAAGAGAGACTACATGAGAGGCAAACAAATGTTTAAGTTGTTTTGTTATGGTATATGAAATTTGTGGACTTGCTGGAGGCCTGTTCTAGTGAGTACTTGATTATTCATTCATAGTGAAATAACAGTAGTACATTTCCCCAAATCCCTGTCTCAATCGTGCAATGTTAATTCTTATAACAGGCTGGAGATCAGATTTGGTTGGAAATTATATAAATAACCACAAGACTCTTTAACTAGCATTATCTGAGGTTACAGCAGATATTCATTTGACTCCTAACTACAGTCCAAAGCTGGATTACTGTATGGATCAGGCCAGTGGGGTCAATATCCCAAGGCGTTCAGGAGAGCCAGGGAGAGCTGTGTGAAATTAAACTATTATGAATTCAACTGAAGAGTTCAAATGGATAGAAATGGCCCACAATATATCACACTAAAATTTGATTTGGAATGACAGGATTTCATTAGTCCCAACACAGGGTTTGTCGTGAATAATATAGAGCATTCTGGGAAATGAAGTGTTTTTCCTTCATAGTCCATGAAAAGTTAATCAATTAACCATAGAATATATAAAATACATATAAATATTTAAATATCAAAATACACTACCATTCAAAAGTTTGGGGTATGTAATATTTTTAATGCATTTGAAAGTCTCTAATGCTCACTAAAGCTGCATTTATTTGACAAAAATACAGTAAAAACAGTAATATTGTGAAATATTATTACAATTTAAAATAACTATGTTCTATTTTAATATATTTTAAAATGTCATTCATTCCTGCAATGGCAAAGCGGAATATTCAGTGTCACATGATCCTTCAGAAATCTTTCTAATATGCTGATTTAGTACTCAAGAAACATTTCCTATTATAATCAATGTTGAAAACAGTTGTGCTGCTTAACATTTTTGTGGAAACTGTGATTTCTACAGTTCTATTTAGGTGGCAATTAAGACATTGATTATAAATATCATCTTTCTGGAAGGTACCCCATTTGTGGTGTGTATAAATTGTTTTGGGGTAATTCATGAAAATTAAACTTACAGAAGTATATGAATTTTTGAATTCCATTCAAATGACAACCCTGCATACTTAATTCAAATTCAATCTAAATTCAGGAATTAAATTGTAATTTAAAAGGCATTCCAAATTGGAATGCTGCCATGTGGCCCTAAGACATATAAAGCTTTCCAGGCCTCTTGGTGAATTCATGTTAACTGGAATAAGTGTCCATTCCACCATTTTGTGTCTTTTCAAAGTCAAATGATCTAGGTCAGACTGTGAGTCTTACTACTTGAATTTTGAAACTGTTACAGCAAAAATCCATCTTTTCTTTCATCTTAAGGTTCACATTAGGGCTGCATGATATATCATTTTAGCATTGATATGGCGATGTGCGCATCCACGATAGTCACATGGCAGGATGTGCGATGTCAAGTATAGGGATCTCATGATCTGTACGGACCAGACACCATGGTTAGAAATGCATGTGATTCTCGGATTAATTGCAAAGTTTAACCATCATAGAGAGAAAGTTTATCGTTTGCACATATTTTAGGTCCTGTATCATTATATTGGATCCGTGCATTCGGTCTTAAAGTGACAGCAGCCTAATATTCCTGCAGCTGTCCGTGTCATTAATGTTAATCAAACAACAAAATACAAAGAGAAAATCAATTTTGTAGCTTTAGCAAAGATTAATTATATTTAATTTATACAGTGAAGACTATGCAGTGTTATTTTATATATGATTATTCAATTTCTGTACCTGAATACTGTTAGTTTTACCTGAAAAACATAAAGCACTGTTTATTTCATTTGTATCTTTGTTCTATTGTATTTATCTATGCTTGTAATTTGTTAATTATTTTCTATGCCCTACAAAATCACCCCAATAATTCTAGAACGATTAATTCTTTCTAAATAGAGCTATCATCTCTATAAGTCATCTGGTGAAATTGTTTTCATATCACAATATATATCAGAAAAAAAAGTATCGCAATGTCAGTTTTTTCCAATATTGTGCAACCCTATTTCAAGTAGTATTTTTACACAACTAAATTGTGGCCCTGCCACCATTCTGGTTTCTCCATACTGTCAAAGTCAACAGAGCCAGTGCAAACTGTAATAGAGCAAGGAAGAAAATCTGCATCTGCAATACAACAGTTGGAGAGCGAGACAAAATGTTGCACAATGATCCACAGCGCTCAGAGTGAGGCATAAATATGCCGGGCTGGCCTAGCCTCCTCTCTCAGCAGGGCAATTCATCTGTGGCATTGTGTTTTCCCGTGCGTGTCTGGAATGGGTGATTTGACGAACTGCAGCATTAATCAATAGGGAGAGTTAGCTGTCACCACTGCTCTTCTGGATGAAAAGGAAGGAGAGGGAGTAAAAGCGTATGACCCGGTTAAACAGCCCGGGTTATTGATCATGTGACTCGGGTGTCCTTCAGACTCCCAAGTTTCCTGGAAGATGAGAATAGTATTCCTCCTGCGCACAGAAAGAGGGGCTAAGGAGCCCTCGTTTCATCAGCTTATTGATCTGCTGCATGACCTGCAGGTCTTTCGGTTTTGAATCCCATTATAATCACCTTTAGAGATTCACCGGTTGACCGGCCATAAATTGGAACCGTTTTTTAGTTTTATTTTGGCCGATCTCTATATTCCGGACTTCCATACAAACTGCATTGAAATAATTTCCCAAAATGTCATTTGTGTGGAAATATTACAAAGTCTGTAAACAGGACTTTAACACAGGCCAGAGAGGAGACTTGAAGACAAAGAGGCAAAGAGGAGAACAGAGACGCGCCAGCAGATTAAATACTGTACCGGACACAGCAAGCTCACTGTTCGTGATGCTCAAAATATAGGAAGAAAAATATAAATATTGAATTGGGGGTTGGGGTTTACATGAATGTATCTCTAAACGGAACTGATGTCTTTAGAAAAGTTTCGATGGCATTTTCTTTTCCTCTTATACTGTATAAAGAAGTGTTTATAAGCACAGCGCTGCTTTGTGTACAGCAGTACCCAAAGAAACCGATGCTGTTCCATAAGCGCCACCTACTGTCAGAAAGTGAATTTGCATATTAATTTATTCAGTCCATCTGCTGTTTTTATTTTGTGCAGGTGTCTTAAATAGCATAATTTCAGAAAATTCTGTTTTGGTTTTAAATATTAAAATTATACAATCTAATTCAAAACAAAAATAACTTCTCATGCTACGTGTGTAGCATCTTTGTTTGGATCGTGATTAAAATGCAGTGGTTGCATCTAATTTCAAATAGCTACAGATATTTTTAAGGCCTGTTATAGAACACGATGTTAAATGATCATGAACGATGGCAATCTGGCTGCCACTGAAAAGAGAGGAGGAATTGAACTTGAGAGGTTTGATTAAACACAAATTGTTTTGATTCCTAGCTAAAACCTTGCTAATTCATGATCTTGTTGAGTACTTCCATTCAGAACTTAAAGGTATAGTTTACAATTGATTTACAATTAAAGTCAGTGGGGTCTAATGTTGTTTTGTACCACACTGACTTTTATTGCAAGACAAAAAGAGAACTTTTTGAACAAGAAAAAAGAATTTTTTTAAAAATAATATAAATAATAAAAATAAAAATAAAAATAATAATTTTTTTTTGTGTTTCACAAAAGAAAATCATGCAGGTTTGGAACACTCTACCTGTCTGGCATTGCTCAAACAAACAGGAAGTCCCACCCTAAACTCACATCTTGGACCCTTTTTACACATTTCCAGGGATCTCTGAAGTAGATTCGTCATAGTTGGGTCAACTTTTATAGTGGTGAACGGAAAGGTTTGGCTGATTTGCTCCAATAGCAAAATAAATAAATAAATAAATAAATAAAAATTTAAAAATCCACGATTGTGTTTCTATGACTTTACAAAAGAGGAAAAAAATTCAGAGAGGTTGCTTACATTGGTCAGAAGAGAGAAAGATGCACGCAGCAGCGTTAACTAGTTTTCTGTAATTAAATGCCAAGGTAATATAACACAAGTATAGCATTTTTAAAAATGTTTAAAATATACACAATGTTAATATCTGTGGAAACTCTCACACATATCAACTTTTAATATATTACAAAATGTCACTACAACGAACATTATATTGTTTCAAATGACACTGAAAAAGCCATTCAACAACCCTCTGAATTCACCCTATGGTCTAGAAAGCAAAAGGAAACATTTCATGAGTTTGAATAATTAGCTGTAAGTAGCCACAAAGTTTTAAAAAATGAGCTCAATTGTAATTGTTCTTCAAAGATTAACTCTCAGAATTAGCACAAAGTGTATTCATGTTTTCTCTATTGATCATGCCAGTGGTTTTCAGCAGTTTATCAAATTACCTGTTATCAGTGCAATAGAAACACTGACCCTTGAACAGATGTAAAAAATGAAAGCAGCGCACTCAAAGAGAGATGAATGATTGTGTTCCATCACACTCTCTATAACTCTCTCTATTTATAAATTGAGATTTGATAGCGTAACCCGAAATCTCACTGCGTTGCCGCTGCTGGCAGATCAGGCTGTATGAAAGATTAATGAGCAGATGCTGAACTGTAGAAACCATTATTATTCTTTTTCTTCTCCTCGTCACTCCTTCCAACGGGGAGGGAGAGGATTACAATGCATGCGCTGCTATCTCTCTGTGCTGAGCAGGATATTTCCAAGCAAAAAACCCTCATGCTGCCCCTAACCCACCTATCGAAAGAGAGAGAGAGAAAAAAGAGAGTAATGTTTTCATCTCCTTGTCTTACGGATCTGGCATACAAGACTAAAAATCTATTTATCAATGTTTATTTTCACCAGTTTCATTCTTGTCATTTATAATTTATGGTATTCTTTTTATAATGTTCCATACACGCTGGTGTTCCCAGAATGCATTGCGACTGTACTCTGACAACTAGTGTATGAATTTTTAGAAAGGTAGTGCTCACCTAATGTTTTTTTTTTTTTTTTTTAGACAAAAGCACATGTTTTCCATTTGAAGGAGATGACGCATCTGTTGTGTTCCCACTAGCTTTAGGATATATAGCCCACCCCCTTCTGCTATTTGACCATTTTACGTTTTTTTGTTTTTTTTTCTTTTTCTTTTCTTTGTCACTTGAACAAGTATAGGTCAGGGTACTTAGAGTGAAAAGAAAGTGTGCTTAATTGTATTAAATGTGGACTTGTAATGAAATTGTAGTGTGTTATTTTGAATGTACTAAACTGCAACTTTATCATTACAAACTTTACAAACATTTAAACAAATGCTTGTCAGTACATTCGACAGTACACTTTACCCATATTTTAAAGACAATAGAAGTAATTTTGAAGAATTATTGTAAAAAAATCACTAAAGTTCAACTAATTTCATTTAATATAAATGTAACTAATACATTTTCATGCAATTAAGTGTCTAAAAACATTACATTAATTTCACACTTAAGTATGTTATTTTAAGTACTCTTTTTAATAGTATGCTAAAGTGTACCTAAAGGGTTTATTGCGCATCTTACTGTATATTCCAAAGTATACAAAACTGGATGCAACTTGAGAACAAATGCAAAACAGTACATGACAGAGAACAAAGATGATTATAATTCATTAAGTATAGATAAAAATTACTTAATTAAAATCACGGTTTTACCTAAAATTGTGTGCTATGTATTAGGGGTATGACTAAAGTGAGATTAAAATGTGATGAGATTTCTCATCGAGGTGAAAAGCTGTCTCGCGATATTGCCATGCTGGAGTGTGTGGGTGAAATTAGGATAGAATATGCCACCGCTACGTTTACTTTACGTCTCCACTGTCGTTTTGCTTTTTATAGAAATAAAAATTATTTAATTCAGTTGGATAACGGTCGCTTCAATTCCATCCAGTTCATCCAACACAAGCTGCAGAGTCGTACGTAATGCAGCAGGAAGTTCATTGATCACGTGACGAGAGTAAGTGACGAGATTACTGACAAGACCATGGCGGAAGATTCGTTGCACAACAGAGCCTAAGCGTCTGACAGATGTGTTATCTTGTAGAATGCGTGCTCAGCACCGCCGTTCCCTATACACAGAGTACACACGATCACGAAATCGAAAGCGAAAGTAAAACGCGAGCGTGCATTCAAACACAATTTCAATACCCCGCATTTTGAAATCTCTGATGCATGTAAATATCTCCCAATATGAAAGCTGTCTTAGGCTGGGCTGTGTAACCATCTCTTAGCTGTGTATCATGTTTGAAGAAAAATTTGGTCTCTATTTGATGACTTTGATTATGGTTGCAAATATTGTTTGCACTTCATAAGACTAAGAGAATGTGTTATTCATTTTTATTTATACTGTTTTTATTTCTATGATCAATTTGTGGAAAGGAGTTCAGTTAGGAGGTCAAAAGTTGTAGAAGCTCATAAATCATGTACAGTTCTAAGGTCTGAAGAGACTCATCAAGAAGACAATCCTCAATACAGGAGAGAATCCTTAAAAATACTTAAAAATACAGTGTAAAAATATTGTCTCTTTCTCGTGAACTCAATCTTGTCTCATGAGTTACCTGTCTCTTCACACCCCTACTATGTATATTTAAGCTAATTAGGGTATCGCATTCTTAGCTTAGCAACATGCTAGTACCAGCTCCTATTGAAATCAATTGTGAGTCAGGTCTATTTGTATATTAAAGAACTATATGTATGACACATTGAGTAGGGCGTTCCATATCAACCACTTATAAAGTTCTTTTCAGTTAGGATGCTGTCTTAGAAGGCAGCTGCTTGTGTAGGCAGCTCACTAGGTTTTGGAACTGAGTGGAACTATGTGTTGTTCATATGGACTATGCTGTAAATGGATTTCTCTTTCTCTCATCCTCTCTCTCTTAATTCATTTGCCAAAGAAACATTAGGAGGCAGAAACAGGGGAATCTTTACTTGAGGCTATTTGGCTCAGTTTGCTTGAACGCCTGCTTTTCCCTCGTCCAATTAAATTGTTGATGGAGGCAGAATAAAGAAGGAATGAGTAAATACAACCAAACAGAAATGAATCCATAAAGCTTGAGTGCAGAAGCCTGATGATATTTTAAAAAATCGAAACAGAGGGGCATTGACAAGAGTATGAGTCAGTATAACCAAGGTAACTTTCGAGATAGGAAGGGAACGTGAAATCATGCTGGTTGAAATCAGATATTTCCTGGCTCAATTTGATCAGACAGGAAGTACCGTGGGCTCTTGAGCTCTCTTTTCTTCTTAGGTAGCACTGAAGTGTGCTAAGATTTTGCATTAGTGGGCAATTGAATATAATGCGTGCTTGAGAAGTTACAATGACTTGTCAAAGTCTTGGAGGCTCAGACAGTAATTGGTTATACATCCGTAGAAGTGCTCCCTTGAAATTAATATAACTGGCAGGCCCATTTCCTCCCTCCATTCACAAAAAAAAAACATAATCCTCCATTTTCATTTCTAATGTCATGGAGATCGGGACAGCCCTTAGGACACATTACACGTTCCTCTTAGCTGTAGTAATTAAATTTACAGTCCATCAGTTGCGTCCTCACAGAAAGATGGAAAGATCTGTCTAGAGTTCATCTGGATGTGTCACGAGAGGCACCTAATCAAACTAGGTCTCAGATTCATTACAATTTGACAAGCTCTGGACACAAGTATGTGCTCTTTCATGTTTTTTTAAATTGTGCTGCAAAAAATTGTATTTAAAACTAACAATCCCAATCTCTGACTTCTTTCATACCTCAGGAGACTTAATGGAAGTGTCAATTATACAGTAGGTTTCATTCAAGCATCACGTGTGTCTCAAATGTTGCTCCTAAGGTTCCTTAGAAAAAAATAAAGAGAATTGTTGATAGAATATAGTGCTATAAAATTAATTTGGAGAGCAAAGATCAGAAGATTTGGCTCTTGATCAGAATTTTTTTCTGAATATGTCTGATCCTGATATTTTTGATTGGACACCTTGGTATCTTTGCAAATCTGAGCACAATTTGAGACGCTGTTGAGATATTTTCTTAAACTCAGGAGAAGATTACTCAATTCTTTTACTCAGGAGAAGAAAAAAAATGAGTAAAAGGAATATTAAAGAGATAGTTCACCAAAAAAAAATGAAAATTCTGTTATCATTTACTCACACAAATGATGATTTTGGTAACAAACAGTTTTGGTTCCCATTGACTTCCATTTTACACACAAAATAACTGACATTTCTGAAAATATATTTTATGTTCCACAGAAAAAGAAAGTAGTTGCACTTTATTTTACAGTATGTGAATGTGTACTTACAGTGTATCTACCTAAGAAAGTACTGGGTAATATAAGGTAACTACATGGGTTAAGGATAGGTTTAGGGGTAGTTTCAGGATTAGTACTTAGTTATTATCCAGTTATTGTAATTGCTATAATAAGTACATCGTATGTACATGTGGAACAGGACTGTAAAATAAAGTGCTACCAAGAAACTCATTTAGATTTGGAAAGGGTGAGTAAATAATGACTTTTGGTTGGACTATCCCTTTAAGTAAAAGTCTCATTTGATCTTCATTTACTCTCATTGCTTTCTAGGAGAAACAATACCCATCTGTCCTGAAATAATTCTGAATTAAGAGAAGAATTAACATAACTGTGAAAGTGAATGTTGGTCAGCTGACCAGATATCAAATTGGATTTTGAAATTGATTCAGTGGTCAAAGTCAGAAATTGAAAGTGGCTCAAATCAGATTAAAAAATGGTGTAAACTTATAGAGGTTAATGTGACTCATCAAGGAAACATGATTTCATTTCACATTCTCTGCCACTTTAATTACTGAATTATTCATAACAATTTCTGAAATATTTATAACAAGTCACGGGTGGTCATTTTCTCAGTAGAAAGCATCAGATGACTTCTTTATACTATATTATACTGTTCCTTGTAGTCAGAGAATGAGAATTAAGTGTTTTTAGCTGTAATATAGAGGGCAGTGGGCCAGTATTCTCACTCCAACAACCGCAAATATATTCTGTCGATAGAGCAAATACGTTTTTAAGCGGTCCTGTCAAGAAAACAAACATCCTGACAACAAACACTCCGTCAATCAACAGCTGTGTTTTACACACTCGCGCCTCACTGCTGGGTCACGATTCATACAGAAGAATATCAGGAAATCAATAAACAAGTGAGCAAATGAGGAAGTCCTTATCTTGATGGGACAGCTGGGTTGTGCTGATGTATTCTGCAATACTAACTAGGCATAGATAACACAGACACACACACACATCTGTCACAGTGAGTTTTTCTACAAAAATAGACATTACTACATTCTTATGAAATATATAAAACATTCTAGGGTTTAATTACCAAAAAAAAAACAAAAAAAAACACCACACTACAATATTAAACTGTAACTGTGACATAAAATGACTCACACCGTGCTAGATTTCGGTCATACCACCCACTCCAATAGTACTCCAGCATACAAACCTGTACTCTGCTGTTAGATCGGAAATTTCAACATCAACGGGCATTTAAACATTGACCAGGAAAAAAAAAAGTCAACACATTACTAATCAGCTTTGGTGGAGACGGCTTCAAAGGAAATGCCATGCCAAAATCCTTGTGAGCAGCAGCTTCCACATGAATAATGTATGAATTTAATATCTAACCCAGGCACTTATGTTGCCTTCACTTCCCAGCCACGTGCTCGGGCCTCGGCGCCGTGGATTATGCCGGTTGGATTATTACAGCGCGACAGAGGTCTGCGTTTGGGTTACGTGTCACTCAGCTTGCAGACAGATGCTTAACCTGAGCCCCGATGTGAAACGCACATACGCTTGCGTACTCGTACGAAGGTGATGCTCAGAGTCAAAGAATGGTCATGAATTAATTCAATAAATGTTCCTTTTTCTCCATGTGCTTGCTTATAATTTATCTTAATATATAGACTTGTGGTGTCACTGATAGCAGCAAGAGTTGGCCTTTCGGAGCGTTTTGTTTTGCATACAGAGGTGAGAACGTGAGGATCTGTGGAGGGGAAGTGATATCACTAACTGTTTCTGACACATGATCTTTACACTTCCCACCTCTGAGAGCGTACACATCATCCATATGCTCTAATGGAAACACTAAAAGCCATTGTGCTTCCATTTTATGTCCAAAAACATCACTTAATTTTGCATTTATGATAATCGTGCAATTTTTTATTTTTATTTTTCTGCTTTACTGAGGGGTCAACAATGGTGGTCCAGTCTCACTTGGTACCCTAGACAAGATAAAATATGACCAAAGGGGAAAAACATTATAACTATTTAACTAGGGGAGAAATAACTACTAGTTATTGCATATATTTTAAGCAGCTTTAATATTAAAATAATAATAATAAATTGAAGTGACATCAGAGATGATCATGAGGAAGCTTTTTTCTGCCATGAAATAAAAAATAAAAAGATAATTGCAACTTTTTATCTCACAATTCTGGCTTTTTTCTCACAATTGTTAGTTTATATCTCACAATTTTGACTTTTTTTTTTTTTTCACAGAATTGCGAGATATAAACACAGTTGGGAGTTATAGTCAGAATTGTGTGATATAAAGTCAGAATTGTGAGATATAAACTTGCAAATGTCCAGTTGTGAGGGAAAAAGACTACGTTTTTTCTCAGAATTGCGAGTTTATATTTCACAATTCTGACTTTATAACTCACAACTGCATGTTATAAAGTCAGAATTGCAAGATATAAACACAATTCTGAGAAATAAAGTATGAATTGCAAGATATAAACTCGCAATTCTGAGAAAAAAGTCAGGATTGTGAATTATAAAATCAGAATTGCATGATATAGTCAGAATTGCAAGATATAAACACAATTCTGAGAAAAAAAAGTAAGAATTGCGAATTATAAAATCAAAATTGCATGATATAAAGTTAGAATTGCAAGATATAAACTCACAATTCTGAGAAAAAAAATCAGAATTGCGAGATATAAACTGATATAAACTCGAAATTGCGAGAAAAAAGTCAGAATTGTGACTTTATATCACGCAATTCTGACTATTACTCGCAACTGTGAGTTTATATCTTGCAATTCTGAGAAAAAGTCAGAATTGCATAATAAAAGCTTGCAATTGTGAGATAAAAAGTCAGAACTGTGACTTTATATCATGCAATTCTGACTTTATAACTCGCAATTGCGAGTTTTAATCTCGCAATTCTGAGAAAAAAAATCAGAATTGTGAGATGCAAACTCACAATTGTGAGATAAAAAGTCACAATTACCTAAATAAAATAAATAAAATTTATTAGGTAAAATAAAATTACCTAATAAAAATTTTTTATTTAGTGGCGGAAACAAGTTTCCATAGATGGCAGAATACTTGTATTATACAAATGAACGTGAGATCTTCAGTTTCAACAAGCACCTTTGTTATCTACAATAAGACTGCAACTTACTATCGAACAAATTAAACATTATTTTCAAAATAAGCTTTCTTTGGAAGTTGCATTTAAAGTCACCAGGAAATCAAAAGGGACGATATCTTAATGGCATTTTGCAGTGTTTATTATAAATGACTTATCCGTGCACACCATTATTATTTTTTTTTAATTCATGTGCCTTTGTAATCGTTAATCAAAAAATTAACTTCTCTTCCCCCTCACAACATCACTCCTCTGATAACATGTGCACTGGCGCAAGGGCTAGACAATAATTCCTTCCCTCCAGCAACCTGTCACTCACATGTGATCACAGCAATTAGCAAACAACAACAACCAAGCAATCCAATCAATTCCCAGTAGACAAAATCACGTCCCGCCCTACTTTTTTTACCAGTTTGAGAAGCCATTTCACTGGAATATACATCTCAATAGAGAAGAAAAGACAAATCGCAATTTCCGTTTCATGCCGACTTTAAACATTATTTCCAAAATAAGCTTTTTTTAAAGTTGGCATTTAAAATCCACTTAAATGAAAAACCAGACACTTCTGGTGACACATCTGACAAATCAATGTAAGTAAAACAATCATACCCCGGAAATGTGAGGTGGGCCATCTAAATGATCTTCACATTTCGCATTAGTGATGTAACCTTACACAGTGCCCGGCGGCAGTGCGGTGCTACTGACAGGATGAGTAATTATGTAAGACCTGCTGCATGGTTGAGTGAGGGGCTCTGGAGAGCTTTATTTTAGGAGATGATGACGGGAATTTGCATGGCTGCTGAGGCAGTGAGCACAAGCTGAAAAGGGCGGAGAGAAGCTGATGAGGTTCACTGCAGGGATTGTGAGAGCGTTTTCTATGAAATATTCAACAATGAATCATGAGTGATAGTGAAACCTCCACCCACTTCTCCATCGTCCCTCCCAGCCAGCTAAAAAAGAGCACTAAAGGAGTGTGTTAGCAAAATGGTGCATGGGTGGCTGCGCTTGAATGGACACACCTGAAGCCTTCTGCACATCATCGCTGTTGCTCTACATTTCCATCAAACGCTCCAAAAAGGAAGTGGATTATGTGTATTGATTAATGTGCCTCTTGTTTTCAAGAAGACAGTGGTGTCCAACTGCCTGTGTTTTCAAAGTATGTACTAAATTCAGTAAAGAACTGCAGGTGTGCAGTATCAATATATTCCTGTTGTCACTGTAAAACCGAACAGTGAAATTAATTAAATGAAATTAGTTTGTCTCACTCAAATAATAAGTTCATTGTACTTAATAGAAAAAAGTTGTGTGAACTCAAAATTGATTGTAGTAAGCTGAACTTAATATGATTGAGTTGCAGCAGATTTCTAATTCCCAGCATGCTTTGCGTCAGACTGTATAAGGAAAATAAATGTTGAAATGAAGTGTTATTTTGTGTGTTTTTGCATAAGATTAACATAGAGAGACATAAGTTACACAAACTCCAAAACTGCAGAAGTAATATGAGTTACAGTACAAGTAAGCTTGCTATTCTGAATATAGTGCCCACCTAACCTACATTTCAGCTACATCAGTTACTTCTGCCAGTTAAATCCTGTGTAAAGTTCAGCCACATACACAAAGGATTTAGCCTTAGTAACTACTAAAGAGATTTTTTGATAGCGAGAGATCTGGTACATGATAAAGCTTTGAGAGTCTGATAACAGAGAAGCCCACTGCCCATCCAGCCTAATCAATGCTGACGCCTCGAATCTGGGTGGAAGGGCGACTGATATCAAAGCTGTAGACAATCACACAGTGTCAGCCAACAGACCTGAGACTTCATGTGTGATGTTCCAGAAACTGCATTTCATTAGAAAGACTGAACACACGGATGACATTATAACAAAGTGAAATACCAAAACATTCTTTTCTGGGCAACAGGCTAAACCCCTTCTCAACGTTTCTATTGTCTTTGTGAGAAAACAGTTGTTATCAACAAGATTATGTTGTGGCTTGCACAGCAATTCGTTTTTACTATAATTTTCTACTCATTGGTCCAGAAATATAGTCAACTTGTTGGCTGGCTAGTGTTTGCCTTATGTAAATGACTTACAATGTGCAGCAACAGAAGCATTTGCTGTTTCGTTGTTCATACATGACAATATATTGAAAGAGAAAATGTTCTATATGGCATTTAAAATGAATTTTCAAAGCAAATCCAGGCCTAAGAATATACATCGGGTAGGTACAGCATGTTCTTGAATTGCCTATTTATAAAAATACATAAATTGTTTGGCTAAAAATTTGCCATGATTTGTTTATTTCTGAGGTAAAGTGTGTCAAATGCTTAACGGTTAAGTTGGAATACTGGTCAGTGATCACTATACAAAATACTATTAAAATATTACTGCAAAACTTTTTTTTTTTTTTTTCCCACAAAATTCAAATATTATGAATATTAAATCTGGCTGGATTCTCAAAATGGAAATACTGTTTTAAAGTAAGATTTTGGACTGGGGTTAGTAAATTGTTTTCTCACACGTACACTACCGTTCAAGGTTTTGGGGTCAGTAAGATTTTTTTTTAAAAGAAATCAATATTTTTATTCAGCAAGGATGCATTATATTGATCAATTGTATTGATTTATAATCTCATAAAATATGTTTGTTTCAAATAAATACAGTTCTTTTGAACTTTCTATTCATCAAAGAATCCTGGAAAAAAATAATCTCAGTTTTCACAAAAATATTAAGCAGCACAACTGTTTTCAATAGTGATAATAAAAAGAAATAATTCTTGAGCACCAAACAGCATATTAGAATGATTTGTGATGGATCATGTGACACTGAAAACTGGAGTAATGATGCTGAAAATTCAGCTTGCCATCACAGGAATAAATTACATTTTAAAATATATTAAATGGAAAACAGCTACTTTAAATTGTAATAATATTGCACAATATTACAGTTTTTACTGCATTTTTTGATCACCTAAATACAGTCTTGGAGTAAAAGATACTTCTTTAAAAACATTAAAACCCACAAAACTTTGAATGATAGAGTATGTTCTTTTTTTTCAAATTCAAATCATTTACATATTTACCCTCGACATGACACAACTTACCCCTAAAAGTCATTTGACTGTCATGTGACCCCTGACAGATTCAACATAGCGACTGGCAGAATAACTAATCAACTAATCGGTGCAACACTCTAAGATGTGTGAGAGAGAGAGAAAGAGAAAATAAAAAGAGAAAGAAGTGAGGGGAATTCTAGCATAGGAGATGAAAAACTTGTTGTCAAGGATTCTTCCCACATAAAGCATTTTATTTCCCTGCAGCCGCTGTGACTGCGGCCCCTACAGCATTGATCACACTGATCTGAATCTGCAGACACATTGTGATTAGGTTTTGCAGGGTTATCGACTTTGTGTTAAACTCTGGGCCATCACACAAACTCGTAGCATACGTCTGCCTCCCTCACTACTTCACCATTTCTTTCCTTACTTTTATCAATATCTCTTGTTCTAGTAATTTCTCTGTCCTCACCACCCTCAATGTGTCCACCCTTCCCTTCAGATACAGAAGGAAAAATCAATGATTAAGTGGATACTTAAGTAGAGACATCTCTTTCCCCAAATAACATTTCAATGCAAATAATAAAGTGAGAAGTTAATACATTTCTATTGGTTTTAGTACCAACAGGTCATATGTTCAGACACTAATGATTTAAACTAGTTCAACTACAGTTACTCTACTCTTTAAAAAAATGTTACAGTAGCTACACTCCGTTAAAAAGTAGCTAACTACATACTACAAAAATATATCACATTATATAATTTCTAATCAGGACAGTATTTCTTGATCACAAACAATGAGGCTTTTTAAATAAATGAATACTGATTAGGGTGACAGCATTCAATTTTAATAATACTCTATTTTCTGTGAAATCTGTCAACTCTGAATGCTGAAAATCTGCAGACTGGCTCTGACTTTCAACAACTATCATCACCTTTAACCAATTCGTTAAAACAAATCAAATTTTTGATACATGTTAAAGAGTAAAGACATTCTAGGTATTGTTTTTGCACAAAGAACATAACCTTTCTCTGTCACATTTTCATCGCAGTCATATTATGGAAGAATTGTGGAAGATTTTTATTAATCAGAATATAAAAGAATGAAGTATAATCAATGTGCATATAGCCATTTATGTTAACAAGTTATTGTACTATTATAGTCACATATTAGTCTCTGTGTTTGTAGGCCTGTAAGTGTTCACATATGGTGATAACGGTTTATCACGGTTTTAGGGTCATGGTTTCGGTACATGCTATGTTCAAGGGAAAAAGCACTACTGTCAAATAAAAATAAAGAAAATAAGAACAAAAATAATCAAACTACAAGCAACGGCACAAATAAATACAATAGAGCAAAGATTCAAATAATATAAGCAGTGCTTTTACAGGTATCTAACAGTAGTTTTCAGGTACAGAAATTTAATAAAGTAATCAAATGTAAAATAACATTGCATATAATCTTCACTGTATAAATTAAATAAAGATTAATCATTATTAAAGTTACAAAAGCTATTCAGTCAAGAGCAGTGAGTGATTTCCTTGTCTTTTGTTTGATTCATATAAAACACTTTTAAGATATAATGCACGGATCCAATATAATGATACTGATACACGTGTTGTCTTTCTCAACTGTTTACGTTCACTTAAGTCATAACCTACTATGTTTGCTAGGATACTTGGCAAGACGTGCATGCTGACATAATTTGTGTGTGAATTTGTCCATTCAAGTGCAAGACTTGAAAGAGAACTCAATATTTGCGCTCTGTCTGAGTATTGGGAAGCCAGAATGTGTATCCATCAACAGAAACATACATTAGCTGAACTCTGTCTGTTTTACGTGTTGTTATTCTCAACAAACCATATTATAGATTTAACGTGAACCACGGTTCAAGTGCATGGATAACTGTACGGTTCGATTTTTTACTGAGAACTATATACACAGTATATATATATATATATATATATATATATTAGAGGTGTAAATCACTTTGAGAGTGAATTTTCACAGAGGCAGCAGAAGCCATAATAATATTAGAATTATATTCAACGTCTGACATAAAACACTTTACATAAAATATGCAAGTAACTATTTTAGGGGGAGTAATATTTAATAATATTATCTTGTGCATTTCAGAGTCATAATGTAAAAAGCTGTTTTAGTTTTTGTCACTGTATCTGTCAGTCAGTTTCATAAGTGTCCTGGTTCTTTCAACAGCTCTGAGATGTCTTCCCTAAGCATTCACACCTCTTACGAAAGTGCTCCAATAAAAACGGCACAGTCTATGGCTGGATGAAAGATGTTATCATCTTCCTGCACTACCAGATGGCTACATTACCCCAAACCCAACTTCATCTAGATACTTCAGTCCTTCAAGTACCCATATGTGGCACAGCATCCCCTAAGGCACTGAGACCCATCTTGAGAGCAGCAGTACAAGCTTACATTTCAAAGAGGATTGAATGGAGTATTCTAGAAGGACTAGCTATTGTATTTAGGCAATAATCGAACTACTTCTCCATGTTCTCTAGCGTATGTCTTTCCAAGCTAGGGGCATGTTCACTTTCTTGCATTCTGTCCCTCAGTAGGAGGCATGTTTCTCCTGTACGCCACACTGAGTGATGAAACACTGAACCAGAGCAGGTGATGGTGGATGAAGTCTAAACTTCATTCCCTTGGGCATTGCAATGTGAAACATTAAGAGCCACACTCGTTCATTCACTATACGCTTGTGTCAAACTCTACACGCCACTTCAAACCAGTGGGACTCCTGCTGATGACCATTTTGCTGAAACATCGCTTGACGGGAGTTGTTTTGAATGGAATGAGGTAAAATAGCTTGTTTAACATGCATTCAGCATGTACAGCAGTGTTGATATTCACAAAAAAGCACGATTGTGTGATTGCTTTAATACAGCTGTTCAATAAATAAGAACTTAAAATTGAGTAACTTACATTTAAACACAATATTGCTTGCTACGTTCTCCATTTTTGCTCTGCCAAAGCAAAATAGTTTTCAATAGTATTCAGTGACTCACTTGTGAAATCAATCAGTTCATGGATAAATCAGCATTTTTGAACAGATATGATGAATGAATGATTCAGTGACTCACTTGTGAAATCAGTCACGTTCATGAATGAATCAGGTTTTTACACGACATGCAGAAAAAAAAAGTAAATTGTCTGCACAATTTACTAATTCGTTCCCTCGATTTACTAAATAGTGCGCACAATTTACTATTTTGTTCCTTCGATTTATAAATCCTGTGCATGATTTAGCAAATCGAGGGAACGAGTTAGTAAATCGTGTGCATGATTTAGCCTACTATTTTTTTCCTGCATGTCATGTGCGGGGCTCCATAGGTTTTTGAACTAGACTGAATAAATAACTCACTCATAAAACCAGTCACTTATCGCCACCTACTGGTATATCAATGTAACTTGCATAAACATTCATTAAAAAAAAACACTAACACAGTCTAGAATGCACAAACATAGACTACACATATATTTATTATTTTATTATTATCACTTTTTTAATATTTATATTAATACAATATCAAGATATTTTGCCACAATCATGTACTGTGTACAAGAGTATAATCATGTACTCTTGTACTGTGTGAGTCTGTTGATGTCAGAACTGAGTACCTTTGCTACATAACAATGGAATGTCCTCTTTTAAGGTCACGATGAGGGGAAAACCACAATTGACAGAGGAAATACCACTGTGCAAAGAGCATGTCAGTAAAAGACAGACTTCATTAGGACTACAACCCCCATTCTGTCTCCAGAGCTTATGGCACAGTTGCTTCAGCAGCTCCCTATTCAACAGAGCCTCAGCCTGCCATCTGAAGACACCGCGGTGTGCCAAGCTTCTTGAAATATCTCCTCACCAGGGAAATGACTCTGCCTGTCAACCTGAGAAACCAATGTTCCCCCCAAGCCCAGGCACATTCTCGAAATAGTCTCGCTTTCTTCAGAAGAAGAAAAAGAGCGTTTTCTGTGATTCGGCTTGGCATGAAAGTTTAGCCCTGTGGCAGACACAATGGGCACAAGCAACGGTGTGCGGTGACAAAAGACGAGTTGAAAATCATTTGGAAAAGACTATGAAGTCTGGGACGTTTCGATCCTCAGCTGGTTTTTGTCTGGTACACTTTACAATAAGGTTGCATTTGTTAATATTAGTTAACCATGTTAGTTATTAGTTAACATGAACTACAACCATAAAAAATACTTCTAAAGCATTTATTAATCTTCATGGTAATTTTAACATTTACTAATACATTATTAAAAACAAAAGTTATATATTATTTAATGGAGTTACATTTCAGTTAAATTAAGTTGAAGTGCCACATTATGCTTTTTCGGATATTACATTTCATGCAATGTGTAATATAGCTGTTTGTAAATGTAAAAGGTCTGCAAAGTTTCAAAGATCAAAGTGCACAATAAATAGTCTCCCAAAAGAAAGAACCTATTCTGAACTGCCTGAAACGAGTCGTTAGTAATTCCAGTCTTACATCCTGCATGAACCGTAGGTTTGTAACAAATTTGTATAATGCCAGCCTATGGACTTCATTGGCTGCCCGCTATCGAACCGTTTCAGACACTGCAAGAAAATAGATGAAGCTGCAATGTACTCTAAAAAATGCTGGGTTAAAAACAACTCAAGTTGGGTTGAAAATGGACAAACCCAGCAACTGGGTTGTTTTAACCCAGCGGTTGGGTTAAATGTTTGCCCAACCTGCTGGGTAGTTTTGTTTAACTCAACTATTGTTTAAAAATTACTGTATTGCTTGCCTAAAATGGACCCAAAGTATGTTGGAACTGGTATTTGTGGATTTTACATCCGGATTCCGCACTTTCCCACTTTTCTGCCCTTCAAAAATTAGGCCAATTCCCGGCGTTCTCTAGACACCAGATTGAAGCGGGTGATGTGGTTAAGATGATGGGCTGAGAGTGGACACAAGCACTCTTGTGTGTGTTTTTCAAGGGGAAATGGTGGGGGTTAAGTGTGCTCAGAGAGATGGCACATCTTAGAGGCCGACACCCAGCCCAGCTGAGGCAGACACCTGCACTTCCTCATCCGTGGGGCTCATCGGCGGTCCGTGATTACGTCGCGTTAGGCTGCTTCGCCACTGACGTGACTGGGCTGCCAATGGATCCTGTTGTCCTATCAGGGTATCGGAGCTCATCTGTGGCACACTGGCGCCAAGGACTCTCAATGTGAGACGCGCCATCAGGCTCCCACTCCAGCGCACATCTGTCTGTAACAGCCTGTTTGTTTTAGACAGTCTGGAATTAAAGGACATTGAATACAATGGTTTTTGCCCTGTGGATTCAGAGCCTGTGAGAGTGTCCTCTAGCTGCGATATAAGTTTGAGGTTTCCAGCTGCATGGTAACCATCATTCAAACTCTAATCACGCCACAGATAATCTTCTTTCCAACCCTCATCAATTGTCCGTTCCCCCACCTCTCTTGTTATTTGCTCACGGCATGAGCAGTCACCTATAAACATCACTTCCTCTCTCATGCTTATGGCACTGTCATAATAGAGCGATATAAAGAGATTGTTTGGCTCAGGACAAGGAGCATAGTTGAGTGAAGAACACAGAATAGAAATTAATTAACCCAGGTCTGCTCAGTCAATAATGACTTCTCAATTTCCCCTCCAACAAAGACCGGCAACATGCGCTATGGAGTTGTGCGCCATTCAGAATTGAATTAAGAATGCCTTTTGAATTTCTGAATTTGAACTGAATTTGAATTGAGATCTGTAGATTTGTTATCACAACATTTTTTTTTTTTTTTTGTCAAATTAACTTAGATAATTAAGGTGGTTTAGATAACATAATATTTTGAGTTTCTTTTGATTAAACCAGTCGCCTTCATTGTATTAACTCAAATTTTTAATTTCAATGAACTCAAAATTTGAAGGCAACCAGTTAACTTACTTTTTTAAGTTAAACCAACAATTCTTTTTTACAGTGTAGACATATAGATAGATAGATAGATAGATAGATAGATAGATAGATAGAGCTAGAGATATGCTCACCGTCCACACGGACACAAAAATCTGACCCTCCTGATGAAGAAAATTACGTCATGGACAGCATGCAGACCGCCGCCGAATGTGGGCAGCCGAAGTATACATTGGGCTTTACCTTCCCTTCAATGAGTTTAACTTTAATTTTTCACAGAAAGGTCTCAGATAGTATCAGACATCAACCTATCTAAACAAAGGAGTCTTTACTACAGTATTCAAGCTTTAAAGCAGCAGTGGACTTTGAGCTGCTTTTTTAATTTGCCCAGACCTTAGGGGGCAGGCGCTCTCAAGTTCACAGAGAAGATGTAAATATTTAAAATCCCATCACTCTTCTTCTGAAGTAGGACATGGCCTAGGTCAGAGGTGTGTCCATGCTGAGAAATCGCCCGTCCCGTGAACACCGTAAGGTCTGAATGGGTTGCGTTTCGCTTTACCCCTCAAGAGACACTTGTATATAGAGGGGAAGTGATTAAAAGATTATTAGATTAACTGCACAAGAGTCGACCCTGTACATCAAATTAAGAGAGCTTAATGTATTTCAGCCTTCGTGTCTACACTGTGTGAAATTGGCATTTGGGTCTGCCAACATCAAACACATGCTGTAATGTAATAATTTATTTAGCAATAAAAGTCCAAAGTGCTAAACAGTAAGTGTTAATGACCCGTATTGTTTCCCAACAATAAATGTAGCCATGACATATTCAGAATTAGCAGGAACATTAATAATAATTTCAGAGTAAGGGTCAATGACATTGTCTCCTAATTTTGTCTGGATCTATTAATTTATTCAAAAATAATACATCACACACACACACACACACACAAAAAAAAACATTTTATTATATATTTTATTATCATATTATTGACTTTATTTTTGTTATTATATACTGTATGTATTTCTTTTACTTAATGGTTGGATGGCTACCTTAAACCATTAGACACCACATGACATTTAAAGGGGTGGTTGATTATGATTTCACTTTTTGAACTTTAGTTAGTGTGTAATGTTGCTGTTAGAGCATAAACAACATCTGCAAAGTTATGACGCTCAAAGTTCAATGCAAAGGGAGATATTTTCTTTTAAAGAATTCGCTGTTTAAGGACTACAACAAACGGCTGGTAGGGACTACAATGAGCTTCTTCCCAGGTTAGTAACATCACTAACCCTAAAATTTACATAAATCCTGCCCCCGAAAACACGCAACAAAGGGGGCGAGGCCTTGTTGGGCTGCTTTAGAGAAGAGGAAGAGTTGTTCTAGTAGAGTGTTGTTACCATGCCATCATTTTATGCCGGACTACTTCCCAAACGAGGGTCAATTCAACGCTGGATTTGCACAAAAGATTAACATGACAGCACATGCTAGTCGATGAGCTGAATCAACTCCACAGCAACTACATAAATTTATCCACTAACCGTTCAGAAACGTCCAGTTTCATTCTAAAAGTTGTAATTTCTCTCTGAGTCTCTCCATCAGTGTCCGACTCCAGTTTGAACAATGTAAGGCTGAACACCGTTACTGACAATCGTCATTTTGGCTGCGTGAGATTCTCCAGCTTTGTTGTTGTTGAGTGGGTCTCTTTAAAAAGGGACACACACAAAAACGCTGTGTTTTTGCTCACACCCAAATAGGGGCAAATTTGACAAGCTATAATAAATGATCTGTGGGGTATTTTGAGCTGAAACTTCACAGACACATTCTGGGGACACCAGAGACTTACATTACATCTTGTAAAACGGGCATTATATGTCCCCTTTAAATAAAAATACATAAATTTAATATATTAAATAATTGTTTAAAAGTTTTTCTTAAACCAAAACCATATGAAACAAACAAGAGTACATTTCTAAGAATTTAGCACGTGTTTTAAACTATGCTTTTTAAAGATTTTTCCTTTTATTTTCTTTTGAACACTTTATTTTGTTACTGACCCATCAACCACTGAAAAACTCATTCAGAACATTGGCGGGGCGTGTTGGCCCTGAACGAAGCCAAACATCTTGTCATTAAAATGAAATGGCCATTCAAGGGCCCTTGAGCTCGACCCTTAGTAGCACCAACACTTTCCCATTGAGCGTGCTGTCTGAGGTGTTAGCGGATAAAGTGCAGTCTCTGCAAAGGGTGTGTGATAAGATGAGAAGCTTTGGTAAAGCCCAAGAGAGCTGAAGAGGTCAGGCTTTATTCTGACACGCACTATATCAAACCACTGACCGTTGAGGCCAAAGAGAGCTGCCAAATACGGTGTGTACAGACGAGATAAATGTGTTATAGAAAGACTACATTGTGTTCTGTTTACTTTTAATCTGTTTCTCTTATTTTTCTCACCGCAAGTGTACAGAAAGAGCAGTCACACAGACGTGGTAATTAATTAAGCAAAAAACGGGAAGCGTTTCCCTGAGTGCCCATAACGAATGACGCAATCGATGGCCGCGGGCTCTGCTGATACACACTGAGAAACTGGAATCATGGAGCTAATTGTTTTTGAATCAGCAACGTGAGGGAATGCAGAAGGGAAGCTAATGGCTTCTGCTTATGCAGCAACTGCCACAGACTGCATTATTCAGTCCGGCCTTCTGTCTACTCATCCCTGAAGTCCGACTAGAGGCAGCATGGAGAAGGAAGGAGGGAACGGGGATGGTGGAGAGACCAAAGGAGCTGAGAGACGGGCCCAAGTGTCCGCACTGCATTAGCCTCAAATAGCACTGGCGCTCAGTCACTCTGATTAATGGGATTTGGAGGGTGGGGTGTGTTTGTATGGAGGGAAATTCATACAGAGCAGTCGATCGCAAAAATAAATACTTCACTCCGGCAGAGTAATGGGAAGGTGTAGATTACAATGCAAGGATGGAGAGTCTAAGGATGTTCTTTTCAACAAGTTTTATCTGCTGGAGCAGGGATACGAAAACGCTAATTAAATAGGGCTTAAAGGGTAGCGCTATACTGACATCATCATATCTGGGACATTTGTATTGTGATCTTTAAATGAGAAGCTAAAGGAAATGTCAACAGCTTTCTTGCAAGTTTTCAACTCGGGTTTGTTGGCTCAGGTTTTAATCTTTCAAGTAAAGTGTGGGTTACTTTCAATTATTTTCTTATTCATTTTTAATTGTGTTTATTGCTGCTAAAGGTCAGGCTGGCTGTTTGTGTGCATTTCCCAACAGAAGGAAAAGGAAGTCTTGCTGGTAAATCAGTGGGTCTCTTTAAAAATGCACAGGATCCACCGCAGGAAGCCATGACCTGCCACTGCTAACCTATCAAACAACAAATATCAGGTAACGCGGCCAATCAAATTGCTGCTCTCCCACATGCATGCTGGGCGGATGTGTGACAGGATATAATGGACCTGAAGCAGTTCGACATCTTCAGCGGTAAAGTGGAGAAATAAATGCGAGCAGACATTCATATGAATGTAAATTAACAGGCTGCGAGACATGCATTAAGGAAAGTTACTGAATATGGATTTTGTAATATACAGTCTTTCCAAAAGTATTTGGGATAGAAGATAGTTAAATAATAAGAAATTTGTTAGCTTTAAATGCTAAAATAAAGGTGATCCTTTTCCCTTTAAATTGATTCCTAGGAGCATTTTTACCTTTATAAAGGCAACTGTTTTCTTTAAAGTTTAACTTTATTAAATGTACACATGCATCTTACATTTAATAAATAAATTCAATTAGAATAATAAGACACTATAGAGCTGTTACCAATAAAATGATATCAGTATCAACAAAATCCAACTTTGTATTGCAGAAGTAGCACAAAAGCTGCATCTGAAATAGTGTTTGTATTTACACAGACTCTTTAATGCAGCTCAGAGGTGGAATGAATGCATTTACACTGCAATTATAGTTGCGTAAACAATACTGAGTATAATGTTTTAAAAATAATATAGAAATATGAAATGATTAGGAAATTAATCCACTATCTTAATGAGTGAGTCATTGAGTCATTCATTCAACCAATTCATTTAAGACAGCTGATTCATTCTGGAACAAAGCAAGACACTGCCTTTAGGAGTGAAATATTGAATCATTCATTAGACCAATTAATTCAAAATGGCTGATTCATTCAATAACAAAACATTACTGTATGTTCCCACAAGACACTAACGTTTCTGCTGTGGCTTTGTTTGGAACTATTTTCATCAACGAAATCGAGCAAAAACACTACTGTGTCTAAAATGTAGGTCATATTAACGTATGGTATGTTTTGGGGTAATTTTAGGGTCACTGAATACTAGAAAAAGTACAAATTGTTTACGACACGTAGCTTAAAGGTGCCTGTTTCCCAAAGATTATCAGGAAAACACATCTGTACAAAAACACAACATTGACTTGACATGTTGAAGGATCTATCTTGTCTTGATTTTTCGTGCCATTTAAGAGATAAATGCAATGAACTGCTCTGACAACTGCATGAATAACAGGGTCTGGAGCAACTCAGTGGATATCAGGCATGTGATCTTATGATTTATTTAATCTAAAGAGACTTTCAGCAAGCACCACTTTCAGTGACTAAGCTTCAACAGAGAGCTAAAGACAAAATCATACATTTCTTCACATTGGTTCTTTTTGTTTGTTTGTTTTTTTCCCCCAGACACACCCATGGGGCTATTGTACAGGACTGATCTGGGATCAATAACATTGTATAATGATTTCTCCCAGAGACCTGGCCAATGCGATAGCAGATAGTGTCAGCAGAAATCCATGAAAATAAACAGTGAATGGCGATATTAAATCTTTTAATTATTCTAAAACAATGATCAAATCAATAGATCTATAAGTCCAGGCTTATCCTAAAGTATTCCCTGACCGCTGTTTACATGAACGTCAATGTAATGGTGTTCATGATGTTGATAGTAAAGGTTACAATGGTCAACTAGGCATCCAGTATAGTGAGATTAACCATTTTATCTACATACATGCATTTTTTGTTGTTTTTTGCCACTTTTTATTAACAGAGACAGTAAAAAAAGAGAGAAAAGAGGTATAAACCTGCAATTCCCATATGAGCACCAAATGTGCTAACTGCTAGGCCACAGTGTCAGGGTTCTGTCACTTTGGTCTGGTTTATTCTTAGTTTTATGAGAGAGACCAGACACTCATGTATCGTCTTGTCTTTGTGTGAGCGTGCACTCTCTCGTCCTCATGTTTTGCTTCATGTAATGAGCATGGTGTTTAGATCCTGGCACTCCTGTCTAGTTTGGTTTTGGTTCAGTATCTGGGTTTGGACATTCATGCTCCATGTTTTGTCTTTTGTTGTGAGTGCACGTGTTGAACCGCCGTGCAACCGCCGGGCACTCTTGTCTCATGTGTTTTTGTCGAGTGCCAGGTCTTTTGTTTTCATTGGTCAGGCGTTCTTGTGTTGTGTTCTGTGTAGCCTGTGGTTCATGTTTTTCATCGGCCGCGTGCTTTCTTGTCATATTTTGTGTGGACACGGTGCTGAGTGCTCTCATTGGCTGTGTGTTTGTTTCATGTTTTGTTTCAGCACATGGCTTTTGCTTGTCATGTTTGTTTCTATGTGCCATGTTTTCCAGCCCTGTTGGCTGAAGTCTGGCCTTTTGGTTTTAAAGGCACAATATGTAATTTTCGCTGCTAGAGGTCGCTTATTCAAAACAAAGACATGACGCCTTGATTTCATGAAAACATGGGAGGAGTTGTTTTCACCTCTACAGCCGGTGGAAAAGAATCAGGAATCATGTTCATGGATATTAACGTTACTGTAGTATGAAGCAGAGCAGGAGCGAATGCTAATGAGAGACGAGCGCGACACATGTCTCAAGAGCAGCGGAACTTTTATTATGCCACAGTCGCCGCTTCAGCTTCTTTTGGTCAAACGTATATGGAGTAAAGCAGCGCTGTTTTATCATATTAGATACATTGTGAAAGTTGTTATAATGCTACTCTGCGTTCGCTCAGTGGCTACTATGAGACACTTGTTGCAAACTGCAGTAAGCTAGATCGATATTAGGCATGGTAAAACATGGTACTCGCTGTAAATCAAGAAAACGAGATTTAAACAATAAGACTTACTGTGTTGAGCTATATAACATGATTAGTTTTCTGTCGATGAATGTATCCATACAAACAGTTGCTCACCAGTCTAATAAAATGCATAATATATTAAAGCGTCTTTGGTGTTTCCATGTTTTCTACAAAATAAAACCGGAAACCAATGGTAACACGGGTATGATGTCATTGATAGGCGATGTATGGACACGGTTCGTGTCCTGGTTAAAATTGCTTATTTCTCTAGATTTAAACATTCTTGGAAACATTTGGAATAATGTAAGTACACAAGTCAACAAAATATATAACATTGTTCTAGTGGTTTTTGGATATTTTAATCCAAAAAACTTACATATTGTGCCTTTAAGCACTGTTTTGTGTGTTTACATTTTTTTTTTAATAAAGATCTATTATAAACACCCAGCTGTACTGCCGCAATACCTGACACACAGCTCTGGCACAACACTATGTTTATAAGGTCTACATAAGCTTTACAATTGTGCAGTTTTACAATTATTGAAATCTAAGACATTCTGAGACAACAAAGTTATACGAAAGTATTGTAGTTATACTACTACATCCTGCCGGGACATGTTAAAAACTCTCATCCAGAGCTGAATGCAAAGTGTGCTGCACCTACCTGTCTAGAGCACTTTAGTGTGCCCAGAAATAGACACCGCTGTCTAGCAAGGTATAGCATGGAAAAGCTTTTCCGTTCCCTGCCCTAAAATGTATATTTCTCATCATATGGTCTCCCTAATGTGACTATTTTAAGTATATAGTGTTTCGAGTGCTTAGATTTTGGACCAGAGAGGACACACTATTTCAGGGGGGCCGCAGTGAACTGAAAGAAACCTCATCCCTGGAACATCCCGTCCCACTTTCCACCAGCCGTCGGGTCAGGGATGCGCATTTGTGCATGCATGTGCATGCTTACGTGTATGCGTGTGGTTTGGGACGGTGCAGCAGCCAGTTCTGTAATGAGCCTCTTTTCTTTTGTCTCCAAGGCCATTTTCTGGAACTAGATTCACTTGCTTCATCCTGCTAAAAGGTTTTGATTAAAATTTAAAACAGGACTGCACCATCCTTGCATCTCCCTGTTTATATTTAAACTGCATTTTAAGAGGCCACTTGTGTACTTTTCTGGAACTCTCAATCCACATATCTATCATGCAGATAAAACCTGGGAACTTCTGATTGTACATTTGGCAGAAGAATATCCTTGTGAGACTCAGGGGAGTACATTTTCAAACATGAAAAATAAATGTGCCCATGACACCGTCCACAGCACATGCACTTCTCATGGAGCCCGTGGCATGATGGAACATGCTTGTGCCACACTACAAATCTCCAAAAGTACATTTCAATATGCTAATGAGTAATATCTGTAGCAACACTTATCTTATCTAATGTCTCGGCACACACTTTATTATCTTCCCAAAACATCATGGTACATTTGCTGTAATTTTCTGTTTAACAAAGTGTAGCAACATATTAGCACTAATAAGGCAACAGATAAGCGAGAAGTTGGTGAATCGCTGCTGCTGAAAACACAAAGTGCACAGAGAAATAACTAAAACGTAGCTTACAACAGATATATTGTCTGTTGCTCTTTGCCAATCATGTCTTGTTTGGATGTTGTTTTCATTGCTTTGAATGTCTTGATCCAGAAAGAACAAATTAAAAGTTTAAAATTATATGAAAAAAGAAAACAAATGAGATGGGGCGAACAGAGACTTTGGCTTAAGATGCAAACCTTTGCAATCCAGTTTTGTATAGCTAAAACTATAGTTTGTGTTAACTGAAATAAAGCTGAAATTAAATAAAATATAAATATTTAAAAAAAAAAAAAAAAACTGAAAAACAAAAATTAGAAATGATATAAAATAAGCTGAAGTTGAAGTACTAAAATTACTAAAACTGTAATAAATATAACTTAAAGATAAATAGAAATATTACAAATGTGCTATAAAAAAGCTAATTCAAACTTAATACTACATATATAATACTAAAATAACACAGTTGCAATCAAAAGTCATTTATGCATTTGACAAACACTTTATAGTGCATTCAAGGTTATAAGTTCTTTCATTCCCTGGGAATTGAACCAATGACCTTGGTGTTGCTATTACCATGCTCTACTGAAACTGATTCAAACCTGTGATGGTATTAAGTTGTTAAAATCAACATGGTATTTGCAACCCATTTTATTTCCATAATGTGATTTCAGAGTGAAACAGGATATTGTTTCAGAGCAATTTTTTTTGATGCACAATTATAAAGACGTTCACATTAAGACCATGCATGTAATGAGGTAAACAGAGTCCATTTTGATTTCATGTTGACCACAAGAGGGTCGCTCTACTGACTCTTCCCATCAGATCTCATCTTCATCAACTATGTCAACACTACAAGAGTGACAGCTGCTGTGAACACAATCATGGCTGCTCAAACCGCATGGACTGACACAGCTGTGTAATCATGCTGTTGGTGTACTAGAACTGGCACATTTGATCTAAACCGTCAAAACCTAATTTTAGGCACTGTAATATGAGACACTTGTGTGTTCTCTCTAGTCACACTGCTTTCCTGAGCACTTTTCCTGTGGGACAGCAGTGGAATGGTGATACCTTCAACAGCATTAAGCTCTGCTCTAGCAATTCATCCAAATTCTTTTTGACAGTTGGTGTTTTCTTGGCATAGCGCTTTTGTGTTTTCTTGAGACTTGGGTGTAAATAAGCGGCAGATGATTGAGAGTCACATGCCTTCTGGTATAGTCACATTTTCTCATTAACTCTTTCCCCACCATTGACAAAAACATGACTTTTTCCGTGTTTTCACTGTTATACAGTAGGGGGCGCTATTACACATCTTCTAAAAGAGTACAGAATCTACCCATCAAAACACAGACCAAAAAGAAGCAGAAACAAGAGATAGCATATGTAAGCAGATGCATATGTAAAATAATGTGATCATCAAACATTAAACAGCATATAAATGAAAACTGCACAGTTACTGAATGAAATGTCAACGCAGAAAGTGGTATAGGACTGTGCAAGCTTTGGGGTTGTTGATGGAAGTGATCTACTCCATCCATATTTTGATCATCGTTCTGAATACAATCCGGATGTAGTCTTTGACAAAAACGTGATTTTCTCTTAATCTTATTAAGTGTAAACAATAAGTGCAACCATAGTCAAAGTAATCAAATAGAGACCAAATTTTTCTTCAAGGATGACACAGATACAAGAGATGGTTACAACTACACAGCCAAGCCTAAGATAGTTTTTTATATTGGGAGATATTTGCATGCATCAGGGAGTCACTTTCAAAATGCAGGGTATTGAAATCGCGTTTGAATGCGCGCTCGCGTTTTACTTTTGCTTTCGCAATCGCAAGTACTCTGTGAATAGGGAGAGGCAGTGCTAAGAACGCATTCTTCAAGATAAGACATTTGTCAGGTGCTTAGGCTCTGTTGTGCAACGAATCCTCCACCATGGTCTTGTCAGTCATCTCGTCACTTACTCTCATCACGTGATCAATGAACTCTGATTCCTGCTGCACTACATACGACTCTGCAGCTCGTGTTGGATGAGCTGGATAGAATTGAAGCGACCGTTATCCAGCTGAAGTAAATGGTTTTTATTTCTATAAAAAGCAAAATGACAGTGGAGCCGAAATGTAAATGTAGCGGCATATTCTATCCTAATTTCACCCTCACACTCCGTCATGGCAAAATTGCGCGACAGCTTTTCACCTCAGCGAGAAATCTCGTCACATTTATGTTTATCAATCATTATGACTTTAAAATGATCTGATAGCCAGACAATGGAAACATTCTGAATACTTACAGGCAAAATAAATCAAGCAAAATCTGCTCACGTAAATGCATGACAATTCAATGAAACACTGTTTTTGAGATTCTATTTTTTTCCAACTGTTACCCCAGATGCACTTCACCGAGTCAAGATGGGCCCAAGTGTTCTGCCCTCGCAAATAAGATTTCATATGCACTGTGGTAAATGTGTCATTCCAGGCAAAACATTTGCCTGTGACAGTTAAGGATGATAACATTTCCACACGCTGTCGACTGAAGTGCAAATGTGCAGCATATAAAGATCTAAACGTATATCATTAGCCTGAGTGACACAGCAGAGAGGTGGGCTAAATTGTCCATTAAATAGTCTCCAAACATAGTCTAAATGGACCATTAAGACACCCGTAAACTACACAAAACAATATATCATAACATTGCATCTTTTTGTCTAAAATGAGATATCGTGTTTCTCTTTCTCCATGTATTGTTCACTGAACACTGTTTATTTGAAACTTTCTTGGCCCATAAAGCATCAATGCAATACATGCACAGAATATTAAAGTACAAATGCAGTAGTTTGCATAGCTGGGAACTTCATTTACCGTTTATGGCTTGGAACCACATTGAGAAGCAGAATAAATCTGCTCAGACTCGAACAACCAGAAAAAGAAAAGAATGGCAATGAAATTAAGAGAAAATAGTGCCATTCAAGGTCTTACAGTGTGGATTTCGTCTGGTAATAACCCATCGCAGCCTTTCCTACCCTGATTCCCTCGGGAGGGAAAAGGCAGGAAGCATGCAGGTATTAGCCTTGGATGCTACGGCGTGAAAATCCAGCATGATAATTGTGAACGTGTGTGTGTTTTACATTCAGAAGGCTGAGAGGTGGGCGGTGTGTGTGTTCAGGGTGTGGAGTGGACTCTTCCATTATAATACAATTTTGCCTTTTCTCACTCTCACTCTTCCTCTGAATAGGAGTTTATGTTACAGATATTAGTGAGCTGTGTCAGACATTTAACTGGCTTTTATTGATCCTCGGTTTCGATCCAGCAAAAGCACTTTTTTAATGGATTGTAATGGATCTGCACTTTGAAGTCCATCCCTTCACTAAATCTCAGCTTGTTTTCCTCTCGTTCTCTGAGATGTTTTTTGCATGAGGATTTAAAGAGTTTTTTTTTTTTTTTTTGATTGCAATCAAGGCGTTTGCCTTGCCTGTTTTCCCAAGAGTCCATTCCTTCAATCTCCTCTACAGTGAGTCTAATGGGTAGTCATGGAAGGAAAAGAATGATCTAGAATTAGTCTGTGGAGTGTGTGGGCTGAAAGTCATTAGTAATTGCCAGTATATTGTGGTCATCACTGCTGTGTCGCTCTGCATCAGAGGATAGATCTATGTATATTTAGCAGACACAATCTGCCTTGGCAGTTCTCTAGATGTGCACTTGCTGGCTTTTTAGTATTTGTAATGATTCTTATGCCATTTTTTATGTTTGGCTATAGGAACTAGTATGTACAGTATCAAAGTATGGACACTTTCTAAAGCATAGTAAGTACAACATCGGAGATATACAAATGTTTATGAATCATCTGGGTTACACTTTATTTTGATGGTCCACTTTAGACATTCTACTAACATGTCAACTATCTCTCATTAGAGTATTAGTAGACTGTCTGCTTAATATCTGCTAACACTTTATTTTGATGCTCCCTCAACAGACAATCTTCTGACTGTAAGTAACTTTGCAAGTACGTCAACTTATTCTACTAACCCAAACTCTAACAGCTAACCCAAGTCTACTACAGTCTACTAATACTTTAATGAGAGTTAGTTTACATGTAGTAGACCATCAAAGTAAAGCTGACCATTGAAATAAAGTGTTACTACTATCTAGCCTCTTTCTAAAAACTGGCTGGAATTGCAAGTGTCATGCAAGATCCTGTCCCCTTCTTCAATGACTGACGTCTATAATTGGTTTAGGTCATCAAAAGGGCAATTTTAACCAGTTTGCACTGTTAGGTTAGCTGGTTGCTAACCAAAGACTGAAAATGAAAAAGAAAAGTAATTGTTTTTTTAGATTCAGTAATAATATACATAATTTAAAAGACATTAATTAACATAATTACATGATTAAGGCTAAATACACAGCACAACATTTTTCTATCATTTGTAATCAGGCAGAGAATACATTGCCCAGAAAAAGTTATCTTAGCCAATGGAATGGGTCGAAGGAGGATAGGATCTTAACACCAGAATATCTACATATACTGTACAAAAACTACTGTTCAAAATTTTTGGGTCGAAAAGATTTTATTTTTTGAAAGGAATTCATATTTTTATTCAGCAAGGATGCATTAAATTTATCAAAAAGTGACAGTAAAGACTTTTACGAAAACTTTTACTTTTTCTATTCATCAAAGAATGTATCACGGTCTCCACAAAAATATTAGGCAGCACAACTGTTTTCAACATTGATAAGAAATGTTTCTTGAGCACCAAATCAGCATATTAGAATGATTTCCGGGAGCATCATGAGACACTGAAGACTGGAGTAATGATGACGAAAATTGCATTAAATAATGCAATTGAATGATGTTAAAATATTTAATTTTCTATTTTTATTATAAATACAATAAAATCCACCTATGAAATATTCAGTATTCTATGAACCTTAACTGATAAATAGAAACCCTTCTATACACACACACACATAGAAGCTGTGCATATGCTGATTTTGTATTTCACAGTATCTAAATTTAGCAAAATGTACTGTACATATCCATGAATACTAATGAGATCACATTATACTGTTGCCCTTTCAACACCTCCAAAGTCTGATGTGCCTTTATTATCTTAAAATGTTCAGTAACACTTTAGTTTGAGTCCAATTCTCACTATTAACTAGTTGCTTATTAGCATGCATATTACTAGGATAATGGATGTTAATTAGTACTTATTAAGCACATTTTAATGCCTTATTCTTCACGACCATATTCTACATCCCTTGATCCTACCCAATGACTAAACTAACTTAACAATTACCTTACTAACTATTAATAAGCAGTAATTAGGAGTTTATTGAGGCAAAAGTCATAAATAAAAGTTAGTTAATAGTGAGAATTGGACCCTAATTTAAAGTGCGAGATAATTTTCTGTCAAAATCACTGCTTAAAAATCTCAGTATCAGAGACATCCTCAAACTCATTGAAGGATGTGACATGTTGGGAACAAATTTGGGGAAGCATTTGACCTTCAAAGTCCAATCTTGCATCAGATGGCATCCCTGGCACTGTGTGGCGCTGGCATTCAGAGGTGAATGATGACACCAGTACCCGCAGCGTGAATGAGGCCAGTGCATTCCAATGACCACAGGTCGCTGTTTCCCCAGCAGACATGAGTCAACACATTGTCATATGCCCAAACCCATCTGGGGCCCTTTTCACAAACACGTCCAGCACTGTAACAGGCTCAGGCTCAAAGATCTACTGACACAGTAGCCCAGTAGCCACAGGGTGTGAAAATGGATCTGTTTGCTGCAAGACAACACGGTGTATAACTGTTGCAAAAGCATCTCTGCTATCTGGAGCAGCGCACAAATATGTACGAAAAGAGTTGACTTCCTGTGCATGATGGCAAGATAAAATTTACTTAGGTCCAACCTTGATAGCTTCCTACAGACTTTTTGAACAGACAAGTCGGTATGAAATGGAAGTTGCGATAGTCTTTTCTTCCCTATTGTGACATATATACGGGTAAAATGGTTTCTTGAACAGGAACAAACGTAGAACGGGACTTGATTTTGCCCACCGGAAATTAATTGGATCATTGGATGATTGTGGTTTGCTATTGGTGGATCTCATGTGATTGACAGGTTGCCCCACCCTTGCGGCAGTAAACACGTCATCAAAGAAAAGAGATGTCACTGCAAGAGGGTGGGGAAGTTTTTTTGACTAAAGATTACGAGGACACCGGAATAAAAAAATAATGATGTGCACGGATAAATCATTTATAATAAATACTGCAATATTCCATTAAAAAAAAAAGAACTGTCAATTTTGATTCCATGGTGAATTGAAGGCATTAAAGTCACACTCCAAAATTAAGGGATCATAATTATGCTGATACCTTATTTTAGTCAAATTATAAGGGCTGATTCACACAGAACGTGGGCAGTGGAATGGGGAAGGTCTCGATATGCATTTTTTAAAAGCTGAACTGATTTTAACTCAACACGTTTTTAGAATGTCATGTCATGCGCGAGACTTTGCAAAAGACGCAAGACACAAGCATCATACACGTCCATCTAGCGTGTGTACATTGGAACGGAAAAACGCGTTCTGTGTGAACGGCTGCATCACACGTATCATTAGCGGAGAAGGCAGTCCCAGAATGCATTGTGGTCACTCAAAAAATAAATCAATGATAGCAGACGAAGTGGGAGAAAATTCGATTTTCAAACAACTTATATCTCAATCAGAACCAAAAATTATTCAAAAATTATTCAATGTCAAATGTGTAGTATTTTGCCAAATATTTGTGTTTCATATGCATGTACTGTGCTGTTAGCTTAGCAACATGCTAACATCAAATTCTAATGAAATCAACTCTGAATGAATTCTTCCATTCAAAGCTAATGTAGAGTGTTCCAAATCGTTCACCTAAGAGGTTCCATGACTGTTGGGAAGCTGCCTTAGACGGCAGCTGTCTTCGCAAGGCTGTATGCAGCTCACTAGGTTTTAGAACAGAGCTAAAGTGATTGATTTGTATTGAAAACATTCCTCTGCTTCTTTTTCAAGAAGAGGCACTAATAAAGCACTGCAAGTCTGCTCAGAAGATGCTTACAGAGCCCCTAATTTGCACAGCAGTGTGAAATTAATTGTATCTTGCTGGTGCACTGGAGTCTTAATGTAGTTGCTTTAAACAAAACACTTTATTTCTATCTCTATCTGTCTCTCTCTTTCTCTCTCTTTGATTCACAGCATGGAGACAGTGAGCTGTGACTTGTACATGTTCCTCCATGTGTTGTCTACAGTGTTACATCACCAGCTTAGTCATTTGAATATATCCTCTGCGTAATTCAGAAAGAGAAATTATATATATATTGTTTTTAAAAGAAGTCACTTATTACAATTTGAAATAACTGTTTTCTATTTGAATATATTATAAAATGTAATTTGTTCTTGTGATGCGAAGCTGAATTTTCAGCATCATTACCCCAGTCTTCAGTGTCATATGACCCTTCAGAAATAATTTTAATATGGTGATTTGCTGATCAAGAAACATTTATTATTATTATCAATGTTGAAAACAGTTGTATACAAAATTTTTCAGGATTTTTTAATGAATATAAAGTTCAAAAGAACAGCATTTAAATAGAAAGAAACATTATACACTACCGTTCAAAAGTTTGGGGTCTGTAAGAATTTTAATTTATTTATTTATTTTGGAATGAAATTAAAGAAACTAATACTTTTATTCAGCAAGGATGCATTAAATTGATCAAAAGTGAACCTTCTAATCATCAAAGATTCCTGAAAAAAAAAATGTACACAACTGTTTTCAACATTGATAATTACAGAGATACACACACACACACACACACACACACACACACACACACATTGGGTTTTCATGTTTTATGGGGACATTCTATAGACAATGATTTTTATGCTGTACAAACTATATATTCTATCCCCTAACCCTCTATATATATATATATATATATATATATATATATACTTTATTTTAATGTTTGTGCAGATCAAAAATTGATTTTTTAATTATTTTTTTTTTAATGTATATAGTCCCCCCACATTTTTTCATCCTATACTATTCTTTCAAATAAACACCCATTAAATAAAAAAAGAAATAAATGTAATATAAGTGCTCAAATAAATAACACGCATGAAAGACTGTAACTGACGTGCCTACAAGCACTGTGCCCAGAAAGGGATAACAGATCACATGACAGTAAACACATTCCATTTTGTGTAATTAAAAGCACATTTATTTTGGAAAGGCAATAATCACAGGATCCCTTCATCATGGTATTTCCTTGTTCAAAGCCCTTTTTCCACCAGTAAATAATTCATACCCCAGCTCTTCAAAGTGGTGCAGAAAATGTGACCTAAATAAAAAAATTCTCAAAGCCAGGGAAAAAAAAAAAAAAATCCAATACTAGAACAAGGCTGAAAAAGTATGAGACTGGATCTTTCATCCATGTCTACTGCACTTACATTTTAATAATACATTATCTAAATACAGTCAGACAATCATCAGTGGCCTCAAGAAAAAGGCTTGAAAACCATTGCCTCCATATGAGACGCCTTTTGATTTGACACCGAATGTCGTTCATGTGGTACATCCTTCTGCTGTTTTACAGAGCACAGGCGGCCATGTAATCATCACAATAACCAGTCATGTATATAATACTCATTTGTGTGATAGCAATGTCCGTAGTTTAGGGTAAATGCTGTCGTATTGAGAACAGAGCGCAGGGAGGCACAGCGGGGAGGCTCCTAATGTGGCTAATGAGTGTAAACTGGACACACTGCTCTCAGACTGAGTGCAAACTCACAGCGAGATCTCACTGCTGGGAGCGCCTGCAGATACAGTGCAGCTCACATATGTACAGTCCACAAGCACTCATGTTCCTGTCTATTCTGATTTTTTTGTACTATTGCCACAGTGAAACCTTCAAATGAAGGCATTAGCGAACCCGTGTTACTTACATAATGTGATGCCTTTTTGAATTAAGGGGGCAGTGTTATAGTCAAGACCAGCTCATTCCAGTCTGAGTGAAGGCCGAAACCAAAAGAGGGTCAAGTCCGAGTCCAGACCGAGTCCATAACAGGACTAAAATATGGTCTTGGACTCAGACTTGAGGCTTGATTTTCATTGTCTTGGTCATTGTCCAGGAACCAGTGTTATTTTAGCATTATTTATGTACTTGTATAGTATTTATTAATATTTTTAATTTAAATTTTAATTAAATTAAATTAATTTTAGTTTAAGTTTCAGTAATTTTGTTATGTGCTTTTGTCATTCTTATTTTTATTTCTATTTAGTTTTATTTTTTATTTCAGTTTTAGTTTTATTTCAGTTTTCAATACTTCAACTTATTTTGTCAGTTAGTTGGCAAGGCAACATTTCTCTATTTTCTCTTTTTTCTATTTTTAGGTTTTTAGTTTAAGTTTTTCATTGAATATTTATACCTTTTTTTATTATTATTTCAGTGTTATTTCAATCAACGAAAATTATTTTTAATAGTTTTAGTTAACAATAACAAAACTGCCAAGACCATATTTTCATGGTCTTCTTGGTTCTCGAGTCAGAGATCATATTTTTCCGTCAAGTGGACTCGGTCCTGACTTGGATTCGCCCCTCTTCTGGTCTCGGTCTTGACTTAGATTTGGCCCTCATTTCCTTGTCTCGGTCTTGACTTGGATTCGCCTCTCTTCTGGTCTCAGTCTTGACTTGGATTCGCCCCCTTCTGGTCTCGGTCTTGACTTGGATTTGGCCCTCTTCTGGTCTCGGTTTTGACTTGGACTCGCCTCTCTTCTGGCTTCTGGTCTCAGTATTGACTTGGATTCGTCCCTCTTCTGGTCTCAGTCTTGACTTGGATTCGCCTCTCTTCTGGTCTCAGTCTTGACTTGGATTCGCCCCCTTCTGGTCTCGGTCTTGACTTGGATTTGGCCCTCTTCTGGTCTCGGTTTTGACTTGGATTCGCCTCTCTTCTGGCTTCTGGCTTCAGTCCTGACTTGGATTCGTCCCTCTTCTGGTCTCAGTCTTGACTTGGATTTGGCTCTCTTCTGGTCTCAGTCTTGACTTGGATTCGGCCCTCTTCTGGTCTCAGTCTTGACTTGGATTTGGCTCTCTTCTGGTCTCAGTCTTGACTTGGATTCGCCCCTCTTCTGGTCTCAGTCTTGACTTGGATTCGCCTCTCTTCTGGTCTCGGTCTTGACTTGGATTTGGCCCTCTTCTGGTCTCGGTTTTGACTTGGATTCGCCTCTCTTCTGGCTTCTGGCTTCAGTCCTGACTTGGATTCGTCCCTCTTCTGGTCTCAGTCTTGACTTGGATTTGGCTCTCTTCTGGTCTCAGTCTTGACTTGGATTCGGCCCTCTTCTGGTCTCAGTCTTGACTTGGATTTGGCTCTCTTCTGGTCTCAGTCTTGACTTGGATTCGCCCCTCTTCTGGTCTCAGTCTTGACTTGGATTCGGCCCTCTTCTGGTCTCAGTCTTGACTTGGATTCGGCTCTCTTCTGGTCTCAGCCTTGACTTGGATTCGCCCCTCTTCTGGTCTCAGTCTTGACTTGGATTCGCCTCTCTTCTGGTCTCAGTCTTGACTTGGATTCGGCACTCTTCTGGTCTCAGTCTTGACTTGGATTCGCCCCTCTTCTGGTCTCGGTCTTGACTTGGATTCGGCCCTCTTCTGGTCTCAGTCTTGACTTGGATTCGGCTCTCTTCTGGTCTCAGTCTTGACTTGGATTCGGCTCTCTTCTGGTCTCAGTCTTGACTTGGATTCGGCCCTCTTCTGGTCTCGGTCTTGACTTGATCTTGATCCTCTTCTGGTTTTGGTCTTGATCCTGACTCAAATGAGCTGGTCTCAACTACAACACTGGAAACAAGATATTTAATGAAAAACAAACACAGGGCAGCATCTTTGGGACTAGGACATTACACAGTCCAGATTCAAACCTGATTGAAACCAGATTCTCCAACTTCAGCACCACAGTGCAAAGCACCTGGAACATGTACGCTAGTCTACAACGCTTTCTACTCAAGTCTGAGACAAAAAAAAATGACAACCCTAAATATATTCTGTACCTTTCACTGACCTGTTCCACAAAAACATGTATTCAGTCCTGTTTTCACTAGTGAGCGACAAATTACTAGTTAGACAACAGCAAGTTATGTTAACAACAGTCTTTAAGCCATTAGACTGATTCATTTAACATGCAGCAATAACAAAACATAAATAACGTAGAAAAAAAGCAAAGGCGCTCATGAGAACAGTTCAGTGGCTCTGAGGAAAATCTTGTGTTTGTGAGCAGGAGATATTCGTAGTGTAAAAGCGCACACTAATTGGCTTTCTTCGGCGCATCTCTTCTGTCCCTGTGGTCTGAATCAAACAGCCTGAGAGAAGCTCCATCCCAGTAAAATCATCCTTAGACTAAAGGTGTGGTCACATTTCTGTGAAATTTTCCAGGCAAAAAAGCTGTAGTATAGTAATGTATGAAGCACAGCTCACACAGAAGTCACTTTCAAACCAAGCAGCTTTCTGTTGGTGAATGCGGCGAATCCGTGTGACCGACTTGAACCTGTCGACCAACAAAGAGGAAGTGACATCATTTGCGTTTGAGGAGCCAAGAGCTGGCAAGTTTTACTCTCATTTAATATTCATAACTTGCTGTTTTTCCATGCTTGACAAGATTCATCAAGCACAACATATCCACTCGTACAATAAAAATAAAGTGACCTTGGCTCAACTTGACCCATGTTGATTAGTTGAGTAGTAACACTTGACCGTTTTATATGGAGTTAACACTGTGCCATAATTAAACAAACAAATCCAGCATTTTGCAAACAAACACGATCTGCTTTGCAAAGGAAAACTCGACTCACAAACAAACAGAAAGTCATGTGCAAATACAAAGGTCAGTTTGAGCGAAAACGCAGAGGAGTAACAAATATATGTATTGTTTTACAAATATAAATAAATGAGCCTACATCATATTTCACAAATAAATACAAACCATCCTACAAATGGCATGTAACCTATGAACAAATACCAAATCTAGTGCATACAAACACACACCTGTCTGTTACAATTGTAAGACACTTGCCTTTTCATGAGATCTCTCGGCTTGATTTTCTCACAAATGTGTGCAGGCAGATTTTCTCGTGTTTGTTTGCAAAATGCTGGATTTGTTTGTTAATTATGGCACAATATTAACTCCATAGTTTTAGGTGTAGTTTTGGTTGCCACACCAACTGACTCAGTCCTTCATTTAGGTCATGCTCATCAAATGGCCCCCAGCACCCCTGCAAACAGCCCAACCTGTGATTTTTTTTTTTTTTTTTACTTCAACTTGGAGCCCATGAAAAATGGATAGTGAACAAGAAAGGGTTTGACGTTAGCTGAGCAGCACACAGCAGCAGCACATGTTTTATTTAGGAGTTTACTATGGCACTCCGAGGGATTGCAGCAAAACTAGCTTTACTTTTCCAAAAGAATAAAACAATGATGGTGCAAAAGAAAGGAAGAGAGAAAGGACAGGAACCTTTTCTTTTGTTCTGAGCTTATCAGCCGAGTAAATACAGAACAACTGATGCTGTACAGTGTACGTCCCCAAAATGCACTAACACGCAGTGTAAGAGTGGATGTCTCTTTATCATAGCAGCAAAGCAAAATAAAGCTTCTCGAAACGAAGATAACGAATGAACAACAAGGAAGAACAAAACATAAACACACAGTATGCGAGTATATACAAACAAGAGTTCGTTGTTAGTCGCCAGCAGCACACACTCAAAACCAATGTTACTCACGTATGGAGCAGAAACAATGCAATCCCTGCGTACGTTTTCAGCCCTTCACACTTAGGTTTCTCCAGCACTGGAAAGCTTTTTTAATATTAATGCAGGTCCTAAAGCAATTGCTTGATCATAACCCTTCTTTTTCCAGTGATATTCCTGTGACCTTTTCTCTTTTGTAATGTTTCTCAGCCATCTCTCTTTCTACAGTCTTTCTTCAAATCTCCCTCTTGCTCACTCTCTCTCCTCCCCCATCATGAGTGTATATGCCCACTACTGCTGATTGGCTACAAGTTTGTTGTGGTGCTCGGTCCAATCCACTTTTAACAGCGTTTTTCAAAAATCGCTTACTGCACCTTTAAGGAATTACAAAGCTGTTGTCTTTATAGCATGTCCAGACTAAGTGAACACAGAGACATCAAACATTTTTTTCTCTCACACCCAGCAGAGGCCGTTTTTCAGACCTGCATTTAGTTTTAGTTCAACAGAGAAATCGACATCTGTGATGGTAGTTTCTCTAAATTATAAGAGAAGCCATTATTTCTCAAAAACAGGGAAGCAGGATCCAACACATTATGCTTTGAAAGGTTTATGGTGCTATAAAAACCCTTTCTGGCACACATGATCTATAATGGGCATATAACTTGTAGATAATGAAATATTCACTACTAACAGCTAATTGATCGACAAAGCCGGTCCACTTTTGGAGCAGACTACTTCCAAGATTGGTTGGCAAAGATCTTTAGCTGCATGCCAAATCCTCCATTTATTAAATAATGAATAATGAGGGGCACGTACAACATCTATGTTTCTTCAACCTCAGGCAGTTTTCCCAAGCCATTATTATTTAATTTTGCTACTTTTCCTAAGCACGTATTTTATGTATAGATTTTTATTGTTTTTTACCCGTTCTAGACCCACGCTTTCAATTTTAAGCTATAAATCATAATTAAAAAGTAGTTATTATCATTATTATTATTATTATTATTATTATTAGGGGCCAAGGTGTGTAGGTGCGTAGGCACCTATTGTAATCGTTGGCGTTCTAATTATTATTCTTCCGCTTCTTCTTTTTCCGCTCTGGAAGTCTATGGCAGCCCATAGAACCGCTTGCGGGAAAGTTATGAAATTTGGTACATAGATAGAGGACAGTCTGTCACCATAGCAAATCCGGAGTCTCTAACTAGTCCCTCTAGCACCACCAACTGTCCAAAGTTATGTTTATGCTAATAACTTTTTTAACTATAAGGGCTAGAAACAAAAAAAAAAAAAAATGGAATTTAGAATTTTCCGCCATTTTGAATTTTGCTCGTCCTAGACGCTTCATCAGAATTTTCACGAAAATTGTCTCACATCACTTCAGATGATGCTGGCAAAAAGTTATTAAAAGCTTTTTGATCAACTTAAACATTTTCAAAAAATGTGGGAACGGAATTTGACGAAGAGCACTTCAAATTGGAAGTGAGGCAATATATTGCTTTAGCGTATTTGGATCAAAGTTGGTACATGTCCTCACAAGCATGACCTGAGGCAATGTGCAGCGTTTCGGCACATTGCCACCTAGTGGTCCGAAGGTATGAAAAATGGTGATTTTTGCTTATAACTTCTGAACCGTTTGCCCAAAAATTATAAAAGGTCTCATTAGATTCGAAAACATAGGTTGTTGGCTATACACTAATGACCAAATGTCAAAATTTTGATAGTAAAAAATGCAATCAAAATCCCAGATGTATCATTTTTATGTGCTAATATAAATATCTATAACTCCTAAACAAAATGAGATATTTTCACCAAATTTGACACACTTATGTATGGGCGCACTCTAAGGACACATAAAAAAAATTGGCGGGATTGTGTCACTTGGTGGCGCTATAATTGAACAAAACATGAAATTGTCACTAACTACAATACAGTATTATGATGTAAACTGCTATATTTTACGAATGCATTGGTGTATCATTACGAAACTTGGTATATGCCATCAGCACCATGTCCTGAAGGTACTTCGAAGTTTTTTAAGACAGTGAAACTGACAAAAAATGCTAATAGCTTTAATCTTGTTTAAAAACGAATCCACAGTAAAAATGAAGCGAACAAACAAATGTGTCTTACAGACGTGATCTAACTGCTTTCTTAATGTTAGGATCACAAGGATAGCAATGCAAAGACTGTGTTTTTCCACATCTTGGCACTTCAAAACGTCTTGTAGGCCTCAGAGGTATCTCTATTGCTTTGTTGCTGAATTTATCCTGTGTTTGCATCTGACTAGTATTTACTACTACATGACATGTGCAAATCGGTGGGTGGGGCTAAAGAGACAATTATGTAGAAGTAGGCATTGATCTTATACAGAGGCGGTCTTTCGTTGCACTATAACGTAATAATGTGACAAAATCCAAAATGGGTGGTTTTCTGAGCTTGGTATCAATAAAAGCTGTTTTTGGACCAACAAGGAAGTTTTGAGTTCTGAAACTTACAGGATGTTTTTATAGCACAACAACCTCTTATATGTCAAAAGATCAAGGAAAATTGGATTTCTCAAATAATGACCCCTTTAAATAGCAACAATATTATCATGTATGGAACCATAGATGAAATTTATGAACAACAGACTCATTTCAGTTCCTTTTTTGGGGATTTTTTTTTTTCCTGCAGTATCTTCAATCGGGTAGTTTCCGTTTCCTCCTCTCACACGTTTCGATTAGGCCTCTAAGAACACAGCGGGCAGGGATGTGTGAACCTCTCACTAATACTGTACCATTCTGGGGCATCATGGGACATGAGTCACAATCAGGATGTGCGAGAGTTGCTTGTGGATCAGTTGTTACATAAATCTGAGGGCAGATGGTACCCACAAACCGATCACGGCAACACCCACAGCGAAATGTGAGAGGTGTGTATATGTGCGTGTGCACAATTTGAATTCCTCAGTGCTCAGAGCAGGAATCTCACTGGTTCAACACTGAGCTGGCATCATGTTTGACATGGACTAATGATTATTGCCTGCATTGTTTCAAGTTAAATTAATTAAGGTTGGAGCAGCTGAAATATTCAGGTTATTCAACAAAACGCCAGCTTCTTCTTTAATTTCCTGCTCCCAGCAAATGCGAAAAGGCAGGTGACATTTTTGTAAATATTCCTCAGAGAGAGAATCTAAATGCTTAATGACACATTGTCTGTCTGGCCTGCCAGTTTTATTACTCAAAAAAGCTGTAATTTTTTGCATATTCCCAGACTATGAAAATGAAAAAAAAACAAAGGTTTTAGATAAGGATGGGCAATAGCTCTCGTTTTCTTTTTGATCCAATACCAAGTTCTATCAAGGCCAATATCTCCGCTAGCAATGCCAATACAGTACTATGCTTCTATTAAAGGCTTTTTTTGTTGTTGTTTGTTTTGTTTTAGCAATTTCTGAACATAAGAGGTAATTATGGTGATTTAACAATACATTTGAAAACCATTATTTTTTTTAAATATAATAAGAATAATTAATAATCAGACTTCTGTTTACAGTACCATTCAAAAGTCTGGGGTGGGTAAGATTTTATAATGTTTTTGAAAGTTTAAAAGTTTCTTATGCTCACCAAGGCTGCATTTATTTGATCAAAAATACAGTAAAAACAGTAAAATTGTGAAATATTTTTACAATTTAAAATAACTGTTTTCTATTTTAATATATTTTAAAATGTAATTTATTCCAGTGATGGCAAAGCTGAATTTTCAGCAGCCTCCGGTCTTCAGAGTCACATGATCCTTCAGAAATCATTGATCATTTGGAACATTTCTTACATGTTTATCATTAATAATTATATAATAAAAAACATAATAAAAACATAAATAATAAAATATTAATAATATAAATAATATTTATTATTTGCATATTTCATAATATGCTCTGTCGAGTGCTGTTCGTGACTGCTTATGTCTTTTAGCATTTCTGCTTGTGTTCAGATGAGCGGAAAGAGAAATAGTTCCTGTCCTATGCAGCTATTGCTAACACATTTCATCTCTTTTTCACTTCAAAGTTTATGATACACATTCATTTTCATGCTACATTAATTAAAAGCCACTACTTTAAATGTCCGATTTTCAAATGTGAGGATCAATCCTCTCAATACAGCATCCGCCCATTCCTAGCTGTAGGCCTTACATTAACTTTGTGTGCTAACCTCTCTCTGTCAGTCTGGGAAGCGGCCATATGTAAACAGCTTTGGGAGTTGGCTGTACTTCTCACTCCTGTAGTTGACGTCAAAGAGGAAGATGGCGTCTGCTGAAGCACGTCGACAGCAGTCTGGTTCTGGCACATGCTCGGCTGGGAGCAGATGAGAGGCTGACAGGCTCAAAGACATACTGCTTGGATCTCAACAATACCAAGAATAATGCAAGCGCAAGAGGAAACGCCCATGTAAACATCTCTAAATCATAGAAACGCTGTCTATTTATACTTCTCTTGGCCTAATTTTGGGGCTGTGATGGCACAGATTTTCATCAACGTAAGCATGACGAATTTCTCAGCCTAGCCAATCAAACAAATGCTGCTGACAGACAATAACTCTATTATTTTACTTCACTTTTAGCTTTGATATTATTTTATAGGGGAATGGAGAGAACAAGAATTTATGAGGAGAAGAGGCGGGAATAGGATCAACTAGATTCAAACTTGCATGTCACAGTTAAACACATAAGAGCAATATGCTAACCACTTAGCCACAACTCCAAATCCAAATAATGGCACTTTTGACAGCAGCACCTCCATGTTGCGTTTACCAAAATATCCCCTGAGAAACATACTCCATCAACAAAATGGCTGCCCCAATACAAACTATGAAAAATGAGAAGAACCTCAAGTAGTTTTGACACTGTTGGAAAGCATAATGCAAGAAACAGAATTCTGTGGTTTTACTGTAATCCTTGATAGTCTAAATATTTTATTTTTTCTTGAATTCTCAGATACTTATTAAAGTTACTACTGTGCAAAGAGACATTTTATTGCACATACTGTAGGTTGCCCTGAGTTCTCAGTTATATATCAATTGAGTATCAACTCAAATGTCTCAGATGTTTATCTCTTTGGAGAAATAAAAATGAGACAAAAAGGCAATTGTTTACACACAGTAAGAGTATAAATCTATAAAGTTTGATGAAAAATGTTTCATATGGAAATCAATTCAAAACCTTTTCCCTTGTGATAAAGGAGTACACATTAGCATACTTTTAAAAAGAGTACTTATCAAAATAATGTACTTTAAAAGGATATATTTAAGTGTGTAGCGAATGTAATGTTTTCAGACACCTAATTGCGTGTAGATTTACAATTAAATGAAAAATGTATTATATTTGAAATTTATAAATGCAATTAGCTGAACTTAAGAGTTCTTTTTTGACCCAGTTGAGTAGGACTTTATATGTAATTTCATAATTACTTCTATTGTCTTTGAAATATAGTTAAAGTGTACTGCCAAGCATTTATAGTAGACTAAAACATACTTTATTGTAATTTCTATTGAAACTTGTATGTCATGTATTTAAATATGTGACCAGCGCTGGCAAAATGAGTCGGAATGCGCACGGGCTAATTTCGAGCTACAGGCAAAACAAGTGAAAAATGTCAATTTTGTTTGAATTTGAGGTTTTCACCAAAATTAGTTCATTAAGCCCTCTTCTAGCGATCCCAACGCTCCAAATAGCAATTAAACATCTAAAAGTATCTTTATTTGTACGTTTTCTGAGAGGAGTACCTTTCTTTTGACCACGAAAAATGCTGTTTTTCTCTGCTCACTTCTCGACGACTGGCGCTTCCCTCAGCACAAGTTTGATATCCTTGTAAAGCACAGCATTCCAACTTTGTGAATATTCATAGCGAATTCTCGATGGCATGAGTCTGAACCAATGAAATGTGATTTTCAAACTCATGCTGATGTAAACAAAACAATCTCACGCTGGCTGACAGATCCGAAGCGCGCGCGCACAAAGACGCCTCAGACAGCCCGTGATCACGATATACACATATATACAGAATTACAGTATTTCAAAAAATCTGTCTTGGCGAGTATTCACGCAAACATTATCTGTTATGTCTTAAGTGAACGTTTGGTTAACTGTTTGGGAAAAAAACATCTGATGTGTAACATTATGTTAGAATTAGATCCGTGTGATACATTAGGTCTTAATATATAGGTTGTCTGTTTCATTAATGTTAATCAAACAATTGTGGAATCATGAAAAAAAGTTGAATTTTTCTCAAAATTGACTTTGCTGACTCTATCGACTTCAAACAGGTGTAGCTCAGTCATTTTTTGTCAGATTCCAACAAATCATACACCATTTTGAAGGTTTTTTGAGAATAACAATAACTCATTTTTGAAAATTTGCTCATTGCGACTCATTTTGCCACCACTGGTCACATATATTTGTAATTGTGAAGTTGCAATTTAGTACATTTAACACAATTTTAAAAAGTGAACTTTGTAATAATGTCAAATCAAAAGTTTTACTGTTATGCTTTAATATTTTCATTTTTTAAAGTTATTTATTAAAGGTACTTATTTTGATGTGTTGACTAACATACTAACCAAAGCACATGTACAGTACTTAATTATAATTTTTACTTTAGTGTTATTTAATATTACACTTAAAGTTAATATATTTTAAGAAACATACTCATGAAAGTGTACTCTCTTTAGGTACACTTAAATAGCCTTTTTTTTACTCATATTATCTACAAATACAGTTGTTGGTTTTTTTTAAATATATGTACATTTAAGACATTCAATACAATTAAGCACACTACTTTTTCAAAAGGGTTAACTTTGGGCACAGTTTGAGACTGTTACTATCCAAGATGCGAATGCTAGAGATCAAAGTCACATGATTTTTTTGATGTGCATCTGAGAATTATTCATGTTTTCATCATTGTTTGCCAAATAAAAACGTATCCATTCTCAAGTTTTATTATGTGCATTTATGAGCATAGAAATATAAACATTATGAGCATGGAAAACCTGTTAGTGTTGCTATCTCTTTTAAATTCCAGCAGAAGCCTCCTTTCGCTCTCCATTTGAGATGAAGCATCTGACATATTAACAAGATCTAATTTGTGATTGTTCTTTCCTGCAGGTATGCTCATTTCTCTATCAAGGGAGGTTTGCAGTTACTTATGCAACTAAATGTCTAATTGCATCTTGGCATTGCATATCAATATATGCAATATGCCTAATCTCATCTAACCACTTTTATTATGATGTTGTGAGCATTGTTACCTTCATCAGAGTTAGAACGAGGACATCAACAGTATAATAACTTCACAAACAGCACCTGTGAGTCCGGCCTGCAATAAGGCATCCCTATTAGTAATAGAAGTAATAGAAAATGGCATTCTCCCATGTTTATCGTTTTCTCTGCTATACGAAAGATGCATATCGCACGAGGGCACGATATCATCCGAACGCTTAGGGAGAAAGGAATGTCTCAGCTCAAAATAATCATTCTCTCATAGTCTGGGTGACATTCAATTTGATTCAAAGCACTCGAGTCATGTTAATATCTCTGCACATTGCAAGCACTGATGTAAGCCACTTCATAACAGAGGAGCCATTCAGATCCACTGAATGCCAAGTGATGATTTGAGAAGCACAAAAGAAGCTCAGCACTATTTAATTACACAGTACGCAGGAGAGGAATGCCTGTGGAAACTGACATCCTAACAGATTTCAATGGCTCTTGAGGTCAAAAGTTTACTCTAGGGCTGTTTGCATGTTGGCACATCTCTGGAGGTTCAAACACGTGCATATAATTTCATTGGTGAAAACACAACCGTGTTAGCTGCCACTCTCGTTTTTGGCTCTCAGAAACAACTGATGCTTTCATTAAATATAATTACACAATCCATCAACCAGCTGCCATTTCCCTTAAATTAAAAATATAAGTACAGAATCTTAGCATTGAAGTGTGGTTTTGATGAAGCTGGAGTTCCTTTCGTCTCTTTCGCTCTTATGAAACAGATCAGCAGGTGTGACTGAGGAATCTCCAGCCGTTGGCCCTCTGCTGTTCTCCATCCAGCTTCATAATACCACAGTGCGGCCAAGAGGAGGGGCGCGGAAATGGAGAGCGTAGAAGAGCGTAATGAGGTGCACCTGGTGCTTATTGCCTCGTCACTGCTGCCATAAAACTGCTTTTTTCACCACTGAAGAGATTCCAGCAATGAATACATGAAGTGACCCCAGACCCCTGGACCTGCTGTCCAGTTTTCATCTTTGCCCTTTGGATTTTCATTACCCCATACATGGGCCCGCTCAGTTCCCTTTGTTTGTTTTATTTTGTCATATAAAAGCCTTTCTGAGGCGTGTCACTGCTAATCCCATTGTGGATGTGTTCGCTTCCCATCACCCAGGCTAATTAAAGATCTACTCATCTGGGGTTAATGGGAGATTACTTCACAAATTAGGACTTCTGTAAACTGTAAGCAAGACCAGTCTAAGACCACAGATACATTAATTAGAGAAATGGCAAGGTTATTTTTTCCATTTATGATATTTCCCTGATCCATTCACTGTGCAAAAATCATACTTTTTAATAAAGCGGTACACCAGCTTGTTACTAAGGAAGTACCTTAAGGGAACAACCTTATCTACACCGAAAATATACATATTAGTTCCTCTGAGTTGTATATGTACACTTTAAATCTGCAGTCCGTAATTTTTTTTGTTAAAAGTTATCCAAAAATCAATTTTTGAGCACATACTAACCAGCCAGTGTTCAAAACTATCTTCTTACCTTAGCCCAATTCACAACGGTAAGCTTGTAATAATGTGTTCTAATTCTCGTGGTACTGGTAGGTTTCCGTGGGAAATTCGAGCATGCCGCTGTTCGTCTTTGTGTCATTATGTCACGTCTGTTTACAGAAAGAAGAAGTCCCAGCTAGTAGGCTATATGGCATGTGAGGATGCTGCAGGTGGCGGATCATTTACAGCCTTTTCTCACAGCAGCTGGAATAATTAAACTTATTCTGATGGTGGATTGTATGGTATGACAAATTAACATTAGAGATTAGACTGTACAGAAATTGAAATCTACAGGTAACGCTAATACACACTAAATACACGCTGTCACGCAATGCTGGTGTTTTTAAAGTTAACAATTTGAAAACAAAGTATAACAATAATAATAACTCACACACTTTGATTTGATATGAGCTAAGCGATCGTTAGATTTAATCACCACTGGTAGCCTGATTTATTGTAATGCTTTTTTTTCCTCAGTTGGTCAGAACAAAAATTGGCAGATTTGTTACTTACTTGCTCCGATGACATTTTCCAGTGAAAATTCTTATTTTGGTCATACTTCCAAGACTACAATCTGTGATTCAAAAGTACAGTATCCACCAGTGCGGTGACTGACAGCCACACATTCTCCTCAAAACATTAGATTCATCCGCGCTGAGGAGCCGTGCCGATGCATTACCCACGTAAAGATGATAATTCTGCAAATAACTGCAATTGGAGGTTTCAAACAGAGATGGCAACAAAGAGGCAAAACTTACAGCCTGCAGCTTTAAGGTATTAATATGAACTTTTTAGGGGTACATAAGATAAAAAGTTGTCCCTTCAAGCATACTGCCCCAGTGACAAGCTGTTGAACCCATTAATGTGCATTTTTTTGTGTTGATATTGATGTTAAAATGGTCATATAAGTAATCAATCTTTTCTTAATCTTTTGAGATAAAAGAGTTCATAACACTATGAAAAATAACTTTAAGAACTCTAAACTTCACCTCCTGAGATATTTATTCAAATCTAAGCTGCACAAAAAACTTTCAGACATCAGATGCACACTGGACTGTCCGCATTTCAGCGACAACCACACCTGGTCGGTACTCAGAGATCTGGCCTGCCCAGTCACGCTGAGGTAACACCAAGGTTAACATGGCCCAGCAAAAGCAAAAAAAACGGTGAATGTCCATTACAGCAGCAAAACTCCACTCAGTGCCACTGACGATGCTAAAACGCCTCAGCTTTGGGGTTTGTCTGTAGCAAGTGTGTTTAATAATGTTTTTTCAAAACACGGGCATTATAATCATCACAGATACTCGCAATCTTGAAAGAGGCAACCTTTGTTTCCGATTGCCTTAAGTAAAGATATTGTCAATTTCGATTGTCAATTTTCTAAACTTTTGTAAACCCAGCCAGCATAATCACAATGAATGCATCCAAACCACATATTTAACATAAATAGAAAGAGTCCAATGTGTAAACAAAATGATTTCCGCACTAAATCCAGCATAAACTCTGGCACAAGCTGTATATTTTTAAATGCTCAAGACAGACATCACTACCTGAACCTCACAGTGATTGGCTGCCGCCTGCTTTTTTCGCTTGATATTTGCATAAAGTCGAGAACTGCCCACGCTTTTTTCAATCGTACAATTCACCACGTGAGCGTGAAGCTCAACTTCCATAGGAATGAATTGAAAATGCTCGCTCTGCGCCAGTGGACATACACCATCAGAGATGGTGAAAATGGTCATAAAAATATATATTATGTCTGTTTTGGAGTAAAAAAACCTAATTCTAATTTCTAACATTATGTGGGAAAACAATAATGATGATATCCTCGCTTTAAAATCATGTATTAAATCCATTTTCAGCTCTTTTGGCTTTTTGTCCATTTTTTCTACTTGGAACGATGTACGTTATTGCCAATTTCTGTTCCTCTCATGGAAACTGGCCACTTTTGTGGAACAGTTTTGGAAAATTGCCAGGTTCTCTTGGTGAAATGTCAGCTGGCTTCGAGGCTGACCACACATCTGCCAACACAAAAGTGAAAGCGTAGGAGCCCGGAGGAGATTCCTCAGTGGAATTCTTTTATAGTCATCCATGCCTCACATCAGAGAGATTTTAACTACATTACTTCCTCAAGCCATGTGTGCCGACGGCAACCTGAGTGTACTACTTTTGTCGGTGATGTGCTAATACACAGATTAGAGATATCACTGAATATTGCAAACAAGAGGGGGAGATAGACTTAGAGTAAGTGAATGCTGACTTCCTGTTAAAATCACAGTATTAACACACTAAACACCCCCTCGGGTCTGCTCAAGACAGAGGTCTCTGGGAACTTTACTCATTTTTCCAGTTTTTATCAGCACTGGATTACGTTTCTGGCCCGGCTTTGCCAACCTTTTGATTTAAGATAGCAGTATTTATGTCACAGAGGAAATCATTAGCGCAAATGTATGGTATGAATTCTTCAAGTATGTAAACTCTCTCAGAAACATGGCATTTTGAGGGGAAAAAAGAGAATTGTCAATGATATGCAGATGAATAATCACATTGCAGATTTTATGAAGCAGATATTGGCTGTTGCACAAACCTGCACGAGGTTCCACCCCTCCAACGATTCAGCGATGATTGAAGTCACCGATGGACACACGCCTCCAAAGATCATCAAATGTTTAGGACCGTAGCAGATTGCATCAAAGAAGGCCCGCAATCCCTTTGCATTGTCACACTGAAGAAAGAAAAAGGAAGGGGAAAAGGAAAATTAAGTCAGAAGTTTATAGAATAGTAATGTCAATCATAGTGCAGGTGTGATTCATTCACTTAAAAAGCAGGTTTCAACCTTGAGAGCTTTTTCTTGAAATGCATTCCTCATGTAAAACCATATTGCACAACCAAAAACCCACTGCATGTTTCTTTCATAATATCGTGTAATGGAAGAGAGTAAATGGAGGAGAGAAAACATGGGCCTTGAATTTCTGAATGTGAAAACATGGTCTGATGTACAGGAGAGCCCTACTGCTGCGGCACTATGCGCCTATTTCATATCACTATGGCAACGCTCTTGGCTCTGTAGACGTGCTGAAGGAAAGAAAAGATGTAGCAGGGCTATTGATTGTGATGTGAGCCCCTAACTGTTTTATCTTTGATTTTCTGATGTTGGTAATGATATTTCAGTCCCTAGTAAACACTTCCGAAGGTCAATTAACAGCAGTCAGCTTGACCTGACTCAATCCTAGTCGTTAACAGAAAAGTCTCAACACTACACACGGTAACCCAGTCAAGAGTTTCCTCTTGCCTTTTGACCTTGCTTGCTAAAGCGCCTTGTTGTGTTGTTTTAAACAAAGAACATATTTCGTTTTAAGATTTAAAATAGAAGTTTGTTAATATTATCATTTATTATTATTAGTTAACATTATTAATTAAATTATGTTTTTAAATTAAAATGAATACATTTTTATTTCTTTTAATAAACCAAGCAAAATGTTAACTGACGACTAGTAATCCTAGACCCTGGTTTCACAGACAGTGCTTAGATTAAGCCAGGATTAAGCCTTAGTTCAATTAGGACATTTAAGTAGCTTTTATAAACATGCCATAGAAAAAAATAAACATGTAAACAGGTGTGCATCTTGAGACAAAACAATGGCACTGACATGGTTTAAAGGGGACCTATTATGCCCCTTTTTACAAGAGGTAATATAAGTCTCAGGTGTCCCCAAAATGTGTCTGTGAAGTTTCAGCTCAAAATACCTACAGATAATTTATTATACCATGTTGTAAATGCCCATTTTTGAGTGGAAGGAAAAACATGCTGTTTTTGTGCATGTCTCTTTAAATGCAAATGAGCTGCTGCTCGCCACCCTGCTTTCCAGAAGAGGGCGGAGCCTGTACAGCTGGTGCCTCGGATACTCTGCCAAAAACTAACAAAACATCTGTTTGGTTTTCATTATCATCTCTATCAACTCACGTGACATTGCAGTTCTTTGTCATCCTGAAACTGAATTATTTGCATGCGTTTTAAAGCCATAACAGTTTTAACTCACACATCCGAAGCACGCACACAGAAAGCTGGCTGTCAGGCAGCGTGTCCTGTGAGTATTAAACTGATTTCTCTTACACGTCTTACTGCACTTAAACTGTCAAATACACACAAGGTTATGTCGCAGCCCTGAAGTATCAGCAGAGATTGAGTCAACTAGATCATCCACTGTGAGGGCCTCATCGACACGACAGCCACGACACAGTTCCTCAACAACCGTCCATACCGGCGTGATGAATACGATCCTCAATTGGATGGAACTGGAATAAATACTTTGAATGCTGCGATCCTATTGGACTTACGATGGCAACCTGAATCGTAACAAAGCACTGTTGGCCAGAGGAGAACTGGCCCCCCGACTAAGCCTGGTTTCTCCCAAGGTTTTTTTCTCCATTTAAACACCTATTTGCCACTTGTCTGCCACCTGATGTCACCTGATGGAGTTTGGGTTCCTTGCCGCTGTCGCCTTTTGGCTTGCTTAGTTGGGGACACTTGACATTTGACTTGACATTTGATATTCAACAGTGCTTTGATCTACCTGCATTGACACTATTCTTTAAGAGCTGCTGTGCAGCCAAATAATGTACCAGTTATCAATGTAAAGCTGCTTTGACACAATCTACATTGTAAAAAGCGCTATATAAATAAAGGTGACTTGACTTGACTTGACTTATGTCAAAAACACACAAAGTTCACAAACACAATTGGTTATTAGGGGTGGGGGGGGATCAATACAGCATAGTATCGCGATATTTTCCGCGGCAATACTGTATCGATACACGGACGGCAAGTATCGATCTTTTATATAAATTGCACATGAGAATTTAACTTTTTGGTAGAATAATAAATCAATCAATTTCTTTTTCAGTCCACTAGATGGTGGTGTTGAGTTTTTTTTTTTTTCTGGTTTAGCACAGCAGTGCATACCTGTTTGCATTAGCTACATAGCGGAGCAAAGAGGAAACTAACAATGCGCCGACAGACAACACAGAGGAGGTTACTTTTGGTATGAAACAAAGTCTTAGCTTTCAAATTTTGTCATTTTTTTAAAGAAATTCAACCAATTTTGTGGCTCTTTAATGTGTTGTGAAAGATCGCTGTAGCGCCTAGTTATTACACGAAATAAACATGAATGAACATCAGAATCAGAAGGTATGTTGTTTCAACCGCGGAAAGACGTCAATACACAATTTTTCAAGTTCAAGTCCACCAACATTAATCTGCTAACTCTCCTGTCTGGTTTGTTTGTCAGACGAAACGTCGGATTCTGCGTTATGATTGGTCAGATTGACTGTCAATCAAACTCCCAGAGAAGGGTGAATTAAGGTGGACTAGACTGTATAACAAATAGTTGAGTTTGCCAGGTGCATACATATGTGACAGGTTTTCATGAAAGTGTTGGTCAGTTTGTCTGCTTGACAATCCCATATTGCAGGAATAAAATTGAAGTGAGATGAACAAACAGAGTTTCTCAGAGTTTCTTCGTAACTTGAATACAGAAGGCAGTCTGGCAGAAACTAGATATTTTACTTCATTGTTAAATATGGATATTTTTTTTACACAAACTCATCGCTTCACTTCAGAAGGCCTTTATTAACCCCCCGGAGCTGTGTGGAATATGTTTATGATGGATGTATGTGGATGGAGACAATTTCCTCAGCTCATACTCGCTTAGTAAGGCTTACTGCCATTATAAAGCTCGGATGCGTCAGGATATTTATTAATATTTCTCCGATTGTGTTCATCAGAAAAAAGAAAGTCATATACACCTAGGATGGCTTGAGGGTGAGTAAAGCTTGGGGTAATTTTCATTTGAAAGTGAACTAATCCTTTAAGCCTTGTCTGTGAAACCAGGGGTTAATGTATTTTTGTGGTGTGTAAATGTGTAAGCTTTGATATTTTGATAAATACTACTTTCATGTTCCACAGGAAAACAAGTTTGGAGCAACATAAAATGTGTAAATGATTTTTAGTTGAAAACAAATGATGTGTTGGAAAATCAACTTGACTGGACTGGCCAAATTTAGAGACTTCAGACAAACACTCTTTTTTTACGTAAATAATTGTGCAGCTTAATCAAAGCCCAAAGTTGTACTGTTCAAAAATCTGAACTGGAACGTGGCCTATCAGGTTGAACAAGCATGACGCTTCCATTTCCAGTATGCCTTTGAGCATTTATGTGGTGGCTATTTCTGGCCCACAACCAATGATGATACAACAGACGTACATCTCTATTTCTGACACTCCATCGCACTAGGTAGTATTCACTAGCCAGTAAGCTTCAGCGTCAGAAATAGAAGTGTTGAAAATAGACTGTGGCATATGAAGAGCAGGAATATGAGATGAGGCACTGCAGGGTGAGTCGATTGAAGTGATGCTGTTCATAATGCTGAATAAAACAGCAGGCTTTTAAAAGATCTCATTTGCATATTTCCTCCATATTCACTTAATTCTGGTCATCAGTAACCATGAAAACACAGGCAAAACAGGCTTCTCTTCTTGTTTAACGAAAAATTGTCTGTTCTCCAACAAGATGCGATTACAGCAGGTGTAGAAATGAAAGTTTCCAGGAGTGAAATACGCTGTAATAAGTGATGAACGGGTAAGTGCCTCGACCAATTAAGGAATACTGTGAAAATGAATCACTGTGACAACATTTAACTACGCATATCATCATCAACAGTCAATTTATGCTTTATTTCAACCTACTGACCAACACTGCTGTCTTCAACCATACCCATGATCATTCAGTCTGTAATGAAGCTCTAGATACAAATACCATTCCTGAACATTCAAGCTGAATGAGATGTGAGGTAATTGACCAAGAAATTGTGGTGCTCATGTGACTGAAACACATTCTGCACTGAAATCAAGGCACCTTTGAATACCAACAATCATAACGTGGTCGTTTGCCTTATAAGGCGCACATCCACGATCTGCCGAGCAGGCTTTGACCATGTTGTCATGGGAACACACTCCTCACTTTGAACGCTAAATGAAGGAGAAAGCAAGGCTGGCATTGATAGATAATGTAGCATGGATTGGCTGCTACAATCATGGGGCTATTAATCAGTATTCAGAGGTGATGTATGAGGGCTTAATTTTGGATCTGGCAAAGCTGGTGTCAGACTGACAGACATCACAACAATAGGCCACCACCAACACATCACCGCAAATTATATATATAGACACATTTTAACAACATAACAGCACTGGATTTAGTCCCTGATGCTTCTTTAAAGTCGCCATGAAATCAAAATGGAAGTTTTTTGGTTTTTAGTATGAATATGTTAGCCTTACTGTTATCTATAAGCTAGTGTGCTCCAAAACAATGACAAGAATATATAATCATTCATAATCATTAGAATATATAATCATTCAAAACTTACAGTCTCTCACTTCCACCAATATGGATCAACAATTTTGATGACATCGTGCTGCACTTCAGCTTCTCATCAGATTTTCTGTCCAGTCAAATGCCCTCTAGAATCTAAAGCATCCCGCCCCCTAGATTATAAATAGATGCTGAAGCTGCGGCTGAAATCAGCCCACTATATAGGGGATAGGGAACGATTCAAACAGTGTAAATATGCTTTCCATTGAGGCGAATGAAGTGGTTTCACGTTAGTGTCACGTGAACCACCGCAGCGCGCACACAGTCTGCTCCGGTCCAGAGACATGATAACACAGAGCGAATCATATGCTCGAGTTGGCGCAGACCAGAAAACGTATCGGACCCATTTGAATTCTGCACAGAATGCTATTTTAAAGCGATATGGAGGAGATTAGGAGGAGAAATGATTAGAGATTAGAAAGAAACTGAGGCTTTACCAAGCTCAACAGCTTTTCAAATTTTTTTTTTTTTTTGTTTATTTCAACTTTACTTCAGTTTCTGGAAATGTGTTTCAAAAGTTTTAGTTTTAGTTAATGATAACAACAAAAGCGCGAAAATGTACAATCAGCTATAATTATCATTAAATAAACCACTTAATGTTTATAAAATCCCCCTCTGCTACATGTCAAGGTCAAAATCGTACTGTCAGGGTTTACATGGGTTGTCCGGTTTAGTTCCATTATAAGTGCCTGGATAAAAAAAGATTCTGTGGTTTTCTGTGTATACCATAAATGCTGAACCTAGAACATTCCTTTAACTATCTGGGTCAATTTTGGATTTTTGTAATCAAACGATTCTCTCAGGCAGGCTGCTCAACGGGAGTATGGCAGAGGGCAAGTCTGTGTTTACATGAATGAGTCCCAAAGTCCTGTCATTCAAGCCATTAGCATGGTAAGTCAGGCCAGCACAGTGACCACAAGACTTACTGCTGTTGACACACCATCTCTCCTGTGACTGGACTCTAGACCTCCAGTAGATGAGGAGAAAAAAGTATAAAGCCAGACCTCAAGCTCTGAAGCACCGATTATGTGTAGATTCAGTAGATGCTTACTGAGCACATCAAATATATCCTACTGAGAAAACATGTTATAAAGTACTAGTTCCCTCAGGAAATACTCACTATAATGAACTGGTTATTTATAGAAGCATTAGTAATTAGGACAACTGGTAGAATTTACATATTACATATTTAACTGCATCTCTATGAACAAAACTATAAACAAAATTTGTTTAGTCAGATATTAACTAGCTTGATTTGCTCATTTGCTGTGTATATCTGATGTAGAGGTGCACGATTAATCTTTAAAAACATCATGATCTCGATTCAAACACCCACGCGATATTATTCCTAAATACGATTCGCCTGACTTTTGAAAAAGTCTCACCTGAACAATCTGCTTTGGCACTGCCGCTGACCCAGAGAGAGAAGTTGTCATGTATAGGAATTCAAACAGCTTCACAAACAGCCTTTTCAATCACACAGTATTGTTATTTCTGTGTTACAAAGATTCAAATTATCAAAGAAGTACCAGGATAAAAATGTATAGTTCAGATATAAACACTGATGTCAATGGTAGCGATCAAAATAGAGCAAATGACCTTTTGAAAGTAATGCTGGGTACACACTAAAAGATTTTTGAAAACTTATAAGATTTTCAAAATGTGAGAGACCACAAACATGAGGACAAAAAAAATCCTAGATTTAACCGTTTTGCTCCTATAGTGTGTGGTTTGCTGTGATGTGACAAAGACAGCACCCCACACACGAACAGATTTTCAAACAGAGTCCCGACTGTGAACATGGGAAATCTTGCGAAATCTCTCGAGACTTAAGAATAAACATGAATAAACATGACGGACGATAGGCAGGGAAAAATTGCGTTGATAGTGTTTGAAATGATTTTGGTATGTTTTACAGGACACGTTACCACAAATCGACAAGCTGATCCTCCATCTCTGCTGTCCAAATCCATTTAACTTTGTGCTGCACCATGAATGCGTTTGTTATGCTTCTGTCTTCTGTCAGCTCGCTTTCTGATTGGATATTGTTTCGTTTCACGTGATAATCTCCAAGCATGCACGCGTTTGTCCTCAGGGTTCCCCCCACACATCAGGATTTCTGATCATAAATATTCTATTTATGATGAGAAATCCTGTGTGATCGGGGCGCCTCCGACGTTCTTCCGAGCAGATTCAGTCACTCTTAACACACTTCACACCACAGGAAAATCTGATAAGATAATCTGTAGAACCATCAACATAATTGGGACATTACCTAGGATTGTCGGAAGGGGAGAAATCTGCCCAAAATCAGCCCGATTATCTTGTGGTGTGTACCCAGCATTACATGGCGCTTCAAATAACGATTGCATTAATTACATCGTAAAGTAAGACAAGTTCAATTATTTGTCATTGAATCATTCATTCAAGAGAATTGTTCAAAAACGCTGATTGTTCCAGTAATGAAACAATTGAAGTCTTTATGAGTGAGTCATTGAATCATTCATCCAAACATTTTTTTTAATAATTCATTAAAATTAATTAAACATTTTTAAACGACAGCAACAATTAAATTTTTTTCAGAACCTCTATTAAATTACATATTTTGTTTAATTGTCTGTTCAGAATAGTGGGAGAATTGTGATCTCTGTTTGAAACAAAAAAAATCGTGATTCTCAATTTATCAAGAATCGTGCAGCTCTAATCTGATGGAGAAAAAAAGAAATAGAAAAGGACATAAATTTGCAACTGCAGAAGCAAATGACTCGGAAAGGACAGTAGGCTAAGGATTATTAATGGAACTATTTCCTCTGACATCTTCAGCATCATAAAATGGCCACCCAAGGTATTGTGGCAACAACAAGGGATAATCACGGCAAGCTAACCATGATGAAACGGCTTGTTAACAGTGGCAACGGCAGCAGCTGCACCTGTCGCCAGTCAATGGCAAATTACTGCACCCAAGTATGCAACCTGAAGACTTCAGGACTGAGAGAGAGAGAGGAAGAGATAAAGAGAGAGAGCAAATGAGGAGCAGAATGTCTCATGGAGCCCGCTCCTTATAAAGAGGGTTAATGACACGCAAAAAATGACCAAAAGTGCATGTACATACAACTGAAAGAAGAAGAAATCAATTAGAAAACAGTTTTGTCATCTTCTTTTCAATAGCCTGTACATCAATGACGCCCCATTCGATTTTCTTTCTTTAATCACTGACCCTTTCTCCCTCTGCTGATTTTACCCGCTAACGGTCTTTCATTGGCCTGTTGTCTTATCAATGGTCATGGAATACTTATGTGAAACCTTCTCATGTTATGGAGTTCAATTTGAACATGTTTGTTACTCCCAGCTTTTCTATTGTTAATAAACCGCTTTCTGGAATAAAAAACAGACAAAGATAACAGTCTGCGCTTTGACGTTCATAGGTTAACGGTTTACATGTGCTTACAGGGATACTGAAAGAGGGCTTTGAGAAAGTATTACATTTTTCATTGAGGCAATAAGGATTTTTTTTCCAAAGTATGTAAAAAACAGCTAACTTTATGTAAGGCCATTTTCCATACACAAACAAGCAATGTGAAATGTGCCAGCACAAACATTCAGCATCTCTCAGGTGATTATTGTAAATATTGTAATTTGTGTGATGAGTGATTTAAGTATGTCTGTAAATGATAGCTAATAAAACTAACAGAACTAACAAATGGCATTTATTGCTCCATAAAATGTTTTATTTCTCCTTAAAACAGAAATTTACTGTGTACGAAATCACTCACTTACTATTCACTATATTGTGAGTGCTACACTGTGCACTATAGTGACTATGAAGTGATTTGGGACACAGCTATTCTGAAGGAAAATAAATACATGACATCTAAATGTGATGGCATAATGGAAAGAACCTTGCAGTTAGATCAGTTAAAATGTGCTCACAGGATGTGTTCTTGCATTCAAAACCTGACATATTTTTTTAACTTTCACACACCATCTTGAACTCGGCGGCCATCTTTGAAACACCTCTCGGCCAGCTATTTCAGTCATGTCAGTGCAGCTCCTATCTCTTTGAATGGGCAAACATCAAATTCTCCAAGGCTTACGAATACAATTTCACATTTGAAATCACAAATGGAATCTGACAACAACTGTCTCATAAATTTTGTTTCTAAATGCTCAAATCACGACGAAAAATTGCATTTTTCAGGCTGGACCAGTCAATGCACATGTGCAGTCATAAGCGCGCATCTCAGAACATTGAGCTTCTAATGGCAGCTTCAATGACGCAATGACTTTATCAATTGGCGATTGGCTCATTTATTTAGAAGGCGGGACTTATTCCGCCATATTGCGTGTTGCACTTTCTCCCATTCATATGAATATGAGTGCACTGTCTTTCTATATATAAAGTCTTTGGAGCTACATAAATAAATAGCTAAATAAGAGAATTTTAAATGAATATGTTGATGTGATACCGCTTAAATATCAGAATCAGAGAGCTAAAAGTAATTATCCAAGAATGCCAAGCCCCTCCAAAATCTTTCTCCTTCCTGTTTGTCTTTAAGGAAGGACGCTGTAAGACCTTTTCAAACTCTCAGCTTTGCACATCAAGAGTTCAGTAGGAGAAATCAAATCAATGCTGCCATTATGTCCAATTTCATTGTTTAAAAGCATACAGCAGGAAGAGATCAGCATGGCAGTCGTGCAGATGATGACTGTGTTACGCTTCCTCAGAAGCAGAAACTGGCCTAATCCCACCCGCAACCACCGTCATCACCCAAATCAAACTACTGCCAAGATGTCTGTCGTAGAAAGACTTCTAAAACAGGAAACGTGGTTCAAATGGATGCAGTTTCAAAATAAGGCTATTATTCATTGTACTGCTATTATGGATTCTTTGTTCATAGATATTGTGCAGTTTATCTTTGATGTTTATCGTAAAATAAGGCTATTTGGTTTAGTCCATTCTATCAATAATTCCTTAAGAGTTCTAAATTACCTTCTGTCTGGGTGCAGCAAGTACCGTAGGGAGATCAAAGGGCCTACGATTAGGGTCACGTATGGTGTTCCTGTCCAAAAGCCAAGAGCTTTATCTCCCATTGCATCTCTAGAGCACACAGGCATGAGGGCAAAAACATCCCTGTGCATTTGTTCCCCTTCACCGGGCTCAGGGATCCATCGAGCTCCACTCACGCGCATAAATCCACCTCGATTTTTAAGACCCCAAGACAAGTGGCTTGGGCTTTTGGACATTTGTGACTGCAAACCACCACCATGCTTGCTGTGGGAATTTTTGCTTGAGATGTTCACACCTTTGTGTCGCATGAAACTGAACTAAGTACCCTGGATTTGTAACATTTGTAGAGTAGCTGAGAGGATGCATTGATTGACCAATACCAAGAGCACACCACATAGTCTCAGCCTCAGACGTCACGCCGCTGGCTGAAAGTCTGATGCATATGGCACACTTAACTGGAAACATTTCAGGATTTTCGAAGTTGTCATCTGATTGGTTGTATTCTATAGGAATTCAAGGAGATGTTTGTGTCGCATTCTTTAACAGTCCGAATGGAAATAAAGATGCCGTGACGCCAAACCCCCTCATGGAAGAAGAACGGCGTCGTGTTTACATCTGTGACAATGAGCGCTTATCAGGATCAACTAAATGCTGGACTTTCAAAAGTATGTGAAGTATGGCGGCATAGACTCTTTAAAATACATCCAAGAGTCGGTTATTGTAGGGACATCGACGTTACATTTGCCCCTAAACATAACGCAGAACAAAACAAACTGTGATTGGTTGCCAATGACAGCTGCTATGGAGTCCAGACCTTCTGTCATCAGTCTGAAGGTCTGGCTATGCGAGACTACACACCATAAGACCAAAGCTAGTCACCCAGCATACATTCAAAGTTTTTTGTCATGTTGGTGCGTAAACTACACAACTAATCACAGACTAGATGTGTAAATTACAAGATCATTCTCGACCTTGACTAAAGCTATGATCTAGAAATGGATCAATGACCAATAAGAAACACATGTGCCAAATGTACTCTTTGTCTTCACGTTGGTTTCATATGGTTTTGATAAAATTCCATGCCATTTTCAAGAAAACGTTTACATTTAATGTCTCAAAAAATGACGACTTAACGTCATGTGGTGTAATTATCAGGGAAAATTAATAACATATTTCCTTAAATACATGTGAGTGTACACATCTCAATCGTTATTTATAAAAAAATGTTTTAAAATATGTTTTCAAGGTAAAAAGTATTGTTTTTTACAAATATCTTGAATTATTAAATTTATAAATATTATTACATTTGCTACATGCCGTTTTACAACATATACTAACCTTGCCTTACTAAAAGTTCAAATATATTCTGATATTTTAAAACACTTATTGACCTTTGTCTTTTTCTCTTTCTCTTCTCACACATGTAATGTAGCAGCTTAAGCACAAACATGACACACTCTTGAACTTTGGTGGTAAATTGTAGTGCTTGAGGGGGCTGTGCCGAAACTAGTGTTGAATAACTGCCATGCTTTTCCAGACGACTGGGAACTAAACATCTCCAGATCAGCCTGGATTGCTTGTGAACTGTAAAAGCCATATTATTTTGAGTGCATTGAACCATAATTAGTGGTTTGCGGTTGTCAGGGGTGCCTCATTTTATGGCACAAATCTTTTACAACGGCTTGGTTAAAGGATGAAAAATGGCAAAATACATAAAAAAAATTCCACAATCCATCACCTCTTGAGGAATCTGTGCTCGAGGCTGTGTTGAGCAAGAGAGAAGCATCAAGCAAGTTACATTGCGGTGACATCAAGGTATTTTCAGACTCAGAGATTTTCAAAGGTTTCCACATGAAGATGAACGACACTGTATACAAACAAACTGTAAGGTGAGCTTTTAGTATACTGTTATGAAGAAGGCTTAAAACAATATATCTTTGTAATTGATGGAAATGTGGAAAGAGACAGAGCGAGAAGGATGGCTGTGGAAAGGAAGGCCATTATCAAGTTAATTATTTCTTGGCCCGAGGTCCTCCATTCTCCCCAGGATGTCTCCTCTGGAGAGCCAGGGAGGGGAGGCGGGGATAATTACTGCCATTTTGGATAATTGTGGTGATGCGGCACTCGGTACAGCATCAGGCCGGGATAAAAGGCAGAACGTAGTCAGGGATGAGCTCGGGCCAGCCTGCGTTCGGCCCTCTAGAGTTCCTGTAAGTGGAACGCCATCTAGTTCCCTTTCCCAGAAGCCCATTCTTCGCAGTACTTCCCTAAAGCAGTCCCGTGGCCTGAAAAACTGCCCTTCAGACTAAAATGTCTTCCTCTGAAGTGGTAATTTAAACAAACATGATAAAATGAAATGCAGTCAGTGGATAAGTCCATGATTAATACGTTCATACATTAATTCTTTCCAGGGAAGGCGATTTCTAGAGTACCTTTAAGGCTGAAGGTGCCAAGAGTTGTGAACACAACTGAATTATCTTCCCAGCTGCCACAAAGAGATGCATTGCAAAGACCCTGAGTAACCCAGGACTTGTAAGTTCCTCCTTCTTGCTGACAGCTAACGTGCAGTTGATCCATTGCTCTGCTGGCGACAGGTTATTACTTAGACTACCATTCCCTATCTGAACTGAAATTCCATTTTTGAGCCTAAGCCTCACCCTAAATGCTCATCCCGCTTCCATTTATTTGTCATTACGACTGGTGCCATGGCCGAGGCCATTAAACATCCTGAACGAGAAGAGAAAAACGTTTTGCGAGTGACGATATACATACAGCAGATCCTCATGCATGACTTCAGTGAGATGTCTGATGGAGCTTTGTTTCTCTAGCAGGACTTAATGATCCTGCAGCTTCCGACACTAGAGCATGTGCTGGTCATTCTGTGAGACAAGCGGTCTCACCGTTGCAGTCAGGGTAAAATACTCCTCTCGCTCAAGGCCCATACACGCACCCATCTGCTCCAACCCATAATGCTCAGAGTAATGGGCACCATTCATCAACCTGACTGCTCTTGGACACGGAGCAGAGCAAAGAGTAGACGGTTGAGTGACATGATCATATTAAAGTCTGTTCTGAGACTTACATTATTTGGAGTCTTGTGACAACAATGTCCTGCCTCTGTCCAACATAACTCCATTTAATCAGCTACACGATCGTTCCACGTCTAGAGACTCGTTGTACTCACACTGTTAATATCCTTGTGACAATTCTCAGATGTAAAACACTGTAAAGGCATAGACATATGAACAATTTGAAGAAAGAGGGACACACAAAGGCATGGGTCAGTGTTTCCTACAGTGCACAAAAAACATCTTTCTATCCAGTTGTCCTCATGAGCTGCAAGCAAAAAACAAATATAAAGCATGACCAAGAGTATGATTCTTATGAAAAGGTTTTTTTTTAAAGACGAATCCTTCACTGAATGAACTCACTGAATCACTGTTTCACAAGTGCTAATATAATTGTTTCTATAACTTTATGTAAAATGAAATCCAGTGTTGGGGAGTAACTAACTAAAAGTACGGATGCTACTATAACTTTAACTCAATTCAACTAGGCTACCTAAGTTGTTTTTTCCAACAAGTTACAGTATAGCATGTCATTTTTTGTGCATGCTTGCTCATCCTCTCTAACATATGAGCCAAGTTAGTTTAGTCAATATTTCATATATTTATCAATTGTCTGTAACCCATCCGGTCCTACTCGCCGCGCTCTGAGCAGGACTCAAATCGGGAGTCAGAGCAGGGCAAGTAGGACCGGATGGGTTACATTGATGCCATGACCCGGATGGGAGTGAGGTTTAGGGGGGGTGAGTGTAATGGAGGCCAGCTAGGGAGAGTAAACCTCACTCCCCTGATCTCAAGAGGCATGCTAGAGGCATGCTAGAGGCTGCGGTCTTTAGCGTCCTTGCTAGTGTGCCCACCTCCCATGCCAGAAACGCCGGATCGAGTCTCGCTCGGAGCAGGGCGAGTAGGACCGGAAGGGTTACATTGGTGCCGTGACCCAGATGGGAGTGAGGTTTGGGGGGGTGAGTGTAACAAAGGCCAGCTAATGAGATCTGTGCAGGTAAACCTCACTCCCCTGATCTCAAGAAGCGTTAGAGGCTGCGGTCTTTAGCATCCTCGTTAGCACGCCCGCCTCCCATGCCGGAGACACCGGTTCGAGTCCTGCTCAGAGCAAGGGTGAGTAGGACCGGAAGGCAAGTTTCAGTGCTTCAGTTTACTTGTGTAAATCATTTAATTGTTATCATGGTTAGAATTTTTTATTTTGTTTTTATTTGGTCTATTGAAAACAAAAATCTAATATATATATATACAGTATATAATATTGACTGACACTGTCCTTCTGCATTAGGAATGCAATGTTTCATGCAATTTTTGCCAAAAAGACTCATCATTCATGACGGCAGCCTCATCACTTGTGCTCACAACAGAAGAGAGAGGAAATGGCTTCTCCTCCACACTGTGTTCGTGGTAAGAAGTGTTCCTGGTGGCGTGCCTTCAGTCAGAGGGCAGGGAAATGAAGCGCAGCCTGCTGATGCTCTGAAGGAGAATTATGCAGCGGCATTGTGATGCGCAGTGCTGGAGTGCCTGTTCAAATGGAGAGCTTTTGAGTGCTGCAGCCCAGCTCTGATTGTGTGGCACAAAGCCGACACCACGAACACAGATGCATTAACCTGCGTGTTTACAGACAGCCAACAATGACCCTCGGCAATCACCAATCGGTTAACAAAGGAGCACAGCTTTATCCACAGACCAGGTGGCCAGCAAATATGAGATGTTAACCGTAAATGAAACACCTAGCCAGATCATATGTGAACTTGCTGTCTTAATTGACGTTATCATAAAGAAACCATCTCAGCACAAGATATCCCACTTAATAATTAGTGCCCTTGAGGTTGTCTGAGGAGCTATACATAAAGCATGATTGCAAACCACTAGTATGGGGTCTAATTTGGAGTTAACAAAATAAATATCTAATCATTTAAATTCATTTATGCAGGAAAAATCACTATGGCATTATTTTCCCCCAGTAGGTCACAGAAAGTTAATTGCTCTTTATTGCAGCCTGTAGCTGACAAACTTGCAGGAAAAGACTGATATGTCTCTCCGAAGGAAATAATAAGCAAAAGCATTTGACCTCATAAGCACTGTAGGCTGAACTGAAAAGCGAAATGGATAAAGAGAAAAGCATTAAAACCTCTTATGCTTGAAACATCTATTCAAACAGTAGGGCTTACTCCCATTTTGGTGGTGCATTTAATCAAGGTAACTGTACAGTCGAGACCATTGTACACCAAACAAGTGACCATACAAATGCTGCGGCAGAAGCAGGCAGAAAATACTCATTTGAAGAGCTGATGTCAGACACAGCGTTGCCATGACTACAGGGAATGAGCAGGGAGCCTGAATCTTTAAAGAAATTAAAGGGAAGGTTAGTCAGTTTTAACATTTTACTTTTCTTACACAGAAAAGTAGGAAAGACATTGTTAAAATAGTCCACGTGACTGCAGATGTTCAACCTTTATGTTATGAAGCGATGAGAATCCTATTTGTGCTCAAAAACAAAACAAAAATAACTTTTTTCAATAATTTCTCCTCTTCCCTGTCAGTCTCCTACGCTGTTGACACAGTGCAGCGATTCCGGGCTCTACGTCATAACACCGACTTTGTATTAGCTGACAGCAATTTCATTTTTGGGTGAACTAACCCGAGACCAACGTTTTGCTGGCCTTTAAAGATGGTGCGGACAGCAAAAGCTTGTATTGTATAGCCAAGTGTATAGTGTAAATGCAGATATCGGATATTGGTCACAAAAAAAAAGATGTAAGCAGGTCATCAAAGAAATATAGTCAACAAATCAGAAATCAGAATTGGGCATCAAGACCTGGAGTGTAAATGCAGCCTTTGTCAATATTTATTGAAAAATTGGTAGCACTTTATTTTACAGTCCTATTCCACACATACTATGTACTTATAGTGATTACAATACCTGGGTAATAACTAGGTAATAACCCTGAACTTACCACTAAACCTAACCTTAACCCATGTAGTTACCATATATTACCTAGTACTTTCTTAGGTAAGTACACTGTTAGCACACGTAAGTACACATACAAAAAATTCACTAGCTATCAAATCACTTCTGTGTTCCCACATTCAAAATTCACACCATGTTTGACGTCAAAGACAACACATGCCACTAGTTATCACATAACTAATTGCAATGTACTGCATATGCGGAAAAATGAATGAGATCAGGGAGGTGGAGAGGATTGGTCTGTTATCATATATATGATTTTTTGTGCTCCACAGAAGAAACTCTGGATTTGGAGTGACAAGAGGGAGTTTTTAAGTGAACTATTCCAGCAAATTCAGGATAAGCCTTAAGAACAATACATGAGACAGAATGGTGTACAACGGCACGCAGCGAGACCATGTGGTCTGTTTCCTCCCTCCTGGAATGAACAAACTTTGAAAGTTAAAAAAAGAATCAGCTTGAAAATAGAAATACCTCATTATACGAGACCTTCCGTGCAGTCTAGGTCAGCTGTTAAGACAGTACGACAAAAGAGAGATGATTAGTAAGAAATTTTCACAGGAACACCATTTGGAGCCAAAATGGCTGACTGCTATCTAAATCCTTAACTCATTCTTTGTGCTTCTGAAGCATGTCGAGAAGCATGCGTGGAAATCAACAACCTAAGTAGGTCACAGAGCCTTTCAGCGATTCCCTTTCGTATTTCATCAAACGTGTATCAGTCTACAGCACACATATGCTTGACTACTGACTTTTTGATGGCTTAATTGTTCATGTGCTGTTTTTCTCACATAGGCTATGCTGAATAAACACAGCAAAGCTATGCGGGCAGGGAAACAGCTATTGGTTTAACTCAAATGCAAAATTAACGTGGGTATCTAATTGCTTCGTCTTTTTTTCCAGTCATTTTGAAGTGTTTCCGCCACCTTCTCAGGGTCACCTTCCAAATTATAAAAATATCTCTTCTCCATACATGCCAAACACAGAGCTCTCAAGCATACTGTATATAACAGCTGCGACCACTGACTCTCCTCTTTCAGATTAATATTTGACGAAGTGTGCCAGTTGAGTCTTGATTACAGCAGAAGCCAAACCAGGAAAGAACAGGGCCTTGCATATACCGGAGCAGGTCAGATTTCATTATGTTATCCTACCCAGAATCCTCTCATCTCACTGGAGAAATTTCATAGAACCACTTCCTCATTTCCTGCTATACCGATCTCTTCCTGAGTAATGCAAAACTAAATGCCTACTTTTGTATGCCGTTGTCCGAGACTCAACTTGTGAGAACCACAGAGGTTACATGCACGGCCCATGGAGACAACGGCCTTGGTCTCTGGAAATATTCTGACAGCAGGCCTTGGAAAGCTTGCAAACTGACCTCTCAGTGTTGTAGTCCTGTTGCCCAGCGAGGGATCAGGGATTTAATCAGTGGGTTCTGACGACATATGGTGTCATGATATGATGCCACACAACATATTACTGTCGGATTACATCGCTTTCAGCCACAGTTCGTGTCAACTCAGTTTACAGATTTACATTTATTCTGTCACTTATCGGTAGTTTTGGACTACAATACCTGGAGAAAGCTAAAATATGTTAGCATTTCCATTCATGCCAATACTTTTGAATGGCTATCAATGGAAGAAGAAAATGTTAGTCACTTCCACTTGAAGGAAACATCACCTTTTATCCCAAACAAGAAGTGAACCTAAAGTGGAAGTGAAGTGATGCCCGACCCCACGTTGGGCGCCAAGCCACCACACAAAACAACACACGTGATCTCACAACTGCTAGATTGACAGACAGTGTCGGGGAAAGTTACTTTTAAAAGTAATGTATTACAATATTGCGTTACTCCATAAAAAAGTAACTAATTGTGTTTTAATATACTAATTTAGTTAATTTTTATGGAACGTAATGCTTTACATTACTTTTGCGTTACTTTTTCTTATCTGGGCTGGGCTTGCTTGATAGTTTTTTAAGAACAAAAAAAGATGTCTGACATTTTTGGCAAATGTAAAGGCCCTTTCACACCAAAAGTTAAACGAATAAGCTTCAGGCTGAAGGAAATTCAAATTCACACCTGTACAGTAGAGGGCGCAGCTCAAACAAACCTTTCAGCTGCTAATGTTTTGAGTTTGCATTACACTGTTTTTATTCATTTCGAGGAATACTGAATCTGTTCTTGTGTAAGATGAGTAAATGCATGTTCACATTAGTCTAGAACTACAGTATCCATCATGTTTACACAGCGCACAACACCTCTGCACCTTACTCTCAATTTCTCTCAACAAGGGGACAGGAGAGCTGTCAGTCAATAAATAGGAAAACAAATTAACTTGCGGTACTCATTTGAAAAAGTAACTCAGACATTTTGTTGTAAATTTAAAAGTAATGAGTTACTTTACTAGTTACTTGAAAAAAGTAATCTGATTACGTAACTCGCTACTCCTAACACTGTTGACAGGCTGGGTGGGAAAAAAACACGGCCAGTCTCTCTCTGAGCTCACTACACAAGCTCTACGCAAGATACGATGTAACTTCAGCCCCTCACTGGATTACATAATCACTCTTTTATGCTGTATGTGAAGGTGATCTAACTAGAGTACTATGATGACAAGCCTACAGAGCCCAGAGGATTTATTAATAATAACCAGTTATGGCAACTTTAGAAAGTAGACGGCCATAACTAAAATAAAGTCTAATGCATGACTTTGGAGCAGGAAGTACATACTGTTAACTCTTAAGGGCTCTTGTGTGTTGTTAGTGCCGGACACTGGTAAGCAGCCAGGACATATCAGCGGGGCAGAGACACTGCATCTCCTCTGACTGAACCCACTGGCCATTCGCCAGCAAACTGTGTCCATACACAAACACACACACACACACAACATACACATAAAAACAGTGATGTACTTCTATACTCCTGCTCTCTCCCTGTTCTGATAGCATACACACAACCTACACACTACAAGAGTACTGAAATAGCATGGCCGTCCGTATGAGCCCCCACATTTTAAGTCCAAACAAGCTCTGCAGCCCAGGGGGAAGATGTGCAGATGTATAATTTACACAGTTTGCTGTTGGATTAAGTAGATGGGATATAAAATGCACAAGTTGACATCTGAAATGTCCTCTTTACTGCAAGAAATATACAGCACTAAAGACAAACAGAAATACATAATCATTTTTGGTAACTTTTTAATATATCTATATATCCACTACTGTACATCCACTACTGACCTGTTAAGCCATATTATAAGACTATTATAAATGAGTAATTTTAATAAAACAGCATATTAATAGTTTTATAAAGTACAGAGCAGCATGTAAAATGGTAAATAATCTAACAAATAAAATGTCTGGACATTTGTAACAGTTCTGTAATCTATTTCATGGCTTATGCATTTTAACATAATTTATGCTTTTAATCGTGAGTGAAAGAAAACATTTTTATTTTGATATTTTTGGCATGCAAGCTTATGCCAGGTGTTGACGTTGGCTTGCTATTTGCACAGAGTTCCCTAGTTTTGACAGTTTGAGCGTTAGAGAGTTAGGCTGGGTTAGACAGGTGAAGCCTGCTGTGTACAGAACAGACCAGTGGAGACTGAGAACATTTGGAAATGAAGCAAAGAACTCTGGGACATGTCAACCACTCTCCTCGTTTACCCTCACATCGGCACGCATCGCAAACCGCAACAGCTTCCCCTGAGCAGCACAGGATAAGGGGGCGAGAGGGGCGTGAATACACCTAAAACATTAAGTTGTCTGTGTGTGTTGCTAAAAAAGATATTAATACCGTGAGAGGCAAAGAAATTAGTTTTCAAATCAAAGAAGAGAAAGAGAGACAGAGAGAGGGGGGTGCAGAAAGTGTCTTGCCTTTAGATGAAGATTTGCAGTGACAGTATGGGAACAGAATCTTGTGTCTCTTCCATCATTCTGTACTGAGTCTCACAATTTCTTTTTCACTCTATAGCACCTTTTTTCCTCCATTCACTCTCTCTCCCCTGCCCTTCTGTCTCCCCCTGGAGATCTGATGAGGATATTCCTTATATTTGATTTCTCTTTTTGCACAGCTCTGCAATACACCTACACTGCAAAACACATGTACATACATTCGGCCCCATTATTTTAATAATCCAGATACAATGCATAATATGTAGTATTTTTTTTTAAATTAGTGTTAAAATATGAGCCAGACATATTCTTGATAGCTTTGATGAGCTTCACCCATGCAGTAGCAACAAAACATCATAGTCATGTAGGGATGCATCGATATTTCGGCTACCGGAAATTTTCGGCCGGAATAGCTATTTTCGGTTTTGGGCCGAAATCAGTGATTGAAACAGATGTTTAATTTGTGCTTCTCTGAAGGCACATTTTGTGTTCAGCGTCTATCTCATGCACACAACGTGGATAAGCTACAACAGTTAAACATGTTAGCAGTGTGGACACTAGCTCTGGATTGACAATATTAATTTCTCGATTTTAATTGGTAATGATATGGTTTTCTGTTGATGAGCAGTGTGAACAAAACATCATTAAACATTTGTAGCATGCCTGCCATCCAATAACCACAAAAAGCTTTGTTATTTTTGATATGAAGCAAAGTCTCAGCTTTAAAATTCTGTCAATTTTATTATGAAATTCAAACAATAAATGTCATTTTGGTGCTCTTTAATACGGCATGACAGATCGTTGTAGCCGCAGCACGGATCAAGTGCACGTGACCAATCATCTCATCTCCTCTTTACTACATCAAGAAACTACACGGGCGAACATCAGAAGGTATGTTGAAAGATACATTACAACTTATCAAAATGAATCCTGTCTCATGTAATCGCTCAATCAGCGTTTCAACCAGGAAAAGACATCAATAAAACAGCTTGAAGGCTATACAATGTCACTTAAAGGGATAGTTCACCAAAAAATGAAAATTACCCCATGATTTACTCACCCTCAAGCCATCCTAGGTGTATATGACTTTATTCTTTCTGATGAACACAATCGGAGTTATATTAAATAATGTACTGGCTCATCCAAGCTTTATAATGGCAGTGAATAGAGGATGAGATTTTGAAGCCCAAAAAAAGTGCAACCATCCATCATAAAAGATCCTTCTGAAGCGAAGCGATGTGTTTGTGTAAGAAAAATATCCATATTTAAAACTTTAAAAACTTAAATAACTGGCTTCCGACAGATGGCTGAACGCACGCCGACTTGCGCCAAAAGAGTAACCCCTGACGCGATGTAGGAGTAGCATAAGCTTAGACGCCTCTCATGGTTCAAACAAATATGGCTGGGCAGCAAACTCAAGCTCCTCATCTCATATATCGAAATCCTCCAATATTTCTCTTTAAAAATTCTCGTTTCAGACTTCTAATTTGTGACCGGTGTTTTGTTTTGCTCTCTCCTCTGCGCTTCTGCGTTTGTCAACACGTCATGCGTCAGGTCAGAGTTCACTCTTTCGCCGTAAATCATTGCATACGGCCGTCTGTCGGAAGCTAGTTATTTTAGTTTTTAAAATTTTAAATATGGATATTTTTCTTACAGAAATGCATCTCTTCGCTTCAGAAGGCCTTTATTAACACCCTGGAGCCGTATGGATTACTTTTATGATGGATGGTTGCACTTTTTTGGGCTTCTTGGAAAAGCCAGGATATTTTTTAATATAACTCTGATTGGATTCGTCTGAAAGAAGAAAGTCATATACACCTAGGATGGCTTGATGGTGAGTAAATCATGGGGTAGTTTTCATTTTTGGGTGAACTATCCCTTTAGCTATTCAATGTCCATAAACTCATTAGTAAATAAATAAATAATAATAAATAAATCTAGAGAAAAGCATTTTGCTAAATATATGCACTGTATTACATATTCATTATATTTTTACTTAACCTATTAGTGATGTATTCATTATTTAATATATATATATCTGTCATGAATATATGAATTGTCATTTAAATGTTTATATTTCACCAAAAAACTGGAGCGGAAATGATTCTGTTATTAAAAAGTTGTTATAAATACTGCCTCATGTGCAATTTAAATGTTTGAACAACTCCGTTTTAGCTATTTAAATGTTGATTATTAAATAAGTTTGATTAATCAATTGATTATTAATTTATTATTTATTTTTCAGCTTTGGTTTTCAGCCAAGTGCATCCTGAATTTTCAGCCTAGAATTTTCATTTCAGTGCATCCCTATAGGCATGAACCCCTAATGGTTTCTGTAGAGGAACATAAGCGTATTTGTACATTCCAGTAATGGCGGGCACACAGCATGCTGTAGTGAAGTATCTGTGAGGAGGAGAGGAACGAGAGATAAGGAGAGAGAGCGAGATGGTGATTGAGAGAGTGAGAGAAATCGCAGGGAGAGGTTAGAACTGCATGCGCATGATGTGGGAGGAAGAGCGTGGGCACAGGAGAAAGCGGGCGCCCAGAGAACCGATGCATCTCTGTGTTTCTCTGTCTTTCTTTCTCTCCTTTTGAATGACTTCCTCCTTCTCCACCAGTTCCACACTGCCTCGTCTCAGGGATTTGGGCTGTCAGTCTTTCATCAGTCTTCTGTCTCTCTCTCTCCACCAGTCACCTCATTTTAATAAGGACGGTAATCATTAAAGCACTCCAGCATGAGCCACAGATTGATGTAAAAAGAGAGAGGAAGTGAAAAAAAAATGTTTCTATCTGCCTATCTTGCAGAAGAACAAAGTGTGCAGAAGATCGTTGAAGAGGAATAACCCCTGACAACTTACAGCTCGTTTCATCATCAGTAGGGGAGGAAAGGGTCACAAATGTAGTGTGCACTATTTGATGTTTGGCATATTTGTGGAATTTGAGAGAGTTGGAATTAGCCAGCTGTTGCCATAGCAACAGTATACCTGTTGTGGGGTTAAACGATCCAACTGTGTTAAGAAGCGCTACACATCAATAACACAATTTTGTTGCTAAAACAAAACAGACAACAAAAAAAGCCCAACGGTTGTATGTAGGAATGTAAACATGCCTGTATGTTTGTGTGTGTGTCAGTGTTATTAAACACAATCCTGGTTTTCTGCTCAAGTCTGAGTTGTTTCCATGGTTACACCGCAGCTGAAAGTCATAAACGGTGCACTTTCTTAAATGACAATGTTTTAAATTGAAGGCAAGTGCTTGCAGTAGTTGTGTTTCTCCCACGGGAGCTTCTCCCTCTGGCCTCTCGATGTCAGACAGTGGGAAACCTCGGGAAGCCAAAACACACACCGCCGTAAGCGGCCAATTCTCACATTCGACATACTGTTACGATGTTTTTTCACATTCAGGTGCCTCAAAGAAACCCTCCAAACTCTGAGAGACGAGAGTAGACAGGGGAAAGACAAAACAAGAAAAGCATATACCAAACACTCTCATACACAATTGTGATTTTAAAATAGCTGAGATGTGAGCTGCATTCTAAAAATGGTATTATAGGCATTAAGGTGCAGAAGTCCTAAGAGGTTTTGTTGTGATCTTTACATAACAAAAGTTGTTTTTTTGAGATGCCATCTTAAATTCTGCAGTAGCAGTCTGTGGAAGCCATGGAATAAAAGAATAAAAAAAAGTTAATTTCGAGCTTATATCTCACAATTCTGACTTTTTTTCTCACAAATCCAAGGGTATAACTCATAATTCTTAGAAAGAAAAACAGAATTGTGAGATATACTCGTTATTCCGTCTTTTTTCCTCAAAATTGTGAGTTTATATCCCGCAATTCTGACTTTTTCCCTCTCAGAATTGTGATATAAACTCACACTTGCGAGTTATAAAGTCATAACTGGGAGATATAATCACGCAAATGCAAGAAAAAAAGTCAGAATTGTGAGATAAAAATGTTATAGGCTGTTTAAAAGTTATCTATGTAAAATGTTATAGGTGGTTTAAATATTATTTCATGCTGTAACTGCTATATTTTTTGCATTCCGATTCTGACTTTCAAAGGCACAACAAAACATTTTTTGCTTATTCTGTGGATTTTGCCCATTTTCCTCCACTTGTTACCGCAATTTTTCTGCCAGTGACGTAACTGTGAAGTCTGCTCCAAATTGGTCTATATTTAAAGCTGTATCATGGATGAGTGATTTTTTTTTTTTTTTCTTTAGAATGACAAGGGACTTGAGTCCTGAATGATTGGCCCTAGTGATGCCCATGGTTATAGAATGATTTTTGAATTTATTTTCTTGAGAAAATGAGAAGTCAAGATTATGAGAAATCAAAACAGAAAACAGTAATAATGCATGGCCTCTTGGGGCTTCCATACCAAGGCGAATATCACTATTATTATTACTCATAATTGCTCAAACCCTAAAGGTGTGGCCACATTTAGCATTGCCGAAATCCAGCCATTTCAAAAGGAATCTGCATGATCTGGAATTGTGAGGGCGAAAAGATCCCCACACATATTTGGCTCATGTTGGTCATTCAAATTCACCACATTGATCAACAGAAAGCTGCTTGGTTTGAAATAGACTTCTGTGTGATCTACACTATTCACAATGAACAATGGACCCTTTTTCCCTTGGTATTGCTAATGTGACCACGTCTTAAGTTCTAAACTTTGGCACGTACCTCAAAGCCTCAAATCATTTGTCTTGTTGAGGATAGGTGTGATATTACTTTTCAAAGTTATCCGACAATCTGGTGGATGTTAAAAGGCAAAAATCCCATAAATTTACACTGAAGGAAGTACCTGAGCTGCATCTAGAGACCAGAATATCATTGAGTTTTGGGATGACCTCTTTTGACTTAAATATAAGCAACCTCTCCGGCAACCTCTCCGACAATGATTCTAGCACTGTGACAAGAACTTTTACATGAGCAAACATCTCTCACATGCCATTTTAAAAAAGTAAAAATCTGGTTCTTTCTTTAATTCCGGTCTCTGTGTGGCCATAAAGTGCACTTTTGTTCCACATTGTTAAAATCTGTAACGTCATTCCTACAGTACTCTCTAAATACCAAGCAAAAGAGTTCTGCATATCAGTGTGAGGCTTTTCACAAACACAGCAACCACAACTGCCTGCATTTGTGCCCGACATAATGGAAATGGTTGCAGGCAAGACTCCAGACGCACAAAACATCAAATGCACAACCTCACTGAGCTCCATTCATTTGGAGTTCCTGCATACAGAGGTCGAACAGAGGACGGAAAAAAGAAAAGAAAAAAACCAATGCTGCCCAAACATCTCTCTCTCTTATTATCTAGGACTCGCTCTTTTATTCAAGAAATGAGTCAGCCCACAGTGGAGGACCCCACCTTCAAGTCACACTGACTGACTGATGTTTATCAGGTGCTGGATTTGGTTTAAGGCATATCCTTAATTTGACCTTAATTAGACAGGAACTCATCTGTTTTATGGGATGGAGCCAAAGAGCCAACCTCAGAAAAAAAGAGTCTGACTTTGACTTTCAATCTTTGAATCTTACTTCGTACTAACTAGGTGCTCATTAATACTTATGGATGATGATAGTGATGATATAGTGATTTTAACTGACCCTTAACCACAAGTCCCATACCATTTGTGCTACAGATATGACTGATACATCAAATCATGCTGCTTTTTGAGGAGAGGTGTGCTGTTTTTAACCTGGTGGATGATAAAAACAGGCAAAGAAATCTCTTAGACTAAACATATTTAGGCTACATATAGAATACATATAGAAACATGCTTAAAAACAGAAACTTGCTTAAAAAAAAAAACTTCATATTTATATACATTAGCACATCCCTGAAAATCAAATGCTGTAGTAAGCAGCATGCTCTGTTTAGCTACAGGAAGATCAGGGGTGGGCGATATAACCAAAATCACGATACGAGTGATTATTTTGTGATAGAGATATAATAATACAAAATAGTTATTTTTGATGGAAATAAGGTTGTTCTGATGCCAGAATTCTGACATTCTACACAACACCAGCCTAATATAGGTAGAAAGTTCACAAATCTCAAGACAAGCAAACAGCAATAAAATAGGAACAAAGAAACTAATTACAAGCAATAGGACAATTAAATACAGTAGAACAAAATGGAATAAAGAGTGCTTAAGTTAAGGTAGGTCTATCTACTGTAACAGAAGTAAGAAACACTACAGTCTTTTTTTCCGAAATGTTCGTAAAATGAACAGAAAATGTCCTGGCAAAAAATTACCAGTACCTTTTTGTCAGGCACTGTGTAGGCTGTAGTAAGCGTACAATCACAAAGGATAACAAAAGGAGTCTTTAATAGTAAATTCCACTAGGAACACATAGGAGAATCACAGTGAAGAAGCTCAGGAAATAACCACGCTTAACATAAACAATACCAGAACATGAAACAAAGGAAACTGAGGGCTTAAATACATGGGAGAGTAATCAACTGAACAGAAACATGAGCGTAGAACTAATTAACAACCAAGGAAACTAACTAGGGAACAGGGAAAACAGAACCAAATCACAATAAAACTAAACCAAAACTGTTACATATTCCCTGTGTTTGTTCCTGGACATTTAAAATTTACAACTGTCGACAGAAATGTTTTTGCAGGTTTTAATAAAATGTTATTTAATTACCGTAGTCATAATAAGCATATTTCCATTATGTGCATCAGGCTTGCATTGTATCGTCATCTCACTCATCAGATTACTCGATAATCCTCGGCAAACTTTGACAGTTGGTTCAACCAGCTCATTTTGGTGCTTTTTGAATCGCACGTGGCCGGAACTAAAGTTCAATTCAGTTCGATTAGTGAACCGGCTCGACTGCTTACTTCCTGAGAACCGGCTCAAAAGAACGATTCGTTCAAGAATCGAACATCACTACTCTGCACTTAGATCCTTGCCTCTGCCTGTTCACTTCAGCATATTACAAAAAAAGAACATACAGGTTACACTTTTCTGTTTTTCTTCTCAATTTTTTTCTTACAGTATGAAAATCAATTATCAATGTATTTGAAACTCAAAACTAAAATTGAATAAATTAAAATTAAATAGTTGATTATTTATTTTTAATATGTCCATTTATTTCTGTTTGATTTATTTATTTACATTTTTATTTTCTGAATTAATACATTGATAATTGATTTCTTCATTTGATTTTTAAGTCCTCCATAGTGGCTCTACTAGGTGTCACAGTCTCCAGCAGACCTGCTGCTGCTCTAATAGACATCTGTGTGAGCATTACACCCATCCTCAAAATTCACATAATGAACACAATTCCTCAGATGAGCCAAGCCACACAGAGCTGAAGTATCACTAATCACCAGATCCTCATGGAATATGTGCCTGTGAAATTCTGAAGGAAGCTCCACAGAATCTGAACACCGGTCCCATACAAATCCTGCATCACTTGCATGTTCTTTCAATTTAAATATTTTGGTTTACTGATTATGTTTTCAGCTACTAATACACACCTAGCACTATTTGTTCTATTTAGCACAAATTCATTAAATCCAGTCTGCAGAATTCCGCAGATTTACACCTAAAATCAGCACAAAAAAGTCTGCAGACATGAGAGACAGACAGAGAGAGAGGAGAGAAAGTGTGACAGTGAAAATAGATTTCAAAAACAGAAATAGTGTGCAAAAAGTTTCTACTTTCAATACTCCCTGAAGATATCTTGAAATATTTGCGGTCTAAATTTATATTAGCCTCAGCTTTAATACTACTTGGTCAGCAGAGCCACACAGCTCCTATGTGTGCAAAACCCAATAGGTGAAAGAAAAGTTTTCATTTGAGCCTTGAAGAAGTCACCAGTTTCCAAAAAGAGAGAGCGGGCCAGAACTCCCCAGTGCTTGTGTTGGTTATCCGTAATGAATAAGTCAGTGAGAGAGACACTTGGGGCTACAGCATTAACAACTTACTATGAAATCTTAAAGTCCTGCAGCAAGACTCAGATCTAAAAGCTACTCCGGCCGCAGAGCCCTCTCTCTTCTCTGCGCAAGTGTCAGCAGAGCTTCCTGTCTCATGATGCACTCGTGTGGAACTGCTCTGCCCTGCACACTGGCATATGATCAGGTGGGTCTCTGTGTCCTACTTTTCGCTGCAGGGGTCAGGGGTCCTGGGCTGGGGAATTGCAAACATAGGTGAACATAATTCTGAGCTCTGTCCTGTCATTCATGACTGGATTCAGCTCGCTGTGATAATAATTAGATCACGACAAAGTGATCAAATTGACTAGACAGTACATGTAAAGTGTTTATTAAAGGGCACCTATTATGCCCATTTTTACAAGATGTAATTTAAGTCTCAGGTGTCCCCAGAATGTGTCTGTGAAGTTTCAGCTTAAAATACCTCACAGATCATTAATAAATCCATGTTGTAAATACCCATTTCTGGCTACAGTCAAGAACAGGCTGTTTTCGTGCATGTGCCTTTAAATGCAAATGAGCTGCTGTGCCCCGCCCCCTCTCCGCAATCACAGTTCCTGCCTCAATCGGATTCTCTGCCAAATAAATACTAACAAGACATCTGCTTGGTTTTGATTATCATCTATATCACGATCACTCTCACGGATAGCATAGTTCTTCTTTCATCATTAAAGTTTATTATTTCCACGCGTTTTAAAGCTATATCAGTTTAAACTTCTAATGGATCATTTTCTGAGCGCACTTATCTGAAGCACACACACACACAGACAGCTGGCTGTCAGACGTCAATTCTCGTGAGTAACTTCTCTTTTACATTTTTTGTTGTGTTTAAACTGTCAAATACACTCAAGGTTCTGCCAAAAACACACACAGTTCACATAAACACAGTTATGTCTGTGAACGTAAACAGCAATTATACGTGTATATTAGATCTGTGGCGCATTCCCTTCAAAAATAAAACTAATCCACTGTGTTCAGCGGCTCAGATGTCAGGAGTAAATGAAGACTGTTATGTTCACTCTTACATCCAACAACAAAACATCTCACAGTTACTTACCAGACATTGTTGTCACTACAGCTGCTCGAGCGTGGAGAAAATGGCAGACAGTGTACAACTTTTTGAGGGCGGAAACTATGGTAATACATGACTGTCAGTCAGCGGCCGTGGGCGGAGCCTGAGCAGTGTGACATCACACTGCTCAGAGAATCAAAACAGCATGTCAATTGTCTAATGAGACTGCTTTGGTTTAATGGATTAAAAAAAAGGAGTGGGTGGATTTTTATCATTGTAGGGTGGTTGTGTTCACACACTGCCAACACACATTTATGTCCAAACACCTTGTAAAAGTGGATTTTGCATAACAAATATGTTTTTATTTTACATATTAAATATTGTAGATAGTATACACGTTGATTGTATGCACTTAAATTAATCAAATTTTGAAAAAAAAATTCTATATTTTTTATGTACGTCTTTTGATTTTGATTCATTTTCAGATTTTTTTTTTAAAGCAATACTTGAGTAGCCCCAATTGTAATTGTTAGTAATATTTTTACTCTTCCATGCATTTTAGGCTTATATTTTGTATATTTTAAGTAATTTATTCTACAAGTTAAATATTATATAAATATTTGTGTGCGTGTGTGTGTGTTTTAGGGGTCGACCGATATATTGGCCGATTTTAGTCGGTGCACAAAGATTTACCAGATTACTGAGTGCACTGTTGGCTACAGTTTTCCCCCCCTTTTTAATCATGTTTTTAACTATTTCTTTATTTATGACAAATATAATAGGATTACAGAATCAAGAAGTTTCTATCTAAAGTATAAATCTACGGAGACCTGGACATGACATGCAGGAAAAAATAAATATATCATGGCCATGAATTAACAATTCATTCCCCCTTTTTGGTAATTCATGGCCACGATTTACTAATTCGTTCCCTCGTTTTAAAGGATTAGTTCACTTTCAAATAAAAATTCCCTGATAATTTACTCACCCCCATGTCATCCAAGATGTCCATGTCATTCTTTCAGTCGAAAAGAAATTAAGGTTTTTGATGAAAACATTCCAGGATTATTCTCCTTATAGTGGACTTCAATTGGCCCCAAACGGTTGAAGGTCAAAATTACAGTTTCAGTGCAGCTTCAAAGGGCTTTAAACGATACCAGAAGAGGAATAAGGATCTTATCTAGCGAAACGATCGGTCATTTTCTAAAAAAAATAAAAATGTGTATGCTTTATAAACACAAATGATCGCCTTTCACAAGTGCTTCCGCCAGACCGCCTTCCGCATTCTTCAAAAAGCTTACGCTGTATGTCCTACACCTTCCCTATTCAACTTAAGGAACGAAAAAAACGGAACTGGTGCCGCGTTCGTTCCTTAGAGAGCTTTGAAGCTGCACTGAAACTGTAATTTTGACCTTCAACCGTTTGGGGCCAATTGAAGTCCACTATAAGGAGAATAATCCTGGAATGTTTTCATCAAAAACCTTAATTTCTTTTCGACTGAAGAAAGAAGGACATGGACATCTTGGATGACATGGGGGTGAGTAAATTATCAGGAAATTTTTATTTGAAAGTGGACTAATCATTTAAGTAAATCGAGCGCACAATATAATAATTTGTTCCCTTGTTTTACTAAATCGTCCACACAATATAATAATTAGTTCCCTCGTTTTACTAAAATGTGCGCACAATCTATTAATAAGTTCCCTTGATTTAGTCAATCATGGCCACGTTGTATTAATTTGTTCTAATTCGTTTTAACTAAAACGTGGCCACGATTTAGTAAAACAAGGGAACGAATTATTATATCATGCGCGCAATTTACTTAAAATGAGGGAAAAAATTAGTAAATCGTGCTGACGTATTAGTAAGTCGTGGGGCTCCGTATAAATTATATTTTACAGATTTATTTTTTATCAAGTTTAAATTATTTTTTGAATATTGATATATTGTGCAATGAATCATTTCTAATTTAGTAAATATGTAAAATACATTCATTTTTATTTCAGCAATTGTTATGAATGTGTTATTTTCTATCTTTAAATTAAACAGTGAGATATCACATATAGCATTACAGTATATATCAGCTTTATATCAGCCATCGGTCACCCTCTCGAAGATATCGGCACCAATAAAAACTGCTGTCCTATGTAACTGCATATATTTTCTACAGTGTAGTTTACTAATTGTATTATGCTTTTGTGCCAAAGAATGTAAGTGCTGAGCACACATTCTTGAAATAAAGTCCACCGAGAATAATATACTGACAAAATGAATGTAAGATTACATTAGTTAATATGAAACCGGAACTGGAGGTGCTGTCATCAAGCAGGGTTATTTAGAAAAGAGAGGGCTTTCCTGAGAAAGAAGACCGCTGCAGGCAAGAGAAGGGTGCTGTATTTGTACTATAAAGCACACACGAGCAGCGGAACTAAGGCAGAAGATTTGTGCGAATTGGACTAAAAATAAATATACAGTACCATGAGTGAATAGGGCTCCGAATGAATGGAGCTATCCGATCAAGACATTGAGCTAGCCGCAAGATAACAGCCTGTACTGTTCCCCCATCTTCCATTCCCCATTCTCCTGCGCCATTAATCACTCGCCCTTTGGGGAGGACCCAGGAGCACGATATTTAGCTCAACAGAAGAAATAGACTTAACCACATCACAGTGAATTAGATCGGAGCAGATACAAAATGTTGTATCTTCTACCTCTTGTGGGTTGCTGGTTTCCAGCTTTTTGGGGATGGTGATTGCAGTTGCTGCTATCTGTGAAAAGGTCACCATCTGCAAAGAAACCTGGGATCAATGGTCATTTCTGAGGAAATGTGCCTGCTAGATAGAAGCCATAATGCTTTATAAGAGTCTAAATATTTGCTTCAAGGTCACAATTTCACTGCTGAAAACCAGCATGTTGTGTTTTGGATGCTGGTGCTGCAAGGCACACTTGTCATAATATTTTACAATACTACTGTATTTTTGATCAAATAAATCCAGCCTAAGTGAGCATAAGAGACTTCTTTCAAAAACATTTAAAAGTCTTACCAACCCCGAACTTTTGAACGGTAGTGTATCTGTTTATGGGTCAATGACATGACGGGTAATTTTTTGTCCAAAGGCCTTAATAATAATAAAAACAAAGATATGACATCCAAAGTATGTAAGGTAGTACAACTAGATCTCTTTTATTGAATCCAAAAGGTTTTAATTATATTTTGCTACATATAAAGGTATTTTAAAGATTTTGAAGTGTCAAAAGGTCATTCGGTTTAACCGTCCAAAGGCCAATGCAGCCATTTCATTTGTGATTAAAATATCTTAAAATGTAATAAATGTATATATTTTTTTATTCTGGCATGATTTTATAACATCATCTATCAACGTAGTGCAAAATGGTATTAAAATTATGTGTAGAAGTCGTTTCTTTGTTATGAGAAAGAATGTCCAGAAAAATGAATTTCTTTGATGTCATTCAGAGTAACCAATATAAAGGGACCATTTTGGATCAAGTCATGCGGTCAATATCATGTGAAAGGATGTGACATCATTCAGACACGTGCAAAGGACCACATGGCCATGAAGCAAAGTAATTAACTCTCTTAACTACTTGAAAAATTCATGTTTTCACTTGCTCATACGCATGTCCCGAAACATCAGGTCATTCGGTACAACCGCTATAAAACAGGGAAAATGTTGTAATATTTTAAAAACTTGTACTAAATATAAAATGTTTGATTGTCATTTTGCTAGCTAGCTAGCTAGCTAGATATCAGCCTGTTAGCATTGTTTGAAAATATCGTCATTCGGTATAACCAAAAGTGTCATTCGGTAAAACCGAAATTTTGGTTAAACTGAATGACTTTTTTGGTGAAATGATCTTGTAAAAAATGACAAAAACAGTGTTAATTGATTATAAAAACCACATAATCTCATTAACATGTAATAAAACTTCAAAATTAATTATATCTCCATTATATTTTTTTTAACACTTTTAAAAACCTTATTCGTCAATGACCCTTAAATAAAATATTAAATGCTGCTTAGAAGAATTTTTTTTTAAATCCTTGGAACAGTCTGTACTGCACATTGCTCATTTTGAACTAGCATAAATTCTTATCCTTCAGAAAGCAGCAAATCAAAGATTTTTTTCCACTCTTGAGATCGAAGGAACATATTAGTATTAAAAGGTCACTCGCAGAGTTCAAACAGGCTGTACTGTACCGAGGGCATTATGACCTTCAGTATGAGAGTCTTCTTATTAACATAATCCTGCCCTGCAATTGCTATAGCCAATGACTTGCTGCCCGTCTCCTGTCTTATCCAGATATTTTCTTCTCTTCCTCCTATTACTGTATTTTACATCAGCAGGAAAGCTTCTGCATAGTGACAAATAATAAATAATATCACTGAGGCTCACCAGTCTGAAAACTAAATCATGTAATGAAATCAGACTCATCACTACTGTATGTGTGCTGTTAAGTGACATTGATAAAGGCAGACCTCTTTGATAATCTCATTGCTGTTGGTTACACTGTTTGAAAATTTTTGTCAGCTGTCTCTGCCTTAAGTGTCATACAACAACATAGACCTGCTGCATTAGGTGTAAATTCACCTTGTTTGGCCGATGTGAAAAGGGCATGCTGACTAATTGCCTGGTCTTTGCAGGCTCCTGTGGCGTCTTTAATTCTCTCTAACCTTTACCAGAGATGTGCTCGCCAACAGTGAAGATCCCAGCCTGTATATATGATCCTTATTACTCTCAATTTACTTCAACATTAATAAACTGGTATGCATTTGTGTGTTATTTTAAGTATAGTAGTTATAGTAGTTTACAGTCCCCCTGAAATCAAAATTTAAGTTTTTTAGCTTTTAGTATGAACATACTAACCAGTCTTAAGGTTATGAATAAGCTGGTGTGCTCAAAAACAATGACAAAATTCACATTTAGGAGATATAAGCATTCAAAACTTGCATGACTTTCATGACATCACAGCACACTTCAGCTTCTCATCAGATCTTCTGTCAAATCAAATGCTCTCTACAATCTACAGCGTCCCGCCCCCTACATTATAAATAGATGCTGAAGCTGCAGCTGAAATCGGTCACTTAATTTACTATTTCATTTACATTTACTATTTTCTATATGGTGAATGGCACATAGTGCACTATATAGGGGATAGGGAACAAATAAGACAGTGTAAATATGCTTTCCATTGAGGCGAATGAAGTCTGGTTTCACGTGTCACGCGAACCGCAGCGCGCAGTCTGCTCCGGTCCAGAGACACAAGAGCACAGAGCGGATCATATCACAAAACATATCGGACCCATTTGAATTCTGCACAGAATGCTATATTTTAAAGTGATATGGAGGAGATTAGGAGGAGAAACGGTTAGAGATTAGAAAGAAACTGAGGCTTTATCAAGCTCAACGGCTCTGGCCGAGCTGTAATATAAACGAAACGCTATTGGCTATTTTAAAAAAGGGGAGGAGCTGTTCGATATGTCCTGCCCTTATGTCTTATGTCTTCCTGTTTTATGTCTTCCTGTCTCAGTTGAAATTATGTCAACACATTGAATAATGCTGCACGTTCCAAGGCACTTCAGTGGGCCTTTAAGTATAGTCAGTTATAAACATATTGACAGTTTAACTAACTTGCTCAGAATGATTCTCTTCAAACTGTTGCACCATCAAAAGCAGCTGAGAAAACTGACCGCAGAAGAATAATGTAGTGCTAAATACTGTATGGAAATTTCAAACAAAAGAATCGCTAACATGTTTTTTTTTCAGTCTTCAGTCTTTCAAATAATAATAATAATAACTATAATGTAGACTCTTAACTCTTTCCCCTCCAGTGTTTTTTAAAAAGTTGCCAGCCAGCGCCAGCATTTTTGATCATTTTGACACAAGTTTCATGGCCGCCAGAATATTTTGTTGTATGAATATCTGAACATGCAATATATCAAAAGAAATAACAGACCCTCTGCTTTAAAAATAAAAATAAAAAATAAAAAGTTTTATTCTAGCTTCATGCATTCTATTTTTATCAACATTTTAATGTGGGTAAGTTTCATTAAAAAAAACTAAATTTTAAGCAAAAAGCTGAGACAATCAGGTTTTTGTCAAAGACTACGTCTGGATCGGATTCACAATGACGATCAAAGCATAGATGGAGTAGATTGAGTCCATCAACAGCCCCAAAGCTTGCACAGTCCTATAGCTCATCCGGGGTCGACATTTCATTCTGTAACGTTAGGCAGTTTTGATTTATATGCTGTTTAATCTTTTATGATTGCGTTATTTTACATATGCTTCTGCTTACATATGCTATCAATTGTTTCTGCTTCTTCTTTGCCTGTGTTTTGATGCGGAGATTCTGTATTCTTTTAGAAGATGCGTAATAGCGCCCCCTACCATAAAACACTGAAAACACGGAAAGCTGTAAAATTCCGTCAATGGCGGGCAAGCGTTGTCTCTTAATAAATGACGGAAAATTCCGTCAATGGCAGGGAAAGAGTTAATTTATTTTCTCGAATTGTAAATATCAGCTAAATTAATATAATAATAATGTATTTTCCATCATACAATATTTTTAGTCAGTTGTGTCAATACCTGCTAAAACACCCCTGAAATGAAATACATGCATTGTACTACTGCGTTCTGACATTTCAAAATGCAACAATGCATGAAATTAAGCTTGCATAGAATGAGGCATTTGTTTTTTTACATACTTTCAAACAGCAGGCCTTGTATAAAACATTCAGTTTTTACAGTCTGAACTGACTGTAAACCATCTTAAAATGATAAATTCAAGTTTAAAACAAAATGTATTTTGCTTAAAAATCAATGCAGACAAACCAAAAATCAGGCTCTGGGCAAAAACCGCCCGTGTCAACTGAAGTCAAAGAGCACACGCAGCGTAAAACACATGGTTACGGACATGCACGCAGAGCTGTGACGCTCTGTGGGGGAGGGAGGCAGGAAAACAGTGAGAAGTGTGAACCGTGACTCCTGTAGGAACATGTCCACAGGCCCTACGGATTCTATCAGACCTGAGGAGTCACATGGGCCACGGTGGTGCATTACACACCGAACCCCAACCACACACACAAACACATACAGACCCCGACCCCTCCCCGGCCCAAAAACCCAGTTTTCCTGCAGACATGTATGCAGTCTCTCTTTTTAATGTGGCACGGCTGCGACTCTGATGGTTAGTGGCAGCTCCATCTCCCTGTGTTTCAGTATTTCCCTTTGATAAAGCCCGAGGAGAGAGAAAGAGTGCCAGCCCGACGCCTCGGCACAGGCCTCGCGTCCCGGTGGGGGGTGTTTTCCTCGCTGCTGCTGTGGCAACGACATGTGACAGCAGGAGCACATGGCAAGAGAGCATCTTGGTAAACTCCCCCTGTGCATCTCCATTTGATCCAACCCTTATTCTGGACATCTACACATCCACATTCATGAAAGACCCAAGACAGCCATTTACGTACAGAATAAAACCTGGCTGGTGCGTGTGTTTTTACCGAAAGCCTCACACACACTTGGGTAAAATTAGCCGAATGTGTGGGCACGCACACTGCAATGAGCTTGCTCATAATACATCACCCAAAAAATCCCTCCCAACCAAAAGCCCTCCTACTCTGTATTCAGAAGATTAATCATTTAGCTTCAACGAGAGTTTTTTCCTATCGTTATTAGGGAGGGAAATGATTCCTCTTTGCAATTAGACACAAAACAAGGAAGAAAATGTAAATTTCGGAAAAGTAGTTTCTTGTATTGCGCTAATAAGGATCATTATTAGACATCTTGTGTGGGACTTTAATGATGGCAGTACAAGGGTCCCATGCGTGTCGGAATGGTGAATAGATTAACCTGTGCTGTGAAGCCACGAGCGGAGCATCTAAATAAAATATTCAGAGCAGAGTGCCGAGCGAACAGACTCGGGTCCCAGCGCCAAGCCTCCGCCGTCTGCCGCCCGTGTTAATATTTCAATTACACTCATGAATAAATGAATTAAATAGGTCCTAACATTGTCCCTGTTCCTTTTCTGCAGGAATTACGGCATTGTACCAGATAAGTCTGGCAGGGGTGATAGCAGTTTTTTTTTTTTGGTTGGCCTCAAAGGTCTGTTAGAGAGGCAGCATGTTAAACATCTTTCTCTCAGGCACATCGTCTCCCATGCTAGCGGAAAAATAGAGCACATATGGCACCTCAGGTGCAGCAGTCAAGATGTTTCATGACACGCTCCGGCATGTCTGATGACCATATGATATGATAAACTGAGCTTCACATATTCTCATTAAATATAACAAGCAATTAGGAAATAAGATAAATATATAAATGTTATTTACAGTAGGTGTGCAATCCTGATAAAGGATTCGAATCCCTCCAAGAGCAGCCATTCACTCAATTTAATTGAGTAATTAGTCCAACCAAGTCTAATTAGTTTTCATCAAAACTGTTGACGGCGTGTCTATGAGCTTAGTATTTGTTCATAATAAGCCTAATGACTAAAATAAAGGAAAATTATTTATTTATTTGTTTAATCTGTTATTTCCTTTGCTTATTTCAGTGATAATTGTTGTGTATTAAGGAAATCTGCAATAGCAAATCTAGAAATAAGTGCCGCTCTTCACATTGACTGACACATGGAGTATGCTATAAATCACAAGATTGCTCACTCAATATGGCAGATGTAGGAATGAAAGTTTTGCTTTTGAGTTAAAACAGCCAATATCCAACTAATCACCAGCTAATACCAATTTCAGCACAGCTAGAGCAACATTTATGACACCACTGTTGATTTAAAAAACTATGATTCAAAAAGTTTGGGGTCTCCTGTGCTCATCAAGGCTGCATTTACTTGATTAAAAAACAGTAAAAACTGTAATTGTCATGATCGGTGGCTGTAACACATGCATAAGGGCCAGATTTACTAACAGCTTGCACCAGCACAAACCCTCTTTTGGCGTTAAAAAACGGGATTTACTAAAGACACGCTATGCAAAATTAGCACTGAAAAGGCGTGGACTGAGTTGTTTTTGTGGCTGACCTTATAGCATATGCATTTGTAGGAGTTTCCCAGCAAAATTTATGGGAGGAGAGTATATAAATGAATCACGCAACATGATTTACTAACGTTTGCGCTAGTCAGTTTACTGGTGTTTGCGCCATTATTTAACGCCCAAAAAAAGCATGTCTTAACCCATTTTGTGACATGGCTACAATTGTTGCTGCTAGGAGGAGACACCGCAGAGAACAGAGAGCACGTGGTAGAATGGAGAAAATATTTTCCACTCGTATTAATTTCTTTGGAATGCCAGAGGAAGACGTTATCCGTATATTATATGTAACAAGTTGCGTCTGTGTCGACCCGCAGAGCATCAGCTCTGCTTATTTGCGACCCAGCGCTAATTTGCACTGCTCTTGGTAGATTGCATTGGTCATTATGTAAATGATTTGACTGCATCTGTTCTTTAATCTGTGCATTAGCAGTAGATCACGCGCAAAACTTGCCACTCCCGTCGGCGCATTTGTGGAATTGCGCTCTCACGCTAATTTGCCATGTTTAGTAAATCTGGCCCTAACCGTCTTTAATAATAATTCCAAAGGTTAATCACACACTGTAAAAAATATTTTCATGATTTGTTATCACAACATTTTTTCTTTTGTCAAATCAACTTAGATAATTAATGTAGTTCAGATAACATAATATTTTGAGTTTCTGTTGATTAAACCAATCACCTTCATTGTATTAACTCAAATTTTTAATTTCAATGAACTCAAAATTTTAAGGCAACCAGGTAACGTACTTTTTTAAGTTAAACCAACAATTCTTATTTACAGTGTAATAATATACACAACCACATAAACTGAAATAAGACCGGACAATAGAACACAGGAAACCGAGGGCTTAAATACACAGGGAAAGATTAATTGAAACTGAACAGGTGTTCCCTAATTAAGAACCATGGAAACTAACTCGCAAATCAGGCAGGTAAAACGAGAACACAGAGAAAATGAAACCAAAACAGGCTACACATGACAGTAGTATTACAAATATTATGTCTTCTATGTTAATATATTTTAAAATTGTATTTATTCCTGTGATGCAAAGCTGAATTTTCAGCATCATTACTCCAGTCTTCAGTGTCACATGATCCTTCAGAAATCATTCTAATTTTAGTATTCTTTGATGAATACAAAGTTCAAAAGAACAGCATTTACTTTAAATAGAAATTATAACATTATAAATGTCTTTATTGTCACTTTAATGCATACAATAAAAAAGTATTCATTTCTTTAAAAAAAAACAAAAAAAAACATACTGACTCCAAATTATTGAACGCTAGTGTATGTTGGCCTTAAATGTCAAAAGGCAGCTCACTAGGTTTTTCGAACAGATTTAATAACTGAGCATAAAAGCTGAACTGCCGAACACTTTTGGGGTGCACATGATGTTCTTGTGTATTTGCGTTCCTTGTCTGAATTTTCAGGCCCTCCTCTGCTGTCAGAACTCATTTAGCAGTTTCTCCCAGGCTTCTAGACCTTTCCGCTGCCTGACATAACTGACATTTACATTTGCCCTCTATCAAAGAAAGAGAAACAAGGGTTTAGATCTCTCCACTCCCATAACAATCTCTCTCAAAAGGGCAGCAGAAAAATGACCATCCTCACAGCAATCTTATCAAGCGCTATTTAATCACGGCAGTAAGAGCGAGAGAATCCATTTTCCAGGTTGTCAGCGTCACAATGGGCCAAACTGTCCATTCTCAGTGGAAGAAATGACACAGCACTGGTTTGAATGAACTCTACATTTCACTCGTCACAGCTTTTCCTTCATTCTTTCTCGTCGCATAATTGTTTTCTTTGTGCGCACCTTAACGGAATAACACAAAACGTGACCATTTATTGATGTTGCATTTATTGGTGCTTCTTGTCCTTGGGGTATTTCCACTTCAAAGCGGTGTGTGCAGATAAAACAGAGAGTGGAGGAGAAATGCTAATTCATACAGTTCAAAATGCAGGCATAAAGGACAGGCAGAAATCAATAGAGCTCCCCTGCGCGAGGGAAAGTCAACAGAGCAGAAGAGTCCAGTGCCCGAGCACATAAATAATATTTATGTAGACGGCAGATCCAAACAACCACAGGGGAGCATGTATAATTCTGATTCATACATCTGAGAAGCAATGATCTAGTAAATTTGAGACTCGCTCATTTATTTCACACGAAGAGGCTCAGGGGCAACAGGTCGCCACTGGTGATTGTTAAGCCTTATCTGCGTGATAACCGTGGTTAAACGTAAAAGCACTGTTGTGATGTTTGCGGACAAAAAGGTTTTAAGGCTCTGAACACAGTTTGTTTGTGTCTGTGGGACAAGGGCAGAATCTGTAATAATGCTGAGGTGAAAGAGAACTCATTTGTTAGACATTCCAGTGTTATTCTAGCTTACTAATTGCTGCTCTCTCACCTATTGTCTTCAGTCTACCTGATAGGACACGGAGTACATTTTGCAAACTGAGGGAGAAACTACAGAGCCCAACTAACTGCTGCAGTTTCTGAGAAAAAGGATTTATCAATATAGTAATCTTGTTAGTGATTTAAAAACATGAATGTATTAATATTCCTGGTTCAATACAATTTTATCTGTTGCCAATCTACCTAGAAAAGTATTCCAATCTCAAAGGGGTGATTTATACAACAGTTTAAAGCTTAAATAACACAGTTTTTGTCCAATCAAATGCTTTTAGAACCAGAACGACCATTAACACTTTATTTTGATAGTCAACTTTAGACATTCTACTAACTATAATTAACTTTGCAACTACATGTCAACTACCAGTCATTAGAGGATTAGTAGTCTATGTTTAATTACTTCAGTACTAATTTCTCACTAGAAATGAAATCAAAAGTTGAAAAAATGGTTCAAAAACATTTACACACAAACTGACCACCAACCTCAACTTTCAGATGTCATTTTTACTTTTTAGCTTAACTGTCAAAAAATCAAATGCACAGAATGTTGAGCCATCACAGGCCATGATACATCTATGCTGCCTTCGAAAATCAATCAGATGAATCAGACTTTATTTAGTATACGTGGAGCTATGAATATGCTAATTAGCCCGTCTACACTCACTCACACAAGCTCAGAGATCCACTTGGTCAACTTACTGAGGTAAACGCTGCACAATGGTATAGTTTTTTACAACGTCGGACACATAACTGTAATTAATATGATTACCCTTTTGCTTGACTACGTTATCAAACAGCTAATAATGTGTTGCTAATGCTACACAAACTATGTTCCCGTTCACCATCTCAGTCAGACAGCTGCCTTCTAAAAATCAGTATCCTTAGAAACGCTTTGAACAACTCAGAACGTCAGTGGAGTAAGTTCATCATAACATCGTAATATACATCATACTCCCACTATATTGCTAAATCTACCCAATTTTTCATATCAACAAAAAAAAATATACCATAAAAAACATACTCCCCTGCTTCAGATCGTTTAATGATTTAATGAGTTAATGATATGCTAAAGTCTGCTGGCACATTGACGTGATTGGTTACAAGGTAGTTTGTGATGTAAGAAACACCAGCGATTTCAAACTGCCTTTGGTTCACTGCAGTTTTAAAGAGAAAATACTCAGCAATGGTATTGACTTATGAATTTGCACACAATTTGCATATTAAAAACAACACATAGACATATAAACATTAAAAACTTGATTTTCACCACACGGGGACTTTAAAGATGGCATGAAATGGAATTTTACCCTTTTTCTAAATGAATGTTATTGATCTTATTGTGCATTATTCATTCATGCCTTTTTTAATTTTTAAAATTTGTTTTGACCATACATTTAAGTCAAAATATCATAACTTGAAAATAACAGACATCTCTTTGGTGACATGTGCAGGATTTCTCCAATCATTTAGTCACCTTAAACCCCGTCCCTTTCTTACAATCAGCTACAAGCTTGCATTCAGATCTGCCTCCATCCAATCAACAACCGATGGATAGAACCAAGTCCCACCCTTCTTTTTTTTCTTTTTTGACAATCCAGTTCAACTGAATATACGTCACAATACAGAAGAAAGTTCTGCTGCTACTTTCGTTTCAATGGAACACAGAATATGCTTTCTCATGGAGACCAACTATCAATGTAATACTTTGTTTCTTTGGTCAGATGAAGATTATTGTATTAGAATTGCTTTAGATGCTGCAGTAACCTTGAATAGAACATGCATAGAGCAAAATATGCTCTGCAATTGTTCTAATGGGTCACTGATGGCTCCAGGAAGTTGCCATTACAGTTAATCTTATCTAAAGTGTTCTCACTGATGAAGAAAACAAGGCAAACCATAACACCATATAATTGCCATGCAGGAATCTGGAATATGAAGGAGAATTAATATGTATGCACCCAATTTCTTTGTGAAGCATCTTAAGGTCTGGAATGATCCAGCACACATAAAGTAATGAAATAACAATCACTTCTATTAGATTACAGAAACTGACAACCTTCATCCTCCATCTACCAGCAGAACCACAGTCTGTTTCATTTCAGATATCAATCATGCTAAACTGACGAAAATCTGTTCATGTGGGGCAAAATCTGGCCAAAAACTTGATCCGTGTCAGTAATAATAAAGGGTAAGAGGTTCTCAGCCTCGAACGCACCCTCAGGACTTTACTCCTCCGTTTAATACAGCCTGTTCACATAAGGACTACATTGAACCAGCCTGTCCGCCCTTTTCAGGACTTTGTTAAATGTTGTCAGAAGCCCATCTACAAGGCGTCTCTGCAATTATTCATCCCACCATTTTGTGTAATTATAGACTGTGAGACAGGCGATATGTTTAGCTTATGGTTCAGTGCTTTTGCTCAGAACTTCTCCCTCCCAGTTGTGCGATGCAGTATGCCGAGAGCTTTGTGATGATGAACTTGCCAAAACTGTTGGTGTTCTGTGTCCTTGGCCAAAGCCCAAGAAACTGCAGGCATCCTGCCATTACTTTATCTGTAGTCATCAAATCAATATGAGCAGAAGGGGCATTTGAATGGCAGACCATTTCTCAAGGCAGAAGAGGAGGAGACGTTAAGACTAACATCAGAATTCACCTGAATCCAATCCCAGTGGTCTCCAATCTCATTTGTACTGTGAGGGTGACTGAAAAAAAGTGGAAAATGAAAAGTCTGATCCACAAAACATACTTAATGTCTCTGAAAAGAATTAAAACTTGCAATTAATTAGGTGATTCAGTGAGTTCATTCAGTGAAGGATTCTGCAACTTGCTAGTTTGTGTTTCTTTCTGAATGATTCATTAGAAGATTTAGTTCTTAAGGGTCTTTTTTTTTTCTTGAAACGGACTACACTGGTCAAGTTGTATGTTTTTGAATCACCGAAAAGAACTGGCTCAAAAGAGTCATGAATGTTCATGAATTGAATGCTGGCCACGCTGTTTGTTCTGACTAAAAATATCCGGTTCAAAAGAGTCAACTGTTTGTGAATCGGACTATGCTGATCACACTGTATGTTTCTGATTCATAAAAAAAGATCCAACTCAAAAGAGTCATTAGTTTGTGAATCAGACTTCACCGGTCACTCTGTATGTTTTTGACTGACTAAAAAGGATTATTATTATTATAGCTCATAAGAGTCATTCTTTCAGGAATCAGATTACACTGGTAAAACTGTATGTTTTGATTTACATGCAGCTTGTGAGGATAACTGAACAGAAAGATGTGTTTTCTAGACATTATTTTGCAGTAAACTGACTTTTTATCCCATTACATTCAATTCAGACTACAAGCTCACAACTCAGTAAAACATTTCTTTTGCTGTGCTGCTGTAGATTCAGCAGCAGTGGAGCATCACTGACTGAAGTGCAGGAAACACTGAGGACCTAAACTGTAGAGGATCTAAATTTGGATTCAAGTTGCCCTTTAGAGTGTATGTAAACTACACGCACATGATTCAATCTCAAAATTTAAGAGGCACAAAAAAAAATTGTGTGTAACTCTACCAGTTGAGTTTGCCCTGCACTAAACAGTACAACTTACTAAATTAGCTCAGCTATCCACTGCAGCCATACCTGGGTATGGAGGGTTGACGTGTAAAGCCCTTGAGTAATTTTAGGCAAGAGAGTTTTGGGGTTTAATAAATGAGCAAACTGCACCATTACCACTGAGGCTTGTGGATAGCAGCTTTCCAGTAATACTTCATTAGATGACTGGCCTTCTTTTTCTATACAAGCCACCCCCATCCATCAGGCACCACATACCGCTCTGTGCTCAATGGTCTATGAGATTGTCCATTTAAGGATGAACCCACTAAAGACATACTATGGCTGGAGAAAAAGATTGCGGCAACTTACACTCAGGCTTTGCATTTCTTTGCAATAATAGAATGTGAATGGATGTGATAATGAAAGATATAAAAAAAAAAATAAAAAAAAAACGATACTGCTTCAAAACTAGTCAGTAGATTCAAAATCAACTAGTCACCTGAACAACTAGTCAACTAATGAGGTCTTAAGTACAAATAAGATGGTTTTGGTAGGACTGGGTTAAAAATATTGAATTCTCAATTTTAATCGATTTTCATTTTGAAGAACCAACATCTATTCTTAAATCCCAAGAATCAATCTTTCAGTCTATGCTGCTTTCAGTTGATGAATGAACAGAACATTGTAGCATACCTCCCATCCATTAAATCGAAATAAGCTTTGTGCTTTGTTACTTCTGATATGAAACAAAGTCTCAGCTTTCAAATTCTTTAAATTTTATTTACGAAATTCAAATAATAAATACTGTTTTGGTGCTCTTTAATGTGGCATGACAGATCGCTGGCACCTCAGTTCAAACAGAACACTTCCACTTTACTACTAGTTATAGCACGAAATAAACATGAATAAATATTTGAAGGTATGTTGAAAGATACAGTACAACTACTGAAATCCATATCATGTCACATGTAAGCGCTAAATCAGTGTTTCCACCGAAAGATGCAGAAAAACAGCTTGTAAACAATGTCACATTACATTTACCTCAGAAAAGCCATTTAAAACTCATTAGTCAGTGAGAAAAATTAACTAATGAGAGGAGAGTTTTGCGAAATATATGCACTATATTGCATATTCATTGTATTTTTACTTGACCCGTCATGTTTTCGACAGCCACCACCATTTAAATGTTTATATATTTTTTTAAAAAGTAGAAACACAATTATGTAATGAATTAAAAATGTATTATTATAACGTTAATATTATAAAAACGTACAATTTAAATTTAAGCAGCCTACAAATCAGTTCATTTTAACCTTTAACCTTTTGAGCGATACGGTCCCACATATGGGATTTAGAACATTCAGTGGCGTCACATAACTGCCAGATTCAAACTGTGCTTTCACACTTTGGCTGCGAGACAGACGCGCTCAGCGCTTGTCATATATCACAACTATGCAGTGTTTTCAGCCACATAATGTTTTTTTTTTAAAGGGGTGGTTCATTGCGATTTCACTTTTTTAACTTTAGTTAGTGTGTAATGTTGCTGCTTGAGCATAAACAGTATCTGCAAAGTTACAGCGCTGAAAGTTCAATGCAAACAGAGATATTGTCTTTTAAAGTTATGGCAGTTTAATGCCTACAAAAACGACCGGTTTGGACTACAACAAGACTAAACCCTGCAATTAACATAAACACTGCCCCCGGGAACACGCAAAAAAAGTGGGCGAGGCCATGTCGCGTGCATACAAGTCTTCTTCCTAGGGACGCTGGACAACAGGAACAATGTTTAAAATTTATGTTTAATTCTGTTCCTGACAATTATAATGCTAAATTAGCTGTCTGTGCTGCACATTTTACGGAAGACAGCTTCCAGAATCTACACGAGTTCAATGCTGGATTTGCACAAAGGCTATTACTGAAAGATGGAGCAGTTCCCACTTTAAAAGCAGAAGCTGCTGTTTATGGGCCCCAACCTGTAAGTATGTTTTATTTTTTTATAAAGTTATATAGTTTCTGGGACGTAAACAACGCGGTTTGGCTTCGCTAGCCAGTTAGCTAAATTCTATTTCATACTTCTCCAACAAACGCCTACAAACACCAACAAACCTCTATGTAATCACACCAGCGAACTTCTGTTGGTGTTTGTTGGCGTTTCTGTTATCAGTGTACAGCACTGTTTCATTAAGGCTTTTATGTTGTGTTTACCCACCTGCTCGTTCGTACATACAAATTATATATATAATATAATATAAATTATAACATAATATAATATTTTTAATTTACATTTTTAAAATCGCTCTTTGAGGAAAAACTTGAGGAATCAGCACAGTTCACAGTGTACTGAAAGTGTGAGTAAGAGTGACTGGATGAATGTGTGAGCAGTGGATTTGTAATGGTACTTGCCAGCATCTGCCTGTGGACCACCACATTGCACAGCTGTGACCAGACCATCCGCCCATCCCAAGAGACACACATCCCATGGGCTTGCTTACACCATTTATGCACATACACAGACAGACACACATTTTGCCTGTGCATCAGTGGCTCCTTCTTTGCTGTCCAGGAATTACACAGGATTTAATGTAATTAGAGGACTGACAAGGGCAAACTTTACGCTTATTACTCAGCGCTCGCCCCTGGAGAAAGACAGCATTCACATGGCATTTGGCCAATCTCTAAAGACAAAACCTAAATCCTCTCTTTCAGTTTGTTTACAGTTAGTAACATACATTATGTGTCAAATTAATATAGAGGTGTTTTTCATACTATCCATTTATTTGCATGTAATATCGTTATGAAAAAACACAGATCAATGCTTGTATCTATCATGAAATCACAGAAACACACAAACGCTAGTATACAGTTTACAGTCTACAAATAATAAAATGAAGAACGCTCACTAATCAGGTTCCTAATATGAATCTCATCCGTTCAGACGTGCTCTTAGACAAACCATACTCAAAATAACTGTGTGGGAGGGTCGAGGTCTGACGTTCATCAGTTCAGTTTCAACCAGAAGCCAGACTCAAGCTGTGTCCATTTTTCCCACAGCGTTTTGGAGGGCACTGAGAGAAATCAGCTTGGAAACGTCCCCACCCCCAGTTCTCCTCTTCTGGCATCCAATCAGTCCCTCTCCTCACTGCCTTCAGCAGCAAAAACAATCACTGGGCAAACATTTGTTTTGCATTTTTGGTACAAGCTAGTCCAGTACCTTTTGAAACGCTTGCAAATTTAGCCAGCCAGATAATCAAAGAAACGGATGCCACCTCTAAAAACAGCTGCGGAATGTGTTGGATGAGCATGTCCATGTGTACCGATACTAAATACTGGTGCATTTTGTACTTTTCTAACCAAAAATAAAGCATCTGTCAAACACAACACAACTCAGGTAATCTCCATCACTAAAATATGTCATTTAGCAAAAACAGTCAATAATGCTAGGATTACTGCTCCAAAATAATCCATTACACCTGCCAACATGCTACAGTTAGAGAAACCATAAAATATGCTTTGACATTTTCAGTTAAACATAGTTTTTGCATTATTTACACTTGCATTATTTATTCCCATTCAAGAAAGTTAGCATAAAGTCAACATGTGATGCATTCACAAGCCATTTACTTTCGTAATACATCACATCTAAACAAAACAGGATATTCATCATGGAAAAAAAATGTAGGTTGAAACTTTTACCCATCAGAAATTGACTGTTGAGAAGGCTTTTTGACTGGGACATGGAGGATGAAGGTCAAGTTCACTCACACAAGCATCTTGATGCATCTTAATAGTAATTTGTCTTTTTACATTTTAAATAAAAGAGTGGTTAATGGGCTTGAAACGAACCTGGCTGCCTGACCTGCTAACTTGGACAGCAAATAACATGTTATTGTGCTTAAAAACCTTTTCAGCATCATACTGCATGGTGACCTGAGTCCTTGAAATGTGACCGACTAGGTCAAGGGGCAGCAGAAAAGAATAAGACTAGAATAACTGCTGGCTATGAGTGTGACTCACTAAAAGGTCAGCAATTAGAGACCCGTTTCACAATCCAACAACAAACATTGACTATTAGTTAAACAACAAAAAGTGACACTTTATAAGTGAAGTAAGCCTAAATGCATTAAATTATACAGCAGGTCAACCCACACGAGTCATCAGACACATGGCCTCCTGACCTCTGAAGTATAAAGCGCAGGCCCTCTGTTTATCAGAATGCAAAACAAAACAAAAAAACACGGCTACAGCAGTTTTAACCCATATAATCACAGCATGAGCTTCACAAAATACTGAATTCAGGCTCCAAAGTCTCTGTTATTCTCCCTCACTGTCTGATAAATGAAGGCCTCTATAGGGATATGATCACTTTAAACCTGTTAGTGCTCATTTTCTACACTGTACTTCATAAAAGTCAGTAGAGCAGTTGCAGGGACCCAGTTGATGTCCACATAGTCTCATTACACACAAACAGTGACAAAGAGTGCAGGATGACAGGACTACAGGGCTCATAAATGCTGTAATGTGTCCCTGAATGGAATGAAATCACAGCAGGATCCAATGGAAGTAAGTTTCAGGAGTGACAACCGCATTGAAATACGGGAGTGAATCCCCTAAATTATCATTACATGTGTGTACGGAACACGACTCACTCTCGAAAATGCGATGATTGACAGCTTGGAAACCATAGCGACGTTCTGGCGTCTCTCTTGTTTGGTATCCGTTATTGTAACTAAAGTAATATTACAGTGACAAAACACTCGTTATTTTCAGCAATTTAACTAAACACACTAACACAGTCGATGGAGGCGTCCTGTTTTGTTTATGCTTGTACAGCCTGTTTCATACAGAGCGCGCTCTTTCTGTGTTGCCATGGTCACTCATTATAAGCGTTTTGGGCTTGTTGTTTAAGCTCGTCTCATATAAAGCGAATGGGTTTATGGAGTTATTGAAGTGAGCAGACATGAATCGCGATATTTTGGTCTTATTTTAGCATAAAGCATTTGGAATTATTTCGGTTTATTATGGGCTTATTCTTGTTTTGCTGATTTTTCTAGCAAGATCTGGCAACACGAATGAGTCAAGGCTCGTGCTTTCCCTGTGATTCACCGTGCATACATAAGAGAAACAAGTGTCCGATGAACATTAAAAAACGTCATTAACAACTAGTTGTTCAGTTCGGTTCCGTACACACTGCACAGAATTTCTGTAAATGCGGTTGTCACTACCTGTATTTTTCGGGAGTTAATTCGGTTGTAGAATGCGGTTGTCACTCCCGTATTTTACTGAGCTGTGTGTGTACAGGACGCAATTAAGCACTAAAAGGTGAACTGACAACCGAATTTAGCTGCAGTGTGTACGTGGCCATATTAAGGTCTGGGTTGGTTCGATAGTAAGCAAACAATCAGTTCTCGTTAATCAATGTGTTGGATGCAGGAGAAATGGGCAGGAATAAAGATCTAAACGACTTTGACAGGGGAAAAATTGTTATGGCAGGGTGACTGGGTCAGAGTATCTCTGAAATGGCAATGCTTGTGGGTTGCTCCTGGTCAACAGTTGTGAGAATTTACCAACAGTGGTCCAAGAAGGGACAAACCACAAACCGGAGACAGATGAGTACCGTTGGTCTGATAAGTACTGTTTTCTTTTACATCAACGTGTATGCCATTTACCTGGGCAAGTGATGGCACCAGGATGCACTGTGGGACGAAAACAAGCCAGTGGAGGGAGTGCGATGCTCTAGGCAATGTTCTGCTGGGAAACCCTGGGTCCGGCCATTCGTGTGGACATAAATTTGACATATGCCACCATTTCAGACCAGGTACACCCTTTCAGTGGTATTCCCTGGTGGAAGTGGCCTCTTTCAGCAGTGTAATGCGCCCTGCCACACTGCACACATTGTTCAGGAATGGTTTGAGGAACAAGATGAAGAGTTCAAGGTGTTGCTCTGTGAGATGTTGAGCAACTGTGAGATGCTGGACCAACAAGTTCGATCCACGATGGATCCAACTCGCAACCTTCAGGACTTGAAAACTCCGCTGCTTACATCTTGATGTCAGATACCACATGACACCTTCAGAAGTCTTGTAGAGTCCATGCCTCGGCAGGTCAGTGCTGTTTTGGCAGCATGCGGAGGACCAACAGCGTATTAGGCAGGTGGTCATAATGTTTTGGCTCATTGGTGTATAATTTAACCAAATTTCAAATAATTACTCCCTTTAACCAATGTTATTTTGCTAGATAAATTGAGGTATAGATGTTCAAACACACATATACTATGTCATCTTAAGTCACATTATAGTTTAATTGAATTTGAGCTATTATGGCAATGCTTTTTAGAAAAAGTGTAACTCACTGCGACAACACGACAAGATGCTTTACATAAGCTTGAGGCTCTTGGTATTTTGAGAATAACAGAAATGTATGGCAAGGGCTCAGAGCTCTGCAAGGGTCCCTGCACTCTGTGTGCAAATCTGACAAGATGCATTTGCTCCTCCGTGAGGCGTAAGCTCCAGTGATATCTGAACGCATGACACCAGGGTGGTAGTATGAGCTGGGCTCAAGGAGGTCAAGAGTATCACTTCAATAGAGTCAAGCCCACTTGTCAAGCCCATATGAAAGTCCGTGCCTAATCCATATGAATCGAGCGGTTTAGTCCAAATTTTTTTGAAGAGGCTTGTTCGCTTTATATGATGAACAGATTGAATTTAGGCTTTTATCAACATATAAATATGTCACCTGACTTTTGCAACTATTCTTACATTGAACAGGCTTAGAAGCCTGTATTAGCTTTTGCCTATGCTGGCAAGTTCATACAGTTTTTATAGCAAGTTTTTACTTGCTGGGACCCCTGGAAGAGTAGCCACTATCTAGGTAATGGCTAATGGGGATCCAAATAAACAAATAAACAAATACATAGATTTTTTTTCCTTGAAGTCAGGTGGTGCAACTGCAATGAATGTCCCTATATGAATAAAGCTAAATAAATAAATAAAAAAGCTACAGTTGTCTATTATTGTTCTATTTTTTTTAAATTATTCTTATAAAATGTTAGTTTTAAGCTAAAGATGCTTTATACCTTCAATTATTTTCATGATAATTCTTAAATAATCTTAGATGCCACTATCATATCAAGTAAAGAAAAATCAGTCACACTTTATATTAGGTGTCTTTAACTACTATGTACTCACATGAAAAAAATTGTTAGATGCGATATACTTGATCATGTTGTTTTGCAAAACACTTGTGCTGCTATTAAGGTGGGATACGGGTAAGTTTAGGGACAGGTGGTATGAGTAGGTTAAAGGGTGGGTTAAGGGATTAAAGGGGTAAGGGAAAGGTCAACAGTGTAATTATGGATGTCATTACAGAAATTAAATCGGTTTCTACATTCCGAATGTGATGTCATGTGATTTATTCTGTTTTTGATCAATTTAGTACTTTTACTACAATAGACACTATTAACTAAAACACTTGTATGCATTTTATTTTTATATGTAATTGAAATGGGGGGGAAAAAATCCAGTATTCAGCATATTCCCTGTTATTATTAATGTTGTCAGGTGGCACAACTGATCATCAGGTGGTGCAACCATGTAAATTCTTGATTTTAACCAACAAATAATAGGTCAAAGTGAACAAATGGCTGAAAACTATAGATTGTGAATAGTTAATGTGCTGAATGCATTTGCTGGTATACTTTAAAAGTAAAACTGAATGCTAAAGATACTAAATACCTAGCCACTAGAATGCAATAATTATAAATTAATATGAATAAAATACACAACCACAAAATAATAATGTGTTATGTACTGTAGACACTCTAAGGGTTACTTTGCTAAGATTTCACAATAAAATTAGGAATATATATATATGCAAAATATTTGGTTGTACCACCTGACAAAAAAAAAAAAGAAAAAAAATAATTTAAACACTTTGAAATGTTATTTAACAATTGAAACTTGTTTAAAAATATGCATTACATCAAGTTTGAAAAGTTTTTTTTTTTTTTTTTAAATACCTTTTTTGAAGCTTTATTTTTTGACCCAGGGACAGAAATCCCTCAGATTTCATTAAAATATTATTATTTGTGTTTCGAAGATGAATGAAAGTCTTACGGGTTTGGAACGACATGAGGGAGAGTAAATTATGACAGAATTTTCAATTTTTTTGGGTGAACTAACCCTTTAACAAATGTATAGTCACTGAGCTTTAGAATGGGCAAAAAGCAGGTTGGGGATCTTTTATCTCTTTTCTTTTGCTGAAAAATTTTGAGGGGCAATTGTTTAATTAAGAGCCACTCATACCTCCATCAGAGCAATAAGGAACATAGCGGTTTAGTCTGAAGCAAATTCATTTCTCTAAATGTGAAGTACTGAATCCACATTGATATCAATTATATACCACAAAGAAGCAAAAAAAAAAAAATCACTTCCATAAAGGAGAAACTACAGAGTCTACAGATCTGAAAGATATATGACTGTGCAGGTAAATAACCACTACAACAGACAAGAGTTGAGCCCTTTTCAGGATAATAGCGCAATAAAAGTACATCAATGCATTTTTCTATTTCTATTTGTGGCCCGCTCACTATTTAAGTGGATGACAACTATTTAAGGCAAACAATATCATTTACCACAGATGAAAGTGGACCCCTACAAAAACGATGGGCATCCCTGCTGTCTGGATGATCTAAGACCAAACCGTGACCTTTAGTACAACTAATGATCTCCAGTCCACTGAAGATACTGAGGGGGTCCTTCGCAGTGCAAATGTTACGTGGGCTTCTCTCTTTAATTTCTTTCCAGATCTTTCAAGTGGATCTGTGAAAGGCTAAGCGCTGTGGGCACGGCCAGCAGCACCCAGGCGCAGGCGAACGGATGGGTTCTGCCTGTCTGGGGATGCGTTGAGAGGGGATAAAGGGATAAAGAGCCTCTGCTCTGGGAGTGATTACTTACATCTGCCCTGTTAAATCCTTGCATGCATACGCACTGCTACTACTGTTTGCTTTGTTTACAGTTTGCGAGTGTTGTGTGAGTGTGTGCGTATACACAGGTTTGGCTATACTTGTGATGGCCAAATGTTTGAAAATGATGCTACAAACACAACAAAACATGTGATAAACTATCTGGTGAGGACATCTAAAGTGGTCAACACTATTAAAGGCACACTATGTAAATTTTCGCCGCTAGAGGTCGCTTATTCAAAACAAAGGCGTAGGTTGATGATGCCTTGATTACGCGGAATCATGGGAGGTGTTGTCTTCACATCTACAGCTGGTGGAAAAGAATCGGAATGGGACTCGGGCAGAAATCATGTTCATGGATGAGATTATTAACGTTACTGTAGTATGAAGCAGAGCAGGAGCGATTGCTAATGAGAGACGAGCGCGAGACACATCTCGAGAGCAGCGGAACTTTTATTATGCCGCAGTCGCCACTTCTGCTTCTTCCAGTCAAGCGTATGTGGGGTAAAGCAGCGCTGTTTTATCATATTAGATACATTTGTGTGTTGAAAGTTGTTATAATGCTACTCTGAGTTTGCTCGGCGGATAGTATGAGACACTTGTTGCACACTGCAGTAATCTAGATCGATATTAGGCATGGTAAAACATGGTACTCGCTGTAAATCAAGAAAGCGAGATTTAAACAATAAGACTTACTGTGTTGAGCTATATAACATAATTTGTTTTCTGTCGATGAATGTATCCATACAAACAGCTGCTCACCTGTCTAATAAAACACATAATATATTAAAGCGTCTTTGGTGTTTCCATGTTTTCTACAAAATAAAACCAGAAACCAAGGGTAACGCGGCTATGATGTCATTGATAGGCGACGCACGGACACGGTCCATGTCCTTTTTAAAATTACTTCATGTGAGTTCAGTGGTTCTACCTTAATATTATAAAGCGACGAGAATATTTTGTGTGCACCAAAAAAACAAAATAACGACTTTTTAACAATATCTAGTGATGGCCGATTTCAAAACACTGCTCCGTAGCATTATGAATCTTTTGAGTCGAATTAGTGATTCGGATCACGTGTCAAACCACCAAACTGCTGAAATCACGTGACTTTGGCGCTCCGAACCACTGATTCGATTCATAAAGCTCCAAAGCTTCATGAAGCAGTGTTTTGAAATCGGCCATCATTAGATATTGTTAAAAAGTCGTTATTTTGTTTTTTTTTGGTGCACAAAAAATATTCTAATTGCTTTATAATATTAAGGTAGAACCAATGTACTCACATGAACTGTTTTAAATATGTTTTTAGTACCTTTATGGATCTTAAGAGAGGAAGTACCATTGCTGTCTATGCAGGCCTCGCTGAGCCATCGGATTTAATCAAAAATATCTTAATTTGTGTTCCGAAGATGAACGAAGGTCTTATGGGTGTAGAACAACAAGAGGGTGAGTAATAAATGACAGAATTTTTATTTTTGGGTGAACTAACCCTTTAAGTTAAATTTATATGTATAAAATTCGATTTTCTATATAGCCTGGCTTTACTGGAGTTAGCACATTTTTTATTGGACAAACGCCAGTAATAAGTCTGTCATTCACCCTTCCCTTGCATATACAAAGTGTTCTAGTGGCCTATTCTCATTTACATAAATACATTAATGCATGCAAGCATGGTTACTTCTTAGATCTTGTTAGATTACATGTTAGATCTAAGAATGTCTGAACTGAAATCTGTTCATCTTGCTGCTGTAAGCTTTCAAATATTGATATATTCAGCTCATTATTACAGAGAGTGTAAAAGAATATTACTTACAGCCTTTCAGATGCATAAATTCATCATGTCCAAAAATCAAAGCGAAGACAGCAACAATGTGTGATTGTTCAAAGAAACAGTTTTGTTTAACAAAATGCTGGTAAATCAATATGACAATCAATGCACAATAGATTGCTAAAGATTCACCGGACATCTGAGGTCATGGACCTTCATCTCAAATGCGTCAGCTTAAAGCATGCATGCAGAGCATGTAGCGACAGTCTGTTTTAAATCTAGTGAGATAGCTTCCACAGATATTTTAACGCCTTGGTAATTTACACTTTGATAATTACGCAAACGTTGTGCTACCCATTTTCCCGCGCTTTCTCATTTCCCTGTTGTAACACATATGAAAATAAGGTGATAAATACTGATTGATTAGCTTAGCTTCTCTTCTCCCCGGGTTATCACACCACCACAAATAGTAGATAGTGAGATGCCAAAAAGTGCCTTGTGCACAAAGGAGTAATTTTCACATTTGTTACTGTCACACAAAAAAAAAAAAAAACAATAAGAGCATGAAATTTAATATACACTTTATTAAAAGAATTTCCTGTGGGCCTACCCTTTGCCCACTGTCTTATTTAGCCTATTGGGCTAACAAGTTAACAAGTTAGTCACTTATATTTATTAAGATTTAATTAACTTAGACAATATATGTTATCAGTGCTGCAGAACTATAAACTATCATGTCATATTAAATGACCTTTGTTATAGGTTGGATTTACATCGATATGACAACATCATGGGCAACGAGTAACAAAAGGTTCAATCGATCCATTTACTAATCAATAAACGTTTGTTCCATTTGGTATTACTGATACTTAAAATTTGTATTAAGTACTCAAAATTTGTATTCATCCTTGGGTCATGTAGAGAAAAAAGACGGTTAAATTAATTACTGCCATCTTCAGGTATAAGGAAAACCAACACTACCCTGCTGAAAACACACACACACACACACACACACACCTTAAGCCAGCCTAAAATACTTTGTTGGTTTTAGCTGGTCTCTTCAGACCAGACTTTTTCCTCCTAGGTACTTTCAGTAGCTAGAAGACCAGCCTAAACCAGCTAAGACCAGCAAACCATCTTAGGCTGGTTTATGCTGGGGTTTTTTTTTTTTGTTTGTTTGTTTGTTTGTTTTTTCAGCAGGGTTTAAAAACGGAACTCTAATAATAGCAAAGAAAATATTTCTTCTGTTTCGTATACCAGTCTACATGAATTAACAGGTTTGTGTACTAGCTTTCAGATGTAGAACTGGGAGTGCTGAATAAAACAGCCACAAACCACAGACAAAATGAAGAGGAAGAGGAATACTAATCTATAAAGAGAATTGATTTTCTGTAGGTAACTGATCAACGATGTAAGAACGGCACGAGCCACTGGCACGTGCGCAGCTCATCAAGACTATGCAACACCTGTACACTTCACTAACACAAACTTGATAGGCTTTGCCTCCTCCAAACACCTGACAGAAAACAATCGCTCGACATTGCACAAACCCCAGAAAAATCGCGTTTTCCACATGAGCGCGCGCCGAACGCACACTGCCCGCAGTTTACCCCCGCAACATGCACGTACACATTAACGGACGCATTTACCTCAGTGTCGTAGATTTTGGTGATGAGTGAGAAGGAGTACTGCCTGGACTCGCGGATGTGCTGGATGGCCAGCTGAACGGCCGGCTCGATGCCTTGACTGATGCTGCTCATCAGCGCTGATTCATTCATCGGCATCAGGACCATGATGGGCAACTTCTCACCATCCCTCATGTACCAGTTGTTGTCCAGGCCGTGCCTTGTGTAATCGTTGCAAACCTTCGCCAATGCAGGTTGAAATCCCCAGACGGACAGGAGTAGGCATCCCGACAGAAAGATCATGTCACATCTGCAGTCCCTCCGGGACGGAGCCATGCTACCGAACAACTGAGATCCACCTTCTCACTGTCCTGGCATCGCAGTCTTTAGGTTCCTCTTGGATGCTGCGATCAGTCAAAGAGAAAAGACATGATATGCAATAGTAGAGGCTCACGCGCACTCGATCTCGAGAGTAGAAATGATGCGTAAAACCAGAGGGTGTCCAGTCGCAGGGGTTATAAACTGAGCTGCTTCCCCTGTTAGTGTTCCGCACAGGTCCTTATCAAATCCTATCCGACCCAATCCTTCCTTTCACCTCCAAAAGACCACCAAATGCGCACATCACAATCAACCGCCTGTGCGTTACGCAGAGGTGCGCGCGCTCTGATTTGAGTCAACCGCTATTGCGAATGTAACAGCCGAATATATTCCAGGCAGCTGAGGAGTTGCATCCCTATGTGGAAAGCGCATAGGTGAGGTGGCGGTATGTAAAGGCAATCCGAGTGAGGATATCCGTGCAACTCCGATGCTGCTGCTTCGGCGGATGCGCTTCACTTCTTTCGCGCGCTGGCTGCGCTGTGCATGTATGCGTGCGCGCGTGTGTGAGCGCGCGCGACACAGGCAGAAAACATTCTCCACCGCGAGCGATGTTCACTCAAAAACAACCGACCGACAGACCGACAAGGGAGCTGTTCACTCGTAACGCGTTCAATACTGTCCCCTCTGAGGTAATGTGTAAGGTAAATTGCCCACCTGAGCCCAATAGAGTGCTTTATATAAAAATATGTATTCAGAATGTAAACAAAACAGGAGCGGCGTCGAGTGTCATATAAGCTAGATTCATCCGTGAGCAAAGAGTTGACACCTTACAATTAAGTCAAATCATATTACACATTGTTTTTTGGCCATCGACAGAAGCCGACAGCAAAATAAACACTGCCACCTAGCTATAACAGCCCCGTATGTGAGTAAAGTTCACTTTTCTCTCAAGTTACTGCGCATCAGTTCTAACTGAGCTTAAAATATGCGCCTCTCGGGCATTTAGAGTTTAGCTAGATTTGTTTTGCTATGGAAATATGATATTCTACTCACCGGAAGTCACATCTGGCTGAAGACTTCTTTGACCTTTTTATGACGGTTGGCAAACCAGCTTTTGGCGCATATTCCGCCTCTGGCTGAAGACACGCGAGATTAGGCCAATTTCAACGTTTCGGTCCGTGGTGCTGAAAAACACCAACTCTGCGTGGCTTTGCTTACTGTCAGCACCTCGTTTCATATTTCAGGCTAACCTAAGCTTGAATTAACATATGTTAATATTAACAGCATTGTTGAAATGGATATCTAAATATGTTTTACACATAATTACCAAGCAAGGAAACAGAAAAGCAACGTACTACTTGCATTTAAATGACTGTAAATGGGAAGTTTTTGTGTACTGTTTTCAATGAGAACTTGCTTGAACTCCACCCTAGATGAAGTAAGGTATGTAGTAGAATAAATATATTCCTGGATGTAGCCTGATACATTCATCATATTGTGTTTTTGCATACTGTATTAAGGAGGTTCACATATTCATATGTGCCCTGCAGTATGACATGCTGTACTTAATCTAATACTATTTTAAACATAATTTTCTGATTCTCTTTAATCATACATGTCGTTTTTCATGAGAAAATATTAATTATGAGACTACATGGAATATTAATATTTATAAAATTTGAATTGTTACACCAGCAGGACTATTTCAGTGAACTGCAAAAAAGCTAAAAGGTGACTAAGAATAGTGAAAACAGATTAGATAGATAGATAGATAGATAGATGCAATTCACTGCATCATAGTAGAGCTCTGACACCATTAAACAAGTATGATACAAATGATAAGAGCGCTATAAATATGAGTACCATAGAGTCCTAATACAATAAATCATAAAAACAGCCCAGCACCGGAGTGCACCATCAGCGTATTGGTAAACTGAGGGCTCTTATCTTACTGGTTCAAGCACTATACTTAGCCTTACTGGCTTCGTTCACCACTGTCTGTGTATTATTTTCTGTTGTGTGATTTCTAGATGAAGAAATAGGTCAAGTTGTTGTCCCATCTGTTTGCTTTATGCGAGACACCTCCCTCTTTTCTGCTAGAGAATATGATAAGAAACTCAAGCACAAATGTGGTGGATTAAAATACAGGGACACAGAAAGTGGGAAGATCAAGCTAAACGATTATATAAACATTACACTTTAAAATAACTGCTTTATATTTAAATATATTTAAAAATGTAATTTATTCATGTGATAGCAAAGCTGAATTTTCAGTCTTCAGTGTCTCATGATCCTTCAGAAATCATTCTAATATGCTGATTTGGTGCTCAGAAAGCATTTCTCATTATTATCAATGTCAAAAACAGTTGTGCTGCTTCATATTTTTGTGAAAACCAATACATTTTTCAAGATTCTTTTGGGAACAGAAAGTTCAAATGAACAGAATTTATTTGAAATAGAAATCTTTTGTATCAATATTAAAGTCTTTACTGTCACGTTTGAACAATTTAATGCATCCTTGCTGAATAAAAGTATTAATTTCTTTAAAAATTAAAAATAAAACCTGACCCCCTGCTTTTGATACTATATTTTGTGAGATAGATTGACAAATATATATTGTGAGATAGAATGAACATATATAGACAATATAGTCTAAAAGTACAGTATTTATTATATAGAAGGAAAACAAATTATCCTTTGTTATCTCAACTTATACATCTTATGCTTTTTTTTTCTTTTGTGGTGACGTCTTAAAGAACCTGGATTCATTTATGCCCTGAAGATCCTGTGAAGTCCACACTTGATGCAGGTGAACATACAGCTATCTGCCGACTTGCCACACACACACACAGTCCTGTCTGACATGTCTCCACTTAATAGAGATTAATGGGACAGCCTGAGGACATTCTTCAGTGCAGCACTGACAATGCATTCCTGCTGGATGCATCCTGAATTTTGAATGTCAGATATTTAAAACAGCGTGAATGAAAAATGAAGCCTTATGAAGCAGCCATGCCACAAGTTCTCTCCAGGTCCAGCCATTTATTTCAGGAAATGATATCATAAAATGTTATCAGATTATCTGTAAGTGATATTTCAGCAAATATTCATTAAAACATTTGATTTATGGCATGTAATTTCTACAGGATAACAGAATTTGGAATCAGGAAAATTTAAAAAGTTTGGGGTCAGTAAGATTTTTTTTAAAGAAATTAATGCTTTTATTTAGCAAGGATGCATTAAATTAATCAAAAGTGTCAGTAAATGCATTTGTAATGCTACAAAAGATTTTATTTCAAATAAATGCTGTTCTTTTGAACTTTCTATTGATCAAAAATGTATCACGGTTTCCAAAAAAATATGAAGCAGTTCAACTGTTTTCAGCATTGATATTAATATGTTTCTTGAGCAGCAAATCAGCATATTAGAATGATTTCTGAAGGATCATGTGACACTGAAGACTGGCGTAATGATGCTGAAAATTCAGCTTTGCCATAAATGGAATAAATTGCATATTTAAAATTATTTAAAAAGGAAACTTTTATTTTATATTGTAATATTTCACAATATTACTGTTTTTACTGTATTTAAAAGCAACATTGGTGGGCAGAAAAGACTGACTTCTTGAAGTTTCTGTATTGAATCAAATTTAAAGGTACACTATGTAACTTTTGGCCCTCTAGCGGTTAAAAAACAAAACTGCATGCATTTGCAGATGAAAATGATTCTTTATCATAACTAAAAAAAGGAAAGAGAGATTATCCTACTGCTCATAAAACACGGCTTAAGAGATATAACCAGTTTAGATGGAAAGGATCAAGATGAATAGCTGTTACTATAACCATTAATAGACATGGTATATCCTTGAAAATAAATTCCAGCACAGTGCTATAACAACCATATTAAAAAGACCCTTCACAATAGATAATGCTTTACAATGAACTATGTTAGAGAGCTACATATGGAAATTTATCTGTTCAATAATATATCTTACTCACCTGTTGAGTAATAAACGCCATCTCCGTGTCGCTTTTACAACATTTCAAATCCCTCAGTTCTCGCCAACAGCCAAGCTTATGTTGATTCCTGTTTTATTACGAGCTCACATTCTCATTTTGCCAGCAGACTCTCCTCTGTTCTGCGTTTTTTTAAAACAGATGGTTTGAGATTTAGCATTCTTCATGTCAACCTGTCTTGCTCGTTGTGATAACTAACCAATGCCACTGCCACACCATACACACATCAAAGTAGCCAGAGCAACTTTTCTCTATTTATGGATATGACGAGACACGCACACGAGTGACGTATGTACGCAATTTCCCGCAAAAACCATCTCTACAGGTCTAAAACATGAACACTTATAGCAGGCTCACTATAGTGAATCAGGGTAAGACAAAAACACATTTTGGAAGAAGGATTGATGATGTATTGACATTTTTTTTTATATTTTGAACAAAAAAAAAAGTTACATAGTGTACCATTAACATGATGTCCCTTTTTAGCACTACAGCTCTTTTTTACACACTCAAGTGTCACCTGAGCAATGTCATTCTGGGTAAAAAACAGAAATTTTGCTCATAAGTGGAACACTGGCAAAGTCATCGCAGCTGAGCACAGGCTCAAATTTCAGTGGTCGTGCTCTGGTGAATACTCTATGAGCTGCTAAAGCCATTCTGTAGGCCTCATACCTTTTCTCTGTGATTCCACCGGTAAGACAGCTTCCATCTCTGGGGAAGGTTCCTCAAGTCTCTCACCAAAATTGGAAATGAAATTGCAGTGATTAACTTCTATGCTCTCAGAGCTTTCAAACCTTTTTGAGCTCTGAGACTGCAGCTTTTGCACTTCCAGAGCAGGCCTGTGCCCAAAAGAGTAGTTTCAGGAGGATGAATAATACACACTTTTAGGAACACTTTATTAGAAAGCAGAACATGAATGCTGTTGACCTTGAAAAATACCAGCACAAGACTAATCACAGTGTAATCACAGCCTCTTGAGTCTTGGTGGTCTGTTGAAAAAGGGGCCATAAGCTGTGATGTATTTCCATAGGTAAAAAGATGCAATTGTTCTTATTTGTTTCTGGCACACATATGTTGGGAAGGTTTCAGGGCTGTTGAAGAATTGAAGTCAGAAGTCCTAGTTTTGTGAATCCCATGCATACCAACTACTTTATGATTGATTCTCACCCCATTTACAACAGACTGTATAAAATATATATTCTATATGGAGGTAAACTCAATTCATACAGCACATGAATTCAGTTGTGTTGTCAATAGATTTAAGAGAAAATGTATATTATTGATCCAATGTACATCCACAGCACAGTCCTTTACACTAGCCAGCTGAGGCAAAGAGTTTATGAAATTAATTCTGGCATGGAAATTACCTTAAAATATAAAGAAGTCAGATGGGTGCATGGACTTTTTTGTGTATCTTGACATAAATAAACCTATTTCTATTGACAACCATGTGTCAAATCTGTGATGGACCAACCCTAAAATAATGACACTTCTTGACCTCTCTTAGCTGTTTCATTTATCCTGCTTGGAGATTCTTTCCCTATACCGTTCTCTAGATTACATACAGATTAAGGATTAAATTGATGGGAAGACAAGAGAGTGGCCTAATTCTTAGTTTCAGACCACTACATTTATAGCCACAGTTTCAGGGCAAAAATTTCCTAGCATGTTAATATTCCAAGATTTTTGCAGGACTGCAAAGATTATGTGTTCACCGCTAAGAGATGTTGTTATACTGATCTCAGAAACATGGCTAATAGAACTGTGCATAACTTACTTTTTTCAAGTTTTTCACCATGTTAATCGCTGTTTAGCTTTTTTGCACTTTTCGCTTAGTCCTGCCTTGTGACAAATTAATTTATATTCAAAAAACATAATATTGTGAAATATTATTAAAATTGTTCTATTTCATTGTATTACACACACACACACACACACATATAATTAAAATATTTATATAATAAATATAACATTTATAATTATTATATTTATATTAATATATAGTATAATATATAGGATATCAAATGTTTAATTTATGTATATATATATATATATATTAATTACATTTAATTAGTTACATTAATTTGATCAAAATTGCAGTCAAAAACATTACTATTGTAAAATATTATTAGAATTTTTCTATTTCATTGTATTTTACACACACAGACATATACTGTATGTATGTATATATATATATTAAAATATTTATATAACAAATATGTCATATTTATAATTATTATATTTATATTAATATATCATATTTATATTATTCATTTATATATACTGTATATCAAATGTTAAATTTATATATATAATACAAATTTTGTATAATAAAAAATGTTACATTAATTTGATAAAAATTGCAGTCAAAAACAGTACTATTGTGAAATATTTTATTATATTTTACATTATTTATTGTTTCTGTAATGACAAAGCTCCGTTTTCAGAGGCCATACTCTAGTCTTCGGTGTTAATTATATTAATATTTAATATGATGATTTGAAACCTTTCTTCTTCTGCTGCTTCTTATTATTATTAGTTAAAAATGGTTCTGCTGTTTAATGAAGTGTGGATTCTATGATGAATAGAAAGCTCAAAAGAACAGTATTACAGTCCCTATATCATCCTATTTAGCTCTTTTGTCAAGCAAAATAAAAGCTCTCAAATTTCTGGCCCCACCTTCATCTTGTCGGAGGGAGATTGACTACCTCCTGAGGCCTTCTTCCCTACTGACTGTACAGCAACAACCCCCAACAAACAACCTGATCAATATGGTTAAGTGTCTGTGGAGAGTTCCAGCAGAGTCCAACTCCCTGTCACATCCATCACCTGCAAGGTTCACCATCAGTAAGAGACTTCCACTCTTCCACTGCACTCAGACAGATGCTTGGCTGTCTTTAATGTGAGCAAAATATTGTCCAAACTCAAGACTTCAGGTTGAAGCTGATGAATTCGCAGACAACTCATTTTCCCAGCAACTCTTGCACAGAGGGAGCCAGAGAATGTTGTAAATGTGTCTCAGTGCTGTTTCAGCATACTGAGCCTTCGACCTGTATGTGTTTGAGCAAACAGATGCTCTGTTCATTAGTGAATGTGCTGAAGGCTCACCCTGTTTCATGCTGCTTAAAATAGAAGAGAACAACACTCATTTCGTTGCTAACACTACCATATTTTTGCATTCTGCTGTTTATAGATATATGCTGTTTATAGATTTATTTTCTTGCTTGTTCTGACCAGAGGCATATAACATTTTTAATAAAAATAGTAAACGAGTTAACAAATAATAAAATAAAAAAAATAAATAAATTAGAGAAAAACAAAGTATAATAAAAATCTATATTTTTTTTAACTGGAAATAATTAAAATTTCTGTCCAGCAGTTGGCGAAGATGTTCACTTCTACTAGTGTTAATGGTGGTTGGCAAACCAACATAAAAGGTGCTTTTCCGCCACCTACTGAATTGGAGTGTGAAGCGCTAGATGGTGTACAGGAAAGCATTAGAGCTTATTTTTTTCAAATCAGGAAGTTAGCATCACCCTGGTTCCCTTGACAAAAAAACAAATAGGATTTTGCATTGGCTTTTGGATTATTGCAGAAAAAAAGCATTGTGACCAAGTTTATGATTCTTACATGTTTTGTTCATCGTGATAATCTTCATAAATGAACACAACATGAATTTTGAAATGAAAGCAAATTATCGAGTAGATGAGTTTACCTGTTCGGCTGATGAATTTTAATGTCTCCGACAACCTCTATACCCATTTAGCCTCTTGTTAGCAATTGCCTTTTTCAAGAAAAATAAAAGCTTTAAAAAATCACGGGGGTATTACTGATGTATTTTATATCATAGAATAAAACATAAAATATTTTGAGATTGTGTTCCCCACAGACCTTATTTCAGGCATTTAACCAAAAACCCATTGAAAAAAAGACAGAACCGGAAGTGCTAAAATGCTAGTTTCCAGGTTTTGACCTATAAAAATATGTCATCCCTGCAGAACTCTATGGGGGGACATTTGCGTTGTACAGTTGCTTAAATATAGAGTTGTTTTTCACCAAAACTGATCGGTAAAAAAAAATAGCAAGCTGTATTTCTTTTGCTAACTTTCTTGATTGCTTTATTAAAGGGATAGTTCACCCAAAAATGAAAATTTTGTCATCATTTACTCACCCTCATGTTGTTCCAAACCTGTATGAGTTTCTTTCTTCTTTGAAACACGCACACACAAAAAAAGATATTTTAAAGAATGTTGCTGGTAACCAGACAGTTGACGGTAGTCATTGACTTCCATAGTAATTTTTCCCCCCCCTACTAAGGAAGTCAATGGCTACCATCAACTGTTTGATTACCCACATTCTTCAAAATATCATCTTTTGTGTTCAACAGAAGAAAGAAACTCATACAGGTTTGGAAAACTTGAGGGGGAGTAAGTTATGACAAAACTTTAATTTTTGGGTGAACTATCCCTTTAAGATACAACTTTAATGTAACCAAACAGATCTCATTTACTACCATTGTGGGAAAAATAAGTACTATGGTAGTAAATTGGGGGCGAGATCTGTTTGGTTACTGACATTCTTCCAAATATCTTCCTCTGTGTTCAGCAGAACAAAGAAACTCATACAGGTTTGGAACAACTTGAGGGTGAGTAAATGATGACAGAATTTTCATTTTTGGGTGAACTATCCCTTTAAGCATTTGCTGTATTGCCATTATATTGAATACATGCAACTGAATATTCATTAATATAAATGAACAATCAGTTTTTATACATATTCATCTACACATTCTTTATAACTTCAAGCAATAAACCTGAAATGCGATAGATGATGTCAATGACAATGTGAGAACCAATTAAATAAATGATTTTAAATCTGGTGCAACAATCTCAATTGAAAGTGAAATTTTAAAACTCTGGGGAAAAAAGGGAAAGATTTTGAGCAATTACCGATCTCTGACATTTCTCTTGCACAAAGTAATCGTATGGCTTTCAAAAGAGTGAGTAAATAATGGCTATTTTATTTTAATTTTGTATAGGTTTAGTTTCAGTTAACTATACTAATCCTGATCAGGATATTTCCAGCCCTTTGGTTTCAAGACTTTTCCAGCCAGCTGAATGATGACAGTTCTGAGCTGGTTTGTTGGGACTCAGATCCAGCCATGATGTGACTAGCCTGAAGGCTCCTGAAATACCCCACGGATGTCACAAGCCTCAGAAGCTTCACATGACATGTCGAAGTGAGTCGTGTGGTCCTCAGTCACTCACGGTGGCTGTCGGTTCTGGAAAATTAACCCTGCATCCATCCAGCACACACCACACATCTCTCCGTCAGCCCTCCAGACATCAGGTCATCCTCCTTGAGTCATCCTGCTCCAACTCCTCAGGCTGGGACTGAGAAAAAAAAAATCTACGATGGCTTGAAACAAAAAGGAGCTGAAATCCCCTCAGGGCCATGGCCACGGCCACACAAGCAAAGACACCGAATTAATATTGAATGAGCATGAAATTATTATAGTGTGGAATACTATTCTATGCATTGCTTTCATTGCGAGTCGAGTATTCGGACACTATCTGCTGCTAATCATATCTCACTTTTACAGCACACATGACCGTATCTCACCTCAAAATGCTGAATAAATAGACGTTTTCCATCTATTTTTTATTTAAGTTACATCTGTGACCTTCAACCAAATACATTGTTTGTTTACCTTACAGCTCTCAAATCGAGCAGATTTAGCTTCTGCCGTCTCTGCAAACAAGGTGCTATTGAAGCAAGCCATGTGTGGAATCAACAAAGGCTGAAACACAAGGGGGAGTTGCAGTGAAGGAAGGCAGGTAAATAACTCTTAGGCCTCTGGTAAAGTACAGCTTGTTTGGAACAGCTCAACATCAGGAGCAGACCGATAAAAAGCACTACCTTTGTGTGGATAAGCAAAAGGATCTCATTAATAATTTTATGTACTTGTATGGTACATAAAGTTTGATTCTTGCAAACTTTCATTTTTGTATGTTTGCAAAGATTCTGAAAGATACATTGTTAATGTACTGACATCTACAACGTATAGTATTTGGCGTATGAGATGTAAAACAGTGCAAATACATATATTCTACATGGTATTTCCAAACATTTACTTAAGCAGAAAAATAGGGTAGGGTGATTCGTCTGCGGTTCTGAATGGTATGTTTCTATAGCTGCATCCTGATTCAAAGTCCGCGAAGGTCGAACCGAACTTTGTTAAATGTGATGGTCTAGCCAACGGGGATTGCTCTTTTGTCGCCTAGCAACTGTGACTGCTGCAGTTGGCGAGCCACAGTAACTTTTGTACTGGACTTTTCTGAAAGTGATAATCAACTGTTTGAAAACAAAACAAGGCTCACGGCCTGTCTAAATATTGTGACCTTGGTCCATTTATGTACATAATGGCCCTGTCTCAAATGGAACCCTAAGCCCTCACAATCTTCCTCTGAGTTCTCAATTTTGTGACGTAATGTTGTCGGGTAGACGCCTGCTGTGAAAAGTGCGCATCGAGGGCGCATATCGGCCATAAAGGGCTCGCAGGCACCGTTACGAAACCTAAAATGACAAATGAGACACCCATACGGTCTTGTAGACTTAATGGACATGCACACACAGTGGCCATTGTAAGTTCACAAGACTGCAAGTGCACATAATAATAATAACAATAACTTCATTTTTCTATAGCACTATAAAAGAGCACAGGAGGATAAAAATAAACAAGAACCAGCAATGATTATCACAATCAACAATAAGCTAGCTTAATGCATTTTAAAAATGCCAAGAGATGTGCTTCCCGAATTTGGTCAGCCCTACTGAGTTGTTGAGGAGAACCAGTAAGCATGACCTCAGTCTTAACCCCCTTTTAAGCACAGAAAATTATTAGCCATCCATGAACTCAGAGATACATTTAGTGAGCAATGAGACAGCCTCACTCTGACCATGTTTACAGTGAATATAGATTTGTGTGTCATCGGCATAAGTGATACTTAATGCCCAAAATTCATAAGAGTTGACCAAGCGGGAATAAATACAGACTAAAAAGTAAGGGTCCTAAAATTGAGCCCTGAGGGATGCCAGCAGAAACTGACCCAATATCAGACATGAAGGACCCTATCATACACCCGTCGCAATGCAGTGCCAGGTGCGACGCAAGTGTTTTTTGCTAGTTTCAGCCCGATGCAGTTATCATTTTCACATCCTGCACCACATTGTTTAAATAGCAAATGCGTTTGCACCCATTTGTGCGCCCATGGGCGTGCTGGTCTGAAAATGAGGTGTGTTCAGGTGCATTGTTAGCGCGTTACAATTTTGAGGCAACTGAAATAGACTGTGCCATTGACCAACTGAAACTTGGTCTAAAGTCAATGGCACAATATTTGAGTGCGTTAGTAACTGGCTTTTAAAGGGAATAGGAGATGAGACTCTGATTGGTTTATTGCACGTTACGCCCAAAACACACCCATTACTCATTAAGAGAATAGGGACAACCCTTTTAGACCATTTTTCCCGTCCTTAAACCAGCAAAAGTGAATTCAGACACGCCCAAAGCGCACTTGCGCCGTGCGCATGCGCTTAGATCATTAAAATAGGGCCCGAATAGGGCCTGTTCCTGGATTGCCACTGTCCTGCAGAGTTTAGCTCAAACCCCAATTAAACACACCTGAACCAGCTAATCAAGGTCTTTCTAGACATACTAGAAACTTCCAGGCAGGTGTGTTGAGGCAAGTTGGAGCTAAACTTTCCAGGACAGTGGCCCTCCAGGAGCAGGTTTGGACACCCTTAGTATAAACTATCTATAAAATCACATCTATATCTATAAAGTCAACATTTGAACTGCTTTAACCCTTAAATGCATGAATGTTTTCCCAATCATTATTATATATTCGGGTCTTTAGCGACCCGGTTCTATATCTAACATGGATGGATCTCTACCTGTCGCGATAATATAAAACTCTCCTGATATTTTAATAACAAGTACAAAAGAATAAAATTAAGCACATTTCTTTACCTTTTGGATCTTGGAAGGACTCAATTTGAGCAGATGCTTTTTACCATAATCACTGTCATCGTCAGAGATCATTTCCCCAGTACATTCAGCATCTGGCTCATATTCACAATCTCAACTGTTTCATTGCCTTCAAAATCAATATTTTGATAGCTTACAGCTTCTTCACCAGATCCACCATCAAGTTACAGTGACACTAATATTTGATTGCATACAGTCAAGTTTTGCTGATGATACTTGTGTATTATTTTGTTTTATGTCTGCGGTAATTATGAGTGAAACATCACATCTCATCATCATTGTGCATCAGACATTGCATCCTTGAGAAATAAATGTGAATTACACTTATTGAGTCATCAGAGATTCAATTATTATTGCGCAGAAAAAAATATATACCTACTACACTATTACATACCTCAGGTCGTTAACGACCCTATAGACTTTTTGCAAAAAATTAATTAAAAAACAGACATTCTTTTATAATTTTATGTTGTTTGTTGTTGTTGTTGTTGTTATATTGTTTATAATGAATAGATTGAGGAATACTAAGAAGGTAAAAAAATTAATGAGGGGCAGGGTAGTGAATGACGTCCCGGGTCGATAAACACCCAAAGTATGCGTTCAAGGGTTAAAGGTTTTTTTTAAACATTTGTATCATTAGATATTTGTGTAAAAAAAAAAAAAGGTGAAATCTGGCATTTTCTATCATAAAAATCCAGACGTCACTGGTGTGCAATGAATTTTGAGATAGGCTAGGCTGCCTTTGCGGCTCAGGGAAAGGAGGACGCATTTGTTCAAATTGGGACAACCCTTGTCACGCCACTGTGACGCATTCTCCCTTCAAATGCAGCCTATGAATTGGGATGCAGCTTATATTTAGTTCTATGCATTAGTGCATTCTTTTCGCTCCAGGAGCACTTGAACAGTTGTTTCTCCAATAAACGTGCATTCCCCACACACTAATGAAGCCTACCACACATGCACCATGGATCTCCTTCCCCTTACACTGGAATTTTGCTCCAGAACCAGGGTTATGGAATGAGTTGAATCCAAGGAGAAGGAATGTTTGTTCCAGAAAGGGCATCTGACTTAAATGGCTGGAATAAAATTACATAGACAAGGTTAATGACAATTTGAAACACTTAGCAGTATGGATTGGTGATGGAGTCCTGATGGGTTTGCTCTCTGAGGAAAGTGGAGCAGACCCAGACAGAAAGTGCATTAGGATCTCCTTTTCTGTTTTACATTAATAGAAATCCTGGAATACCTAATGGCATGCATTATAGATAAAGTAATCAGAAATAATTTAGCGTTGACGAAAATACATTTAACTTGGTTGGTGATAAAGTTCATATATAATAATAATAAAATATATAAATATAATAAAATATATATAATTTTTTACATGTTTTTGAAAGAAGTCTCTTATGCTCAACAAGGCTGCATTTATTTGATCAAAAATACAGTAAAACAGTAATATTGTGAAATATTGTTACAATTTAAAATAACTGTTTTATATGTGAATATATGTTAAAAAATAATTTATTCCTGTGATGGCAAAGCTGAATTTTCACCAGCCATTACTCCAGTCTTCAGTGTCACATGATCTTCAGAAATCATTCTAATATGCTGATTTGCTGGTAAAGAAACATTACAAACAGTTGTGCACATATTTTTTGTGAAAACAGTGATGAATAGAGAGTAAAAAAACAGCATTTTTATTAGAAATAAAAATCTTTTGTAACATTAATGTCTTAAAATGTATTATAAATGTCATTTTTGATTAATTTAACGTATCCTTGCTGAATAAAAGCATTCATTTCTTTAAAAAAGTCTTACTGACCCCAAACACACACACACGAAAATCATGTTTAATGATCTGTCCAGAAAAGCACTATCCAACAAAGGTAACCAACCCAATTGCAAAAGGACTATATTAACCTGTAATCTTTTACCTGAAACCAGATTTGTATAGAAAATCTCTTGTCCCCAGAGAGAAAAACACTGTCCCATCCACACAATTTTACTCACTTCCACTCTCCTGTTGCCCACACACACAATTCAGCGTTTGCCTGCTGCTGGCGCGTTCTTTCTTTTCTCAGCACGCCGTCCCATCATCCCATTAAGAGTCTGAGACACGCATCCAGTGACCAGGTCAATCGATAATGATGCAGACTTCTCTCATTAGGAGAAGAAGCCCAACTGCCAGGCAAACTGCCACTATCCTTCTCACCTCATCACAGATACAGTAATACAGATTCACAAGCCCAGAAGCCTACAGTGATATGGAAATACGTGACAGATGGAGTCTAGTATTCACATGGCTTAGATCTGTGAATCACAGAAGTATGTGGTGGTTGGCACTCTGAGTTATTCAGGAAAAATAAATTATGTAGCTATTTCAAATCAAGGATACTGAATGCATGTTTTTTTTTTTTTTAAATAAAGTATGTTTTAGCCCAAGGGAAGCTAGCTGTATAGCGTATACTGCATATATATAATACATATAATGAATATTCAATGAATTCTCAATAAAAGCATATTACAGACTATAGATAATGGCTGCCTTGATTCCAGTGACTCCCTCCATTTCCTCAAATGGAGACCCCTCATGACCACTTAGGGCTTGAATGAAGAAAGCCGCAGAAGATTCATTTACATACCAAAGAGGACCATGGCACAAGAGCAACAGTACAGTGTTTGATCTGAGAGCATCGACCACTAAAGCAGATGCCCCCTTTCCCATATATTCACAGATTTATTCTATTCTATTTATTTATTTTTGCAAAATAAGGGAGGGAGTTACATTTTAAGGCCGTGAAGAAGCCGAGTGTGACCCCTAAACGAAGAGGCCCAGAGTAGGGAAAAACATAAATAAAAGCTCAAATTATGAGGAATGTTAAAAGAAAAGTCTGCTATTACTTTGCTAAGCGGCCAGACTTACGCTTTTTGCATGACAACTGGATGAATGAATTCTGTAGACTTAAGGCATGTTCACACCAACACCAATTTTTTTGCACAAAAATTTGGTCAGATTTTCACATGCGATTTGTCTGAAAACATACAAATTCACACAAAAAAAACATGCTTAGTTTATGTTATAGTGCAAATCTTATTGTTTGGCCAGTTTTCTTCGTAGTGCAGTGGAAAAGGGATTAGAACACCTCCCCTGGGGAACTGTCGCATTGATGGCATGCGAATGTTTGTGTCGGTCTGAACAGAACCGTTCATTCAAATTATAATGTTTATCATACTGAATATTTGTCTTGGTGTGAGCAGGCCTTTTACTGAAGGAGAGACCCAAGGCATATCTAGAGACCAGAATATAATAGAGGCTGCATCTGAAAAGCATACTTCCCTACTATATAGTAGGCGAAAAACAGTATGTGAAAAGAATAGTATGTCCCAATTCACAGTACTCATAAAAGAGTAGGCGAAAGTACCTAGATGACTTACTTCTAGTGAGATTCTGAAGTGCACATCCAATGGACACTTTACTATCCCATGAGGCCATGGCAGAGGAGTTGTGAATGGCAGTAAAGCAACACAACTGACGCTGTAGGTCACACGACAATGACAACATGGCAAATGTAGTATGTACGGATTATATTCATATTTGCAAAGTAATTACTTAGTCAAAAGAAGTACTTACTCAAAGAGACTTTAGGGTGTGGCTTTTTTTTTTTTTTTTGACTTGTGTTAGTAAGCTGAATAGCAGCCACCTAGCAACCAAATATCAACGCCCTGGCAACCACCCACAAAACTCCAGTACAGCGACAGTGAGTTTTCCACTCAAATCATATTTAATCTACAGTCTAAGCTTCTGATCATGGTTGCACAATGGCTACGTTGCTAATAGAGTGTCAGTTGTAGGTGTGGTCTCATATGGAGATAAGCATGCTTTGCAAGACTTCAGTATGAAACTGTAGCCCTCCTAAGGCTAGTGTGGACACCACAGGGACAGAGACCCTCACCATCTGCACCAAAACAGTGGGGGTGCCAACAACCCGAGCAATTAGCACATCACCGCTGTCTGTATGAACTTCCTCCCACCCACCTGACAGGAGTGAATGTTCCGGAGCCCCGGTGCTGGGCCTCATCGATTGCCTCTTTGAAAAGGTCGGTTTCTTGGCAAGACACCGGCACCCCCTGCACACAATCTCTTCACAGCCCACTCACCTACTGCAGAGACAGCCAACCAATCTATTGTGGCAGGAAACACCAGCCGTCCTGTCAGAGAAAGACAGGACGCCCTGTAGCGGCAGTACCTAAACATTTGGTTTAGCGCACATGCAAATGTCTCAGCAGTATCTCCCTTGGAATTTGAGGAATCCTTGACATTCTCAAAAGAGAGAATACGTAATCTATGCTATCCGACAACAAAAAGATTGTACTCCTGACAGAAAAATAGATGAGGGCTTTACAGTGATGCCACCATGCCTGTCAGCAGTGGATCTCTTCAAATCTTTTAAGGTGGCTGTCATGTGCGAGCTATGAGTGACACATGAATGCTTTGTAAAACAGCTTTCAAAGCACTTGTGCTTCAGTCTCCCACCACAAAATAAAAATTGTCAGAGGACACTCCTCTTTCTTCTCCTGACACATCATAAATGTCTTTTATCTCACGTGTCTTGCTTTCTGCGAGCAAAACACACCTAAAAGACTGGATGGGAAAATTATGATGGATGGATGGAAAAATTAGATATAATGATGGATGGATGGATTAAAGGAAGGAAGGATGGATGGATGGATGGATGGATGGATGGATGGGTGGGTGGGAAAATTAGATATAATGATGGATGGATGGATTAAAGGAAGGATGGATGGATGGACAGATGAATGGGAAAATTAGATATGGATGGATGGATGGATGGATTAAAGGAAGGATGGATGGATGGATGGATGGATGGATGGATGGAAAAATTAGATATAATGATGGAAAGATGGATTAAAGGATGATGGATGAATGGATGGGAAAATTAGATATAATGATGACAGATGGATTAAAGGATGGAAAAAAGAGATATAATGATGGATGGATGGAAAAATTAGATATAATGATGGATGGATGGGAAAATGAGATATGATGGATGGATTAAAGAATGGATGGATGGAAAAATTAGATATAATGATGGATGGATGGATTAAAGGATGGATGGAAAAATTAGATATAATGATGGATGGATGGAAAAATTTTATATATATCATAATGATGGATGGATGGATTAAAGGATGGATGCATGATGGATGGATGGGAAACTTGGATGGATGGATGGATGGATGGATGGATGGATGGATGGATAGATGGAAAAATTAGATATAATGATGGATGGATGATGGATGGATGGAAAAAATTAGATATATATCATATAATGATGGGTGGATGGGAAAATTAGATATAATGATGGATGGATTAAAGGGTGGATGGATGGATGGAAAAATTAGATATATATCATAATGATGGATGGGAAAATTAGATATAATGATAGATGGGTTAAAGGATGGATGGATGATGGTGGATGGAAAAATTAGATATATATCATAATGATGGATGGGAAAATTAGATATAATGATAGATGGGTTAAAGGATGGATGGATGATGGTGGATGGAAAAATTAGATACATATAATGATGGATGGAAAAATTAGACGGACGGACGGACAGATAGATAGATAGATAATAATTAACAGACCTCAGCTGTTTCAAATATGTCGACTGGATTTTTCCCCTTCCCAGAATGAAACGTGCTTGTTTTGACAGGAAATGCCATGAACATTCGTTTTGGGATGGAAAGATGAGCAGATTCCATACTTTGCCATGCAAGTGTGATATGTGTTCTGACTGTGCTCATCACCGTGTCATCATGGAAAGATTTACTCCACTTCTCAGACAGATGCAATATTGATGCATCACAATACATAAAGCTGTGATGGATATTTTTAGGTTCTGATGCAACCTGATTAAGTATTTCATTCAGAAGGCAAAAAACATCCTTTCAGATTCTGAAAGGCCTTAACATAAAAAATCTTAACAAGGTCAAAATTTTGAATGGTAGAGTATGTAGGCCTATATGTCTAATCTGTAAATTAAACTTGGCACAACACAACTTAATCAGCCATATTTGTATGTAATAAAATGCAAACAAGATTTAACTGTAAAAGAGTAAATTTGATTTATCAGTAAATAATGACCAATTTTGTTCTCTTCCTCACAAAAAGCTATTGTATGATTTCAGAGGATCTGAAATATAGTGCACAAGCCATATGGACCAATTTTATGATACTTTTATGGCTCTTTTTGAAGCTTTTTGAAGCCATTCAGTCATTGTACAGGAAAAAGCAACCAGGACATTCAGCAAAAACTTCTCCAGAAAATCTAAATTGCAACAAATGCAGCCATAAATGTTTTAATTAAATCCTTGCCAACAACTTGACATGACTTCAGACAATCAATCTATCTCCTTCATTCACTGTAGTTATATTGTTACATCCTGCAGCCACCTGAGGACCATGTCCAACTTCTCGTCTTTGGTGCTCTGCCTCAGAGTCGAGGAGGCACTAAGCCGAGGGTTGCTTTCAGAAGCAGCTTCTTCTTCATATACGGTCAGTAACTCCCTGCAGTCCTGCATGTCCTTCAGCTTACGGTAGAACGCTTTGCAGCTGTAGCCTTCTATCCAGCCCTGCTTTATGTGTGCCATCAGCTGCTGCAGCTCATTGTAGTAGCACAGACATCCTGAGCACTTATACCTTTTAATCCCACAAACCACTTCTGTTGCCGTTACGGTTTGGATAAAACAAGCGTTTAGTCCTGAGTTTTGAAGGTCTCTGGAAAGGTGGTTGAGCCTGAGGTCAGTTGTTCCGGTTATGGCATGAAGGTGACCAAAAGGTCCACGTTTTATGGTGCATAGCCTTGGGAGAAACTTAGAGCGGCTGGGCTTAACATCAGGTCTCTCCATGCTTTTGGATGGCACCCTTGCAAAGTTTGCAAGGCTCTTCTGACCTCAACAGTTTTTTAAATAAACTTTAGGGTTTATTCTTGTCCTTGAACACTAACAGCCGTTGACAAATATTCTGTGACAAGAAGAAAAAAAGATCAGCATTTAAACTGAAAGGTCAAACATTTTTGAAAGAACACAAAAATGGTGAAAAATGGGTTTAATTCCTTTTGACCTTTAACAAGTCGGTAAATACATCTAAGATATATGCTTTTCCCCAAGACTGATCGCCCCTCAGTCACTTTGATTACATGCTATAGACAATTTCCTTTCTACATGTTTAACTGGTATGAGAGGATATGAGTTGCACTGTAAATCAATAAATCTGATGAAATACAAAGAAAGACTCCAACAACAACATAACTATCAACTTGAAATCCCATAAAGTACCACCATAACTAACCTGTTTGTTCCTGCTTAAAGGGGTCACATCACTGAATTTTTTTCAGAAATAAAACTTTTAGAACTGAAAACTTCTTCAGTCCAAAAAGAGCATTTACTCACATGAAGAGATATAAACTAGCAATTCTGACTTTTTTCTTGCAATTCTGACTTTTTTTCTCAGAATTGAGAGTTTATATCTCACAATTCTGACTTTGTAACTCGCAATTGCGTAAAATATTGTGAAAATAAGTCAGAATTGCGAGATATAAACTCGTAATTGTGAGTTTATATCCCGCAATTCTGACTTTATAACACGCAATTGTATGGAAGCTTGTTTCCGTCACTGAATAAAAAATAAAAAAGGTAATTGCGACTTTTTATCTCACAATTCTGACTTTTTTTCTCGCGATTGCGAGTTTACATCTAGCAATTCTGATCTTTTTTTCTCAGAATTGCGTGATATAAACTCAAAATTGCGAGTTATAAAGTCAGAATTGCGAGTTATAAACTCAATTGCGAGTAATAAAGTCAGAATTGCAAGTTATAAACTCACAATTGCGAGTTATAAAGTCAGAATTGCGAGTTATAAACTCATATCCGAGTAATAAAGTCAGAATTGCGAGTTATAAACTCAATTGCGAGTTATAAAGTCAGAATTGTGAGTTATAAACTCAAATGCGAGTAATAAAGTCAGAATTGCGAGTTATAAAGTCAGAATTGCGAGTTATAAACTCAAATGCGAGTAATAAAGTCAGAATTGCGAGTTATAAACAATTGTGAGTAATAAAGTCAGAATTGCAAGTTATAAAGTCAGAATTGCGAGTTAAGTCAGAAAAAAACTCGCAATTCTGACATTTTTCTCAGAATTGTGTTTATATCTCGCAATTCTGACTTTATAACACGCAATTGTGAGTCATAAAGTCAGAATTGCGAGTTATAAACTCAAATGCGAGTAATAAAGTCAGAATTGCAAGTTATAAACTCACAATTGTGAGTAATAAAGTCAGAATTGCGAGTTATAAACAATTGCGAGTAATAAAGTCAGAATTGCGAGTTATAAACACAATTGCGAGTTATAAAGTCAGAATTGTGAGTTATAAAGTCAGAATTGCGTGATATTAACTCGCAATTCTGACATTTTTCTCAGAATTGTGTTTATATCTCGCAATTCTGACTTTATAACATGCAATTGAGAGTTATAAAGTCAGAATTGTGAGATATAAACTCGCAATCTGAGAAAAAGTCAGTCTTTTGCAAGTTGCAAGTTTTTTTTTCTGACTTTATATCTCACAATTCTGACTTTATAACTCGCAATTGCGAGATTTAAAAGGGTCAGAATTGTGAGATGAAAAGTCGCAATTACCTTTTTTATTTTTTTTTATTTAGTGGCAGAAACAAGCTTCCATAGCTTTGCGTCGGGGTCCTAAACACCCTGTCGGAGTTTATTTTGTTGCTGCTTCATATTTTTGTGGAAAGAGAGTGTTTACATTCAAGTCTTACATGGATAGTTTATTAATTTAATTATAAGGATCAAAAACTAACATTATAAAGGGGAAAAAAATTAAATCCTGGTGAAGAAAGAAAACATGATATGCCTTTAAATTTTTTAACTGAAAATAACCTCAATACTTCAATGACAAACAAAAAACAAAGGACAAAACAAATGGTACTCAATTCTCGGTTGTGCTTCTGTGACTTTGTGAAGAACAGCAGGCACCTTCCATACTGATGTGCTCAAAGCTTTAGTGAAGGTAATCTAATCAATTCACTCTTACAGTCTGTACGTCTAGTATGGGCAACATTCTCTGTCACCTCAAATCATAAAGGAACAGACAAGGATGACAAAGTTACCTTCCCTTGTAGATTGTCTGGCATCAGTGTCCGCAATGGCAGTGTTTCGGAGGCTGGTTTTTGCACATGGATCCTTTAAAAGATGACTTGAGAGGAGAAACAAACAGCTGAGACGGGTAAATGCAATTGTCCATAAATAAATCAAATAAGATAATTGTCTGTGGTATCCAAGTGTTTAAGAGACAAATGCCACTGTGAGTATATGAAAATGTTAGCTTAGACACAAATGGTTTAAATTACTCTAATTCAGGGGAATTTTGGAAGAAATGCACAAGTACAATAAACAGATTTAAAATGGATACAGTGCATAGCAAATGAAAAGAAGTCCTCCATTCAAGAAAGTGGCAGGAGAGAGGCAGAAAGAGAAGAAAAAGTGGGGCATGAATGTACAGAACGCAGCTCCATTGGGAGTTAAATTATACATAATAACCCTAATAGTCATTTTCAAAAAGCTTGGAGAGGAGGCATAACCTCTTACTGCAGGCCACAACAAAGCAAACCTGGATCTAAACATGTAATAGCTGCAACACTCTTACCTTTAATGTCCTTCAAAACATCTCCATCATATTTTTCAAGTTCACAATTCAACAACTGTCTAATCTGTTACAGCGTCTACTTTAGAAAAGCAACACTGTTACTTTTTAAATTATTGTTTAGTGTTACCAAGGAAACCAGAATAAGGTTCTAACTATGATTACAGCAGATGTTTACAAGTGCTGACTGTAAGTGATTTTTAATGTAACAGCACTCAAAAATATCCCTAAACCTGAGAGAGATCGCTGAATTCGGTATCCTGAAATATCACGACTGTCTCTGCTTCAGTGAAAACATAATAGGACAGCAGGCCGCGGTCAGAATGGGTATAGTGAATGAAAAGGCTTTGAGGTGCACTCAGCCTGTCAATCATTTTGTAAGCGTTCACAGGATGGCTCATGTAGCAGAGAACGTGGATCATTTTAAGCACTATATTCAGTTTAATTAGCAGTAGACAGTTCGTTTGTTGTTGGATAATGCTGTTGTGCTGCTGCTTTTGTTTTTTTTGTTGTTGTTTTTTTGCAACAAATAACATTTTCAAGGACAAAGACAAACAAAATATTTTCAATAGAGGGTAACAATACATGAAATTCTTAAATTAACTAAAGCTTATTTTATATCACTTTCAAAGAGTCTTTAATGCCATTTTTTTAAAGAATAAATTTTTAAAGAATTTAAATTTATATCTTTTTTGAAAATAACAAATGCATTTTCTTTGAGAATTTTCATTTATAAATAACTTTAGTAATAATTATAAATGTAATATGAAAAGGATCTATTTTCAAACACATTTTGTGGCTAATACAGAAGTTTGGGGATAAATTACTTTTTGTACACACAAACTGGGGGGGGGCTATCTATATTCTAGGGGCTCTATATATTATAGCTGACCCACCAGCGTGATTTTTTTTAAGGTGACTGTTATTTTAGAACATTATTTTAGAACGGCTATTAATTCCTTGGCAACATGCATGAAGCCACACTATGATTTTTATTTCAAATTATAAAACGGTTAGTTCCTGTCCTTGAGTCTGATTGGTCAATAGCTGTGTTTTATTCGCGATAAAACACGGCTATGACCGCTTCACCCAACGGTTCTGTGTATCACTACACAACACCCTTAGCAACCACTCTTAGCAACGTAAACTGTTTGCTCTCAGTTGATATTGTTCATTGAAGCTTACCGTATTATGTAGAAGAGTATTGTGAGAAAGAGATTGAGTGAGAGAGTTTATTACCTGCATTCAGATTTAGCATTTTTGGGTCAGTCCTATGTTTATAATAAAAAATCTGTTTAAATGTCCGATGTATTATCTTGTCCTTTTAACAGTTAAGGGGTTTTCCCGTGACTGACAGCGCTAGTCAAAGCATTTGTCAGTTGCGTCCGTGTTCACAACAATTCAGTCTTTTCAATGTAAAAGTCTTCGCTACTGACTGACACACTCATAAAGACAGTCTTTGCCGCCATCTAATGGCGTAATAATGTAACTTCTGTTGCTGTTCACGGTCAGGGACTATTTTTTTCCGGCAGAAGGAAGGCTTTAGTAAAAGTTTACTTCATGAAAGTTGCATTGATACATATTTTTGGCTTTAATATTTGTATTGTGTGGTAACCGTTTTATAAAAGCAATAAGGTACTCGAGGCTAGTGCTGTATCGTGAATAAGTCACGGCTGAAATTCATCCATTTTTTCCCTAAATACATAAAAATAAGTGGCCGGTGAATTGGGAGAAGAATAGAGTAAACTATTGTTTCATACGCAATGTATCTGATATGAATAAAACACTTCGTCAAATTATAATTATTGCAGCTTCAGTGTATGGAATTCGAATTTAACAAACTATGAATGCCTTTTTTATATATAGCCTAGTACTTCATTTAGTATCAGTATGTCTATTTAAATGTCTGAAACCTCAAATAAACATTATGTGGCTGAAAACACTGAATAGTTGTGAAATACAAAAAGCGTTGAGCACATCCATTTCTGGCGCAGCGCCAGCTTCAGTAGCTGAACGTTCTAATCACGCTAGTGTGATTGTACGCATCAAAGGGTTAAAATCGATCGCGTTTCGGGGGTGGAGGGGGGACAAATTGAAACTGAGGGGGCACAAATCAGATCTGATGCCGGGCCTGGTTGTGGTTTGCTATTGCTATGTTGTCATGTGATTGACAGGTTGCCTCGCCCTCGGGCCAGTAAACGCATAATCACAGAAGAGAATGCAAGAGATCAACTCTAACCCCGTTGAAAATCTGAAGTACTGTAATGCGAATGGGCTGAAATCAGTCTCCCACAGTGAAGTCTATCTAGTCATTTGTTCAGCAACACAAGCCAGTTGAACAGACAGTGTAGAGAATGATACTGTGTATCAGTCAGTGTCTTTCTCATCTCGCTTTGCCAAATCAAGCTTATTTCCATCTCTGAAAAGAGAAGCCTGGGTATACAGAGAGCCGCTGTCGAGCAACACATGGGATGTAGGCGAGCAAGCTGCCTTCATATCAAAGATCCCAAACGTATCACAAGGAGGTGAGAGCCGTTTTCAACATAGAGATCATTTCAATATTTAATGCCCTTTTCTAAAGCGAAAAAGTGACGTGGTCGTAATCCCATTTGCCGATCACTACAGTGCACCAACACTAAGAAAAAGAAGTTGTGCAGCTTCAGCAAGATGAAAATAAGGTTCTCCACACTGATTCACAGGGAAGCCACATCTAACGCCTCTCTGGCAGCGGTGCTGGTGTGATCTGACGGTTTCCAAAGCTTCATTCCATGACCCTGTTTTTCCTAAAGCCTGCCGGAGTGTTCCAAACTAATCCCATCCTGCACCCGGAGAGCGAGGCAGATGACACCATACAAAAGAAGCCCACAAACAGTATGAAATATCAAACAGACGCACATCATGAATGAGTAATTGAGAATGACTGCGGGGCAGAGCGCATAGTGAGGAGCATCTTGGCATGAGCGCTTCCTCATACTCAGCTGCACATCTTCAAGCCAGTCAGATAGGCTGCCAATGACACCTCCATCGTCTCTCTGCAACTGCCACTCCAACATAAACGGAAAGAACAAACATGCATTCGCAGGGGGAACGAGATTAGTGCTTTATAAAGGGAAAAAGTTTGCCATTTATTATTTTCCACAGTAACACGAGTGAAGTGCCAGAATACGAAATCAAACGCTCGGTGGAGAGACGGGAGTGTGTAATACAACGGAAAAAAGATTGCCAGGGGTTGTCGGTTGTTGGTGAAGAAAGATAGGCACACATTGGGATGTTATTCAATGGCTTTAATGTGTAAAAAGTCAAACATGAAATCAATTTTAAGTTAGAGCAACTTTCATTGTTCAGGTCTAGAAAAATTTTCATTACATTTAAAAGGTGCACTCAATCATTTTTTTCCCCTCATGAAACCGTTTCACACAAAGAAATGAACGTACTTTTCTAGAAAATAAACTCACATGAGATAAAGACTGCAATCGTATCTGTGGGTCAGCTCATGTTGAGATCACATGGCCATTAAATACCACTTTGCGGAATAAATTAATCATTGCTGACTGCAAATAACATAAATAGCATAGTGTAACAAAACAAACTTAGTGCACCTTTAGTTAGAAATAAGACATTTTATTAAACCATAATTAATGCATTTTCAAAAGAAAAGAAAGAATACCTTCATTCCTGATGTTAAGGTCACTTACATAACAGCATAAAGTTACCTGAATTTTCCTTCCAGCATAGATACGTTTTTCAAAACATTCTGCCTTCAACAAAATTAAATGGAAAGTAAAATGAAATTATAAATCATTCATTATTCCAAGAAAAGTGCATACTCACTGCCGCTGTAACCAACTTTAATTTTTTTGGGTTGGTACTATGCGTCAGTGAAAATCAAACTGCATAAAATGAACTTTAAACCACATTTATCTAGAGAAGGTATCATTGTTTGTGCCATATAGACAAAATGGTCTAATAAGACTTATGGTCATCCATACAGAAGATCCTCTTTTTTGACCTCCTCAAACAAACCCACTGTCAATTCTGAGGCAAAAACCCTACTGCTTCAAACATAATGGGTTCTCATTTTATAATAATCATATAATCAATCTCTCAATCACCTTCTTATCTGTTGAGTTCCTGGAAACATCTGTCCAGTATTGAGCTCATGTCACATGCTCTCAGAGAATCATATCAGTAAACCAATTCTCTCCATGACAATGATAAGTTAGCCCATCACCTTATAGATTAATGTAAAAAATATGTTCCATAAACCTCACCAAAGTAAACTTTCCTCTCACCTGTATTTTACAAAAATTGTCCTCGTTTGAACACTCTGTAAGTCACTTAAACATTTTAAAAGTCTTAAAAATAAAATATTTGTCTTCATTTACTCACCTTTAAGTCTTTCAAAAACATTTTCCTTTGTGGAACACAAAAAGAGATATTTATAGCAGAATGTCACAGCTGTTTTTTTTCCCCATAAAATGAAAGTGAATGGTGATTTTCCATCAATAACTACTTTAATTTTTGCACATTCTTCACACAAAACTTTCATATGACTTAAGAGGAATATAGTGCATGACTTGACCGCTTTTATGATCATTTTAAAGTGCCTTTTTGGGGGGGGAATAGCAGCGTGTACATTCTTCAAAATATCTTCTTTTGTGTTCCAAAAAAGAAATTCATACAGGTTTGGAACGACGTGACGGTGAGTAAATGATGACAGAAAGTTATTTTTTAACTAAACTAATCCTTTGATTTATTATTTTTTTAAATCCTATTTTCAACATACCAGCGATTTCAAGCACACCAGCAATAGAGTGCTGCAGGAATTATGTATTTTTGTAGGCCAAAACCCAGAAACAAGTTCACATTTTGACTTTTGGTTCCATCGTTCTGAAGTCAATGGGTTTTTTAAATGGGTTTTTTGGTCTGTGGTGAACACAAGCTTAAGATATTTTCACGTTTTATTCTACAATATAAAATATAACAGTAATATCCTCTTGTGATTTTTAAAAAAAAAAAATGTACTTGTCTTGTAAAAGGCAGTTTCTAACAATTGGCTAAATGGGACTACAGGGACATTAAACGTCATCAGCCGAACAGGTCAACTCATCTACTCACTAGTCTGCTTTCAAACCTTCATTGTGTTTATAATCGCGCTCTTGACTTTCAGGGAAAATGTTTTTAACCAGACTGAAAGAGTTGTTGAAGCTTAAGGATGGTAATGTTGAAGTCATGCGACCATGATGTAGTTAGTTTATAGCTTTTGACTTATGCCAATTGTATTTACTCTTCAAAATTCATAAAAGTTGTGTTCATTTGTGAATATTATCATGATGAACAAAACGTGTAAGCTTTTGTTAGTCTCAGACCTTATTTTCTGCAATAATCCATAAGCCAATGGAAAAATTCTACTGGGTTTTAGTCAAGGAAACCAGGGTGATGCTGACTTCGGGGTTGGCCTACAAAAATATGTCATCCCTGAACCACACTTTTACTTAAGTAATAAATAACAGAGAAAGTTAATCAAACAAATTGATTACGAATGACATTAGCCTGACAGAAACGATCATTCAGCATTGGAAAATGACCCACAGATGGCCAGAATTTAAAGACATTTTTATCCACATACTCTAAACTGACCAGCATTGTTTCTCTACAAGCTTAGGGAAATATGAAGCAAAATAACAGCACTTTGGCCACTACAATCTAGTATTTGCTGTGACATCCAACTCTGTTTTATCCCCTTCAAATGTCCAACAATAACATACAGCAGGTAAATGACTAGAGGTAGGCTGCCATACAATTTCAGATAAAAGTAACAATCATTGTACATTTTTAACCGTATTTGTGTATAAAAAGTGTAACCTAGCATCTCACTCACCGCATAGTGGGCTACTGAAATTACAGGCATGTAAATACGAGCTGATGTTACAACATGGAGGACACTGAGTAAAATGGAGAATTTGGCACCATCTAGTGGTTGGAAAGAGAATGGCAGCAATGTTGCTGGCAGCACTGCTGTTTATCTGAGTCTAACCTCAATACTCAGCCAAAAATACACACACGACGAAGCTGCCAAGAGGCTCTAAGTGCGGTCTAAGCGAGATCTGACTTACACCAGGTACCAGATCATTTTAAAAATGCTAGTCACTAGAAAAAAATGTCAAGTCAAAAAACTGTAATAGAAGCTACTTTGCTGAATAGCAGGGGAGAATAAGACACCAGCAGATGGAGCTGGCAGTACTGATTAAAATAACTCAAATTACCTTCCTGCAAAATGATATGATAAATACAGTTTATATCTTGCAGAGAAATAGATGTGTTCAGAGATTGTCTATTTGCAGGCGAGTCTGGAAGATTAATTCACCATGGGTATCCCTCAGGAACTTCCTGTGTCCTTTAAGAAAGGAAGTTTTGGATTTATGATTAAAATAAAGTCTGTGGTTTTTGAGACTTTCACATTTTATTATATAACCCTATATTAGGGTTCAAAAGTTTGGGGTCTGTAAGATGTTTGTAATGTTTTTGAAGTCTCTTATGCTCACCAAGGCTGCATTTATTTGATCTATAATGCAGTAAAAATAGTAATATTGTGAAATATTATTACAATTTAAAATAATTGTTTTCTATTTATATATTTAAAAAATAATAATAATTTATTCCCTGTGATGGCAAAGCTGAATTTTCAGCATCATTACTCCAGTCTTCAGTGTCACATGATCCTTCAGAAATCATTCAAATATGCTGATTTGCTGTTCAAGAAACATTTCTTATTATTATCAATGTTGAAAACAGTTGTGCTGCTTAATATTTTTGTGGAAACCGTAATACATTTTTTTCAGGATTCTTTAATGAATAAAAAATTCAAAAGAACAGCATTTATTTTATTAATTTTAATAAATTTAATGCATCCTTACTGGAAAAAAGTATTAAATTCTTTTAAAATTAAATCTTACTGACTCCAAACTTTTGAATGGTAGTGAATGTTACATTATTTTACTCATACGTTTTACTCAACGTACGTTTACACGTTATTTTACTCATAAATCCAAAACTCATTTGAGAACACTCGTTGGCACGAAAATAGTCATTCTCTTCAGATTTCAGGATTACAAACTGAACGACTCTATTATAAGTGATTAATTTTAATACACTGCAAAAATGTTAAAATCTAATACATTAATCACAGTCTGTACTGTGGACATGTGTAAGATGAAGGCACTATCAATCCTAAGCGTAGGAACTGGAATGCTCAATAACTGGTGTGGAGTTGGAACAGCTGATATAAAATGCCCTTTTAACTGTAGCGCAGGTGAAAGGTGCAGAGAGAACCTTTGCTATGTTCTCTCTTCAAAGAACCACTTCTGGTGGGCCGACTCTGAGCAGGAGCGGAGAGCGGGGCCAGGGTTCCCGTTGTCAGTCCGGTCCACTGCCTCAACGCATTTCTGCGTCTGAATGTGGTAGAGAGAGCCATCCTGCAAATTTAAATATTATGAGAAGTGTTAGATGCCCGAGTTTAATACTTGCAGTCAGGGGTTTGTTCAAATACTATAAAGGCTTTTGGCCCACTAGAACATGAAGCTCAGCCAACCCCAGCATTTCATTTGCTCCCAGTACCTCCTCCCTGCTGTAATTCCCCACAGTCTAGTGAGAAACCTGCTGTCGTCACGCTGCTCTTCAGGTGCTCACTGTACTGGCAAAGAGTTCACACTAAGGCTTGCTTCTGAAATTACACTGCAAGCCACACTGAAACCTCTTGCCGTCCATGACTTTCTCAAGTAACGCTTTAATGTGACATTTACTTGGCCCGTTATTTGCTTTGAAGAACACTTGAAATGCTGCAAAGCATGCATGTTAGTGTGTACACTTCTGACTAACTGCCAAACCACATGATGACACCTGTCAATTTAAAGCTAATGAATGAAAATTATAAAGCAACCATTATGCATTGTATGTGAATTACTGATGACAAAAGGCCAGTGATATAGTGTTGTGTTGATTTTTATGGATATAAATAATATATTTCTAATGATGTCTATTTATTGATTTAATCAAATGCAATGAAAATGTATTAAAAGTATCTTTATGTGCCGCATTTCTCAGCAAATACAATACTGTTTAAAAGTTTGGGGCTGGTAAGATGTGTTTAATGTTTTTGAAAGAAGTCTCTTATGCTGCATTTAAGCCTGCATTTATTAGATTAAAATACAATAGAAACAGTAATATTGTAAAATATTATTACAATTTAAAATTACTGTCTTCTTTTTTATTATATTTTAAAATATAATATATTCCAGTGATGAAAAAGTTGAATTTTCGGCATCATTATTCCAGTCTTCAGTGTCACATGATCCTTCAGAAATCATTCTAATATACAGATTTGGTGCTCAGGAAACATTTATTATTATTATCAGAATTCTATGATGAACAGAAAGTTCAAAATGACAGCCTTTATTTAAAATAGAATCTTTTGTAACATTATAAATGTCATTTTCTGTCACTTTCGATCAATTTAGTGCATCCTTGATGAATAAAAATATTAATTTCTTTCAAAAAAAAAAAAATCTTACTGAGCCCAAACTTTTAAACAGTAGTGTATATGTGATTATTTGCGATTAATGTAATTAATTTTAATAAAATTACATTTGCATACTGTTTGTACGGATGATGATCTCACCTCTCTGAATATAAACTTCTGGTCTTCAGGCACAGGTTCCCTGGGTTTACTGCAGTGATGCATGGTAAGGAATGTGGAGACGGGATCAGCTACGATACAGCATGCAGGATCCCTCGTGTTATAACGGATCTCTTGGAGCGTGGAGTACTCAAAGAACTGTCACGAAACGAGAAAGGAAAATGTTCACACACAGAAGCTCAACACATCAACACTTTAAATCAAAGACAAATCCAAAAACTCTGATAAAGAGGCACATACGGTCAATCACGTTATGTAGTACATTTCGTCCCCATCATATAGTATCTTAATGTATTACATAAAATATTAAATCACATTTTTTTCGTCCCCCTTAATAGGTCCCCTTTAAGTCTCAAAAGGCACTGCTTAACAGGATTGACCCATATGCACTAAACCAGACAGAAACAGAAGAACATTTCTCTTGTATTCACAGAGAGAATCCATTAGAACGGTGTTGTTGTGCTGTACATAGCAGATATTGTGCGCTGATAAGTCTCCAGGGCTCATCTACCTCCCCACAGAGAGGGAGGAGACGAATGAAGTCACGCTGCTGTGCCAGGCGGCTAAAGTCACTTTAAAAACAAGCGTGCTGTGAGGTACACAACACATTATTTACTGCGGCATATTAGCATGCCATTTTAATAATACATCACAGCTGTGAGACACACTTTCATGTATATTCCTGAGGACGCATTACAATCTCTGAGTATTGTGTATATGTGCCAGTGAACGCTAATTGGAGCAGCACTGTCTGTTGTTACATTTGAGAGAACGAAAGTTACCTGGTTTTGTCCCATGCCGTGACACGGGTAAAGAATGACCCGGTGACCGGCCATGTTATGTTCATCAGGTGGGTTGTAGTCAAAGCAGTAGTTGGCCATTCCTTTATTCTTCAGCTACAATTAAGAAGAAACAGAAATATTCCAACAATAGGGTCCAAAAATCTTTTTTTTTTCTTATCTAATAAAACATTTTTAACAGAAATTATATAGACATTAATATTTCTTTTTTAAATATTTCTTTTTCGTTTTAAATTATATTTTTTTCTAAAAATCAGAAAAAGTTCTATTTATTTAAACTTTTAAATGAAAAAGTCCCACATTTTGAATGTAGTCTACACTTGATGACTGTAAAGGAAGTGAACTCATTTCATCATGTCACACTAGGCTTGCATTGTAAACTTTGAACCAAACCAACCAGCAAACAGCTGCGGATAATGGCATTTTCACTTCTGGAGCTCTGCTGTTACAAAGCTGTGCTTGTAAATAGAAAAACGTTTGCCTCTTCTCACCATGCCAAACATTCCAGGCCTGTCCTCTGGGATTTGAATGTCAGGGTAGATGTTCTCCAAGAACCACTTAAAATCTTTACACTTAAGACGCATTCGGAGTTTCCGTCTGTCCGTCACATCACCATATGCTTCCTGAAAACAAGCATTAAAAATTAAGGTTTTTGTATTTTTTCATACCCACATTCTTCAAAATATCTTCTTTTGTGTTCAACAGAACAAAGAAACTCATACAGGTTTGGAACAACTTGAAGGTGAGTAAATGATGACAGAATTTTCATTTTTGGGTGAACTATCCCTTTAAGCCCATAAAGTGTTGAGATAAGTTATTCAATTATTTAAATAGTGCAGATTTGCATTTCCTATGCGCTTTGATGCAGTTTGAGATCTATATTTGTGCACATTTATTATATATGGACAAAGAGCTTATTATTTGCACACTTTCAAAAGAGAATGAGTTTTTACCGGTAGGACAAAAGGTTTCGGAGGTATGAATGGACAACAGCAGCTCTACATCCAATACCAGAAGCTTTAGCAATATTAACATGCTGAATTGTACAGCAACAGCGATTAAAGTGATAGTTCACCCAAAAATAAAAATTCTGTTATCATTTACTCACCCTCCGGTTGTTCCAAAGCTGTATAAATTTCTTTGTTCTATTGAACACAAAGGAAGATATTTTGAAGAATGTGGGAAACTGAACAGCTCTGGGGCACCATTGACTTCCATAGGATTTTTTTTCCCTACTATGGAAGTCAATAGTGCCCCAAAGCGGCCTGGTTACAAACTTCCTTCAAAATATCTTCCTTTGTGTTCAGCAGAACAAAGAAATTTATACAGGTTTGGAACAACCAGTAAATTATGACAGAATTTTCATTTTTGGGTGAACTATCCCTTTAACACCTAGATGTTTCACACATTGCATTGGATTTTCACTTTGCTCTATGACAGAGTTACAGCTCTGCGTAAATTAAAGTTATTTCTGGAATACTAACAGCCAATATTTTCTTTTAATAATAACCATAAATATCTATTACGTCATCGCCATGGACCAATGGTAGTTCGAAGATGTTTACCAGCCGGAGCAAACTTTTCCAGTAAGTTCACTTTTGGCTAGCCATTTCAAACTCCTGAAACAAACTTCGTTTAAGCCTGATTTTTTTTAAATGACATCACACCAGTTTTCACAAAATGATCACATAAAACTAAACATCTAATCAAAGTCTCTCATTTTATTTTTTAAGCAATCTGATGCAATTACCCTGCCGCGGTAAACCACAAAATGCTACATGCTGCAACATCCTCTCGCAAAATAATGTTGCAAACCCGCCTCAGCAAACAAGACTGATAAAGGCTAAGTTGTATGTTTGTGGCTGTGGTATCCCTTCATAACCTCCTGTCAGGGAAGAATTACTGGTGAGTGATGGTCCACATACAGTAGTGGTGCCAGTGTTATGATCCCTTATGAGGAACATCTGTTGCAAGTAGAGCTCTGTCAAAGAGATTCAGCAGCTCTGCGTAAAGATGAATGAAAGGAAAGGCACTTCTAATTAACAAACTTGATAGCGATTCATCTATAACGTACGGCCCTGCTGTGAGTGCCAGCCGGGTGGCACAACATCACACCCATTGATGATCTGTCTGTGATCAGGCTTCAGTCTCAACAAAGTCCTGAGGCAGGCACGTACCGTCCAGCTACACGGTCAATCAAGCAGCTGTCAAATGAAGCGTTCTGATCATCGAGATCCATCACAGAGCCTCGTTTTGTTGATCTTTAGGACTCTGTGGCACAATCGACAGAGATTTTGGCTATGAATAAAATATGCTGTGAGACTCGGAGGGTGAAAGAGAGAGCGATCCGCTTACGAATTTTCGTGGAAGCGGAGTATGAAGGATGTCAAACCTGATCCACGCTGGCAAGGCCAGTGTTCGTCTGTGGTTTATACCTGAAGAGAGAGAGAGAGCCTTATCTGTTGGCATCACATCAGATAGCTTTCGAGTTGGCGGTGCCAACCTGGCAGCATCTCCAAGGTTCAGAGAGAAAAGGGTCACCTGATCTGTCACCGAGAGCACCTCTCTGTTTAACTACAGGGCTCAGTGGGGACCGTGAATGACAAACACGGACTGAAAGAGGTGCCACCTCTCAGCGAGCACAGAGTTTCAGCCCACCTGCTAAATGTCATTCATTCAGAGGATTTCAGCAGATTGCGTGGATATATCTAGGTTTGTGCCAAAGAAAATGTGCATCGTTCACAAAGGCTACGTGAGTCTGTTTCCACGAATCTCAAAGATAGATGTGATAAACATGCTCTTTGAAAATGAGCAGACAAGCAAACAAAAGCAGAGTTATGCAACAGACCACACAAGTAGGCGTACCAGACGTGCATGAGGGCTCCGGTGGTAATATACTTCTTTGTATTCATCCATCCAGACTTCTGCCGCCCGCACGCTGTTGGCCAAGGCCTTGTTTCTTGAATATGGCGCTTTCTTTGGAAACACGTGACCCACGTGAGAGCAAGGATGGATTTCCAGACTCCCTCCACACTGCCAGATCTGTAAAACACCATCAAGACAGGAAATAAATTACCCATCCGTAATAATCAACAGGCAGCATTTTAGGCATCATAGGCACATTTGGCTCTTCCAATAAGTAGGCAATTTAATTATGCTGCCTCCTAAGATAGTGGTTTTCAACATTTTGATGTCAAGGACCCCCAAATATGATCGTATTCTTTTACAGACCCTTTTATATTGTGTGAGAAAAAATATATTATGTGTGATATTATAAAGACAACATATTGTTTAACATAATTGCCTATTGTATTGTCATTATACTAAACCCAAAGCAAACTATTCTTAAGGGGGACCTATTATGCCACATCTCAGGTGTCGGCAGAATCTGTCTGTGAAGTTTCAGCTCAAAATACCTTACAGATCATTTATTATAGCATGTTGTAAATGCCCATTTTTGAGTGCATGTGTCTTTAAATGCAAATGAGCTGCTGCTCTCCACCCCGCTTTCCAGAAGAGGGTGGAGCCTGTAGAACCTCTGTTTGGTTTTGATTATCATCTGTATCGCAGCCACGCTCATGTGACATTGCAGTTCTTTGTCATCATGAAAGTTAATTAAATAAATAATTTAAACTTCTGATATATGTTTTTTTGCGAGTTTATATCTTGCAATTGTGAGCAATATTGTCAGAATTGTGAGATAAAAGTCACATTTATCTTTTACATTTTTTTTTTTCCTTGGAATAAAACATTTATTACATTTATTACACTCACATTTATTTAGTCCATGGAAACGAGAGTTGAGAGAAGCTCTTTAGAATATTTTTCAATATATGCAGATTTGATTTTGATTCCTTGCTGTTAAAACTATGAAAAATCTGGATTATTTCAACCAGTCTTTAGAAAGCGATTTGAAACAGTAATTATCCCAAATTTGTTTATTGTGCTAAATTATTACAATTCACACTTTTTCAATAATTACAATTAACTTTCACTGCTTAAAAACACATTTTGTAAAATCATTCTCTCTCAGGTTTTTTTTTTTTTGCAAACCCCCTAAGGCTCCATTGGGATCCACTTAAAAAACCTGTCCTAAGATACCTTTGGCCAAATTGGCCAGTTGGGATGCTGCAGCTGCCTGTGCAGTCAGATCACTAGGTTTTGGAAAAGATCTACTGATCAAGAGAATAAATAGGCTGGTCTGTAATACTGCATTGACAGAGCAGCTGTCTGTTCTTTGTGACATTCCCTGCTAGAATCTGGTTAAAACGCAGCCCCTGTGGCCTGTTGCACAAAGCCGGTTTCAGTTGCTACCCAGGTAAGTTCAAGATTAGTTTGAGCAAACTCTGGTTTTTCGGGCTTATGAAGGTGGATTGGTTTTTAGCGGGGTTCATTGCTATGGTAACTTGCGCTACACGGCTAACCTGCTCCAGAGTAGGTTTTATTCTGGGTTAGAGATCACAAACCCAAACTCGACCAATCAGCTGTGAGTAAAGTGACATGTATCTGATGCAATAAAGACACTCCCCCTGTATCTCTCACTCCAAATTAAATCAGTTTATAGTGAAAACATTTTAGAGACAAAATTGCTCAACTTTTGCTGTTAATTATTCATTATATTTATATTAAATAAATTAAAATTATGAATAATTCATGACATATTCATATAATTAGGCCTGTTATATTAATTGACAATATTAAACTTTGCTTTTAAATTAAAATAAATATAATACATGCACAATATATAAAGCTTTTAAACAGATTAAGCTTACATGTATTCTTTTGAGCTCTTTGTGAAACTATATTAATTATTTGGTCTATTTGTTTGATTCACATGCATTGATATAGTCAGATATTTTCTTTCAGCTGCCTTCTCAAACTTTCACTGCATCAGTGTTTATTCCTGCTTTGTAAATGCGTTTAATTTCATATTTTTCATAACGATCTCTTAATCTTCGGAAGAGACATGAATTGCGCGGCTCTCTCGCGAGAAGTGAATCAAACTGACGTTCTCCTTGTTCCGTGTGATTGGCTGTTTGCCGCATGTGTCACACTTTCAGGTGCACGCGCTTTGCAAACTCTGAATTAAACCTGAGTTGACAGAGAAAGTTTATACCGAGCGTTGTGCAACAGTTGATCCTGATCTAAACCAGGTTGGATTTATCTGGATTTGTCAACTCCAAACCTACTCTGAAACTCAGAGTTTGTTCAACTAGCTTCATGCAACAGGCCACTGGTGTTCAAGGCACTCAAAACACAAACGAACCATTACTGCCTATGTAACAGTGTTGGAATCCTTCAGGGGATGAGCTGAGTAATCAGAGGAATTATGAGTAAGTAAACGCTGCATAAACAGTGAAGGTCGCTTTAGTCATCATACTAGCTGGCAGACACTTAATAAAGGCGCTGACTGACCTCCTAACCTTGTATGACTCATCACACAGTTTTCAAACTAGGATTGTGACCATCTGCCCAAAAGCTTTCTCCCCTCAGGAAACCAAAACTTGGAGAGAAACTAGAGGAAAATGTTACAGAAAAAGCAACAAAATACACTTACTCTGAATGAGAACTCCAGGTTCTCTCCACCCCACACCTCCATTCCTGTGTCATATGTACCCAGGTAAAGGAAGTACTTCTTATTGACTGCAAACAAACCCCCAGCCATTGTAGGAGACCTGGATCAAAGATATAATATTTATGTGCATCTACTAGTAAAATTAAAGTAACTTCCAGGAAAAGCATAAAGGCAGGGTTTAATGTTGATTGATTTTTAATTAGTAGAAAACACGTTCAAAAGTTCTGGTGCCTGAAATATAGCCATAAAAATCCCAAAAAACTTCTGAAATCTACTTAAAATCTTCAGATATGGAAAATGAAAAAAAAAATTCCAATCAGGTGTAACCATGAAGCACAAACCTGACAACATCAGTGGCAGAACTTCTGCGTTTCTGCTCATATTCTGGGATAGTGTGCCATGTGAACACCAATCGCCAATCAAATCCCCCGATCTGAGGTTCTCCAGGGTTCCCCAGGTACTGGAAAGTGTTCCAGTCAATGACGTCAATTACTGGACACACCACAGCCGAAGGCTCATCCTTTATTCTATAGGATTTAGAGATTAAAAAGGGGGGGATAAATATTAATTCTCATAAAACAAACTGTGATATGATATGTAGCTTATGCTTGACTTGAAAAAGCATGCAAATATTGTTACGCAAGTTAAAGAGCAAATTTATACACAAATTTTGAAAATAATGCATGTTTTGGGTTTGTAGAGAGGGGTTTATCTGTCTTACCTCTGGAGAATAGGCTCCAACCAGCCTTCATGGCACTCACAGTGGCAATCGAGGAAGGTCAGCACTTCTCCTGTGGCAATGGAAGCTCCCAGAAGCCGCGCTCGCACCAAACCCTCTCTCTTCCTTGCTCGAATCAGACGCACTTTTTTGATAGTGGCGATGTAGTTCTCTAGAGGCTCCTTTAAATGATCTGTGGGTCAAATTCATGAGAAGTGCTCAGTAACAGCTGCAGGTTTAAAGGGAACAAGAACTCAGGACAGAAATATGCTAATTGGCTTTTCCATTAGGAAACAACTTGCTGTTTCACCACAGGGTGGAGCTGAGATGATGTTGTTGCTGTGGTATTTCATTTTCAAAACCTTGATTTATAATTCTATAAAAGATTTTTGTGATCAGGGAAGTGTGTGTCCTCTGGGTACTTTGAGTACAGCGAACTTAAATAACGGCTGTTGAATACTTAAATATGTACACTATTATATAAACATCCAATGTCATTTTACTCAGGGTTTTTTCTTGTTTATGTTCTTTGTTAATGTTATATATATGAAACATGAATATTATTAGTCTAGGAGACAGTACAAGTTGGTTAAGCCATCATTTATATTTTTATTCATTTATTTATGTGTTTATATAGTTTTATTTATTATTATTATTATTATTGTTACTGTTTATTTATATATTTGCATTTTTTGTATACATTTATATATATGTGTGTGTGTGTGTGTGTGTGTATATATATATATATATATACACACACACACACATTTCATTTTATTTCATTTTAAATAGCATTATTTTTTAGTAATTTAATTGTGATTGTCATTTTTTATTTTTTAAATATTACTATTTAGTTTTAAAAAAAAAATTTTTCCAGTTTTCATTTTATTTATTTCCAGTTAATATTTTTAGTGCTTCAACTTTCATTTTATTTTATTTTATTTTATTTTAAGTTTCATTTAGTTTAAGTTTTTCAACTAATATTTATATTTTATATTATTTCAGCTTTATTTCAATTAATAAAAATGTTTTTATTTGTTTTAATTAACAATAATAACTCCGTTCCATTGTTATCAACGGTTCCCCGTTACGGAAAGTAGCATCTGTTAAGTTCACCATTCTTTGGTTAGAATTTAGCAAACAGATTTTACTAAGAAAAAATAAAGATTTTACTAAAGAAAAAATATTACAATATTTTAACTTTTTCTGAAGAAAATGTGAGTGGTATTTGAGCATGCAAAACTTTATGGTAGCAATGTTAGCTATAGTTATGGCAGTTATTTTAGCTGTTTGCTATCAGTGTTGCCAACTGCTTTCAGTTGAAAGATGTCGCTAGATGACGTCATACTGGCAAGTCCACTGATCTATATTAATATAAATATAGATCAGTGGCTGAGTTATGGAATCTCGATAAGGTTTGTCCAAGAAGTTGCTAGATTTGTTGCTAGGCTTTTGAAAAAAGTCTCAAAAGGGTCGAGGAAGTCGCTAAATCTAGCAACAAAATCACTAAATTGGCAGCACTGTTTGCTATGCGGTTGCTACTAGGATGTTGTTTGTGTGTTGTTCTTGGTGGTTCCTCCTTCCTGGCTGTCCCAAATCAAAAATGCTCCAAGTTCATCATAATATGATTAACTTTTAATACATAAGATCTTATGACAATCATGTGCTCAACCGCATGAGAAGTTTTCATTCAGACTGATACCTCGGTCACTGTAGTCATCCACCAGTATGATTTCAGTCAGCAGCAGGTCAGGCGAGGTCTCCAGGACACTGTGCACTGTCCGCAGTAGCGTGGACCAGGCTTCATTGTAGAAGGCTATCACTACCGATGTCGTGGGCAGGCTCAGGTAGTCATATTTCAGGTTTCGACATCTGAATAGACAGATCGCGTTAGTTAATGTCTTGCTCGCTACTGTACAGTCAGACTGCATTCATGTTTACAGTAGCATTATAATAAATAAATATGCACAGTAACTATGCATGATTATTTGATCTTAATACCCAAAGGGGAAATTACAAAATAGGCAAATAGGGACACATACAGCACATCACAAAACACGGCACAATATCAAATCAAATCAAACTAAAATTTAATTATAAAACCACAGAGTACACCAAAGTGCTGCACAGTTACATTTACAAAAATATAATCTCTCATATAAAAGATAAAAATAAAAATATTAATTAAAATGTAAAAATACATAAAATAAACACCACAGATGCATGTTGCTGTTGGAGCCTAATGGTCATTATAAAATATTGAAGGCTTCATTAAACAAATATGATGCAAACAATAAACACAACACATTAAAAGCATGACCATAAAGAGTAAATAAAATAACAGTTTGGCAATAAACTGGGCTGTTATTTTACATTCATTTTTAAACTATTAATGTAAAACCAATAGCAGACTGTTCCTCTAGGTCAGTGGTTCTCAACCAGGGGGCCGGGGCCCACTAGAACTTCCAGGGCCTAAAACACAAACATTTGAAAACGGGTTTTAAAGTGCAAGTTTTTGAACACGATACTGTTATCATCTCCGTGTAAACTACAAAAATGCAAATTTAAGAAAAATGGTGACGTCATGCGCATGTGTTTCTTTACAAAGTGACATTGTCAACTATTGGCCTGGCATGTATAATGCAACATTTTTAGTCATTTTCACGGATCCGTGTGAACGGTGATCATTTTGACAAATTTGTTGTCTGTATGTGAAAAATGCAAAGTAAAAACTCCCATTTTCACTTTCCAGAACATCGTTGTCGTGTAAACGTACCCTTAGATAGGAGGGCCTTCGAATATTGTCTCGGACAAAGGGGGACCTTGGAGTCAAAAAGATTGAGAACCACTGCTCCAGCTGGCTATAATAATGCACACCCTTTGGATTTGGGATGGGCCACTGGTTTATTGTTTAACTTCAAACTATTTTTTTTTATTTTTTTTTTTTATTCATTTTGTAATTAGGGGTCCACAAATGGGTCCTTGTTCTGGAAAAAAAAAGACTGCTGTGGATTTTATTTATTATTTTAACATTTCAATAGCATCTTTTAGTAAAAAACAACTAAAAATAACACATCCCGTTTGGATTTTGGATATGTTTTTGCTTTTTTGTTTTATTCTGCATAATTTATATGACAGTAAGGACAACTGCAAACTGCACCTCTAGATGTGACGGAGCCACATTGAACGTTTTTCTCCTCCTCTGGTACTTTGTAGACGTTCTCTATCTGTAATCGCACATTAAACACTGGGGCAAGATAGGGACTGTTTACAAAACATTTACAACTTCCCTATTTTGCATTTAATCGATGCGGATTTAAACAATAAACTACGATCTGTATCCTCTTCTACATTCTAATGCTATTCAAAAAAAAAATAAACCAATTTAATATAATTATACCAATGTGTTAATGATCTGTTGAGGCTGAATATCAGACATATATCGAACAAACTAACTTCAAACATGTTCATAGCATGGCCACTTACAGTGGGTTCCATCTTTCAGGCAGTCTGCGGTGTAGTGATATCCTATCGCTCACATAAGTGTTTATCTGGTGTTTTTTGATGCTCTCCTCCTCCTCTCGCTTCTCTTCTTCTGTCAGGTCTAGTTTAACAGCTCTACCCATCTCTCCCAAAGCATTTAAATCAAGAGGAGGCTTCTCGTAAACAGGTTTCTTCAGAAAATCTTCGTCCAAATTTTTGCCCTGCTCGACTGACACTTCTCTTCGACTCGCCAGCCCGACATCACTCTGCGTGTTCCTATGAAATACTAAATATCCCACTACAAAAGCCCCGAGAATGTACAGAATTAACTTGGACCGACTCCGTCTGCCACATATTGCCATAATGTGTCCTTCTAGTCCGCCCTGGTTTCCTCAAAGTCTTTATCATCCAAAGTTCAATCTCATGAAAAGTTCGAAAAGAGTTCGCTCTTGTTAGAGGATATAGTTTTCAAAGTGCCAGATTTCATTTTAAAGTCCACTACAGTGAAGGGGAAACTATCCAAGCAAAGCGAAAGTTGGTCATTTCATTCTGTGGCTAAAACCAACTGTTGAAGTGTGTGTGTGAACGACATGAAGGGCGAGCAGAGCCGGTTGCAGGGGGAGGAGTTCAAAACAAGAGTTGTTACATTCTATGGAAGCCCATTTCCGCCACATAAGGGGAAAAAATCATGCTTTTGTATATCATAATGAGATAAAAAGTTGAAATTATGATCGAGATGAAAAGTCGAAATTATGACTTAAAACGTCATATATAACATAAAAAGTTGAAATTATGACATTAAAAAGTCGAAATTGACAAATTTATAGCAGAAAGTCGTAATTTCTACTTTTTTTCTCATTACTTCAACTTTTTAATCTTGACTCAGTCATAATTATGTAGGCCTATGTCATAATCTCAACTTCCCATATTCGTGACTTAGTATGTCATCATTTCGACTTTTTATTCTCATATGACTTACTATGTCATAATTATGACTTAGTATGCCATAGTGTCGACTTTTTTATCTCATAATTTAAACTTTTTAATCTTGAATCAGTCATAATTATGACTTAGTATGTCATTCTTTCAACTTCTCATATTCATGACTTAGTATGTCATAATTTTGACTTCTCATATTCATGACTTAGTATGTCATAATTTTGACTTTTCATGTCATCATTTCAACTTTTTATTCTCATATGACTTAGTATGCCATAGTGTCAACTTTTTATCTCATAATTTAAACTTTTTAATCTTGGCTCAGTCATAATTATGACTTGGTTTGTCATCATTTCAACTTCACATATTCATGACTTTGTATGTCATAATCTCAACTTCCCATATTCGTGACTTAGTATGTCATCATTTCGACTTTTTATTCTCATATGACTTAGTATGTCATAATTATGACTTAGTATGCCATAGTGTCGACTTTTTTATCTCATAATTTAAACTTTTTAATCTTGAATCAGTCATAATTATGACTTAGTATGTCATTCTTTCAACTTCTCATATTCATGACTTAGTATGTCATAATTATGACTTAGTATGCCATAGTGTCGACTTTTTATCTCATAATTTAAACTTTTTAATCTTGAATCAGTCATAATTATGACTTAGTATGTCATTCTTTCAACTTCTCATATTCATGACTTAGTATGTCATAATTTTGACTTTTCATGTCATCATTTCAACTTTTTATTCTCATATGACTTAGTATGTCATAATTATGACTTAGTATGCCATAGTATCGACTTTTTATCTAATAATTTAAACTTTTTAATCTTGAATCAGTCATAATGACTTAGTATGTCATAATTTCAACTTCTCATATTCATGACTTAGTATGTCATAATTTTGACTTTTCATGTTATCATTTCAACTTTTTATTCTGATATGACTTAGTAGGCTATGTCATAATTATGACCTTTTATGTCATAATTAGTCACCATGAAATCAAAATTAACCATTCTAATTTTTATGGAATATTGCAATAGCCTACTTATTAATGATTTATCTGTGCACATCCTTATTTATTTTTATTTATTTATTTTAAATCATTACACTTCCAATATTCCTCTAAATTAGGAAGTTAGGGAATTAGTAAATTAGGGAAGTTTCTGATTAAAGATTACAAGAGCAATAGCACAAATCATTAATATTAAATACTGCAATGTTTAAAAAGAATTGTCTTTTTTGATTTCATGGTGACTTTAATTATTGAGATCAATGATTACTATAAATATAACCTTAAAATAACAGTAAACATAACGAAAACCCTTCCTTGAACTTATAATAAAGTCATTGAAGGGATAATATTGATTTATTATTTTTAAATGAGTTGTTTGGAATTACACATTTATTGACAACTAACCACAATTTCTTGGGGAAAAAAACAAACAAAGGGGTACTTCCACTTCAAAACAGCAATAGGGAAAACGTTTTTTCTTTGGTTAAGATCTTTCTAAAATATGTTATTAATTTTTTTATCCCTGATGTCAATGTCCCCATAGTAGGACCTGAAGAGAACCGATTACAGGTTTATACATCTTTTTAATAAGTAGCCTAGTAGTTTTGGGAAAATACAATGAACATATTTGAAAAACATTTTTAGATACATTTATCCCAACATCACTGGTTTTGAGACACAGCCGTACAGTGGCACGTCCCACAGGTCTGAGCACTGCAAGGGCTGTAGGTTGATGTAGAGAGGGATTTGCGTGATCACATTAGCAGGCTTGTTTGTCAGATAAGGCCAGCAGAACTGGAGGAGGCATAAAGAAAGAAATCCAGGTCAAATCACAGAGAGTCTTAGGGGTCACAAACTGTGACAGAGCGCTAATCCAAATCCAGTTAGTGCATGTCCACTCTATATACACTGCTATGCCAAGATATGCACACAAGCCTGTGAAAGTGCACACATATCATTACTGAATATATGAAAAAATGTATGATTTAAATAATGACTCATTTACATTTTGCAAACAGCCTAACTCTTTGTGTTGTTTACTTCGACAATTTAGAGCAACACACTTCATTTTCATTAAGTCAATGTTTTTGCATTAAGATATTTATTGAAACTTTAATTGAAATAACTTTAAATCCATATAATCACTGCATGTTGCTAGTGTCGGAACCAGCGTTCATTGTACTGGACATTAAATGAGTTTTAAATGACATTAAATGAACTATTTTTTGTTTTCATGAAATGAAGCATGTTCATATTTTTAGTGTCCCTGGAACATAATTTGGGCCTGAAAGGGTTAATATTATGATACAATTATAAACTTTCTATAGTGACTTGACTGAAAGTCTTATCTAACTAAATAATACCAAATTATTAAAGTCCTTTTTAAAAACAATTTTATTTTGACACTATAACTAAACTAAGATTGTAGTTGTAGAAAAAATGTAGAAAAATCCAGAATTCTGTGAACTTTATGTATTAAAGTTTTCCTGTTAGTCTGCATATTTGTGAGTTGTCTAGCAGCTAAAAAATGTAATGTGAAAGTAAGTGAATTATACTTAAATTCCCATTTAAACATGCTGTTTAAGAAAGCTCTTGTATTGGGCTCCTCTTCTTGATGCCATGAAACGATAAATTATTAATAAATGACATTAAAAAGTTAAAAGAAACTTTATTTCATTAAAAATCCAGGTTCTTGTACAGCTCTTTTTTATTTTATACAAAATAAAATGAAACACATTTTTAATAAGTATTATGCAGATTAAAATCAAAATTTAGGAATGAAAATATGACACTATACAGTCATTACAATTGCTAGAAATATTGGTAGGAATTAGTCTGTAGTTTCTTTTCTTTAACTTCCTATTTTACACCCATAGAAATGCTGTAATATTTTCCTCCACTTACCATGAATTTCAACATCCATTCACTTCGTACAAGCAATATTTTATAATAAATATGTAAGATGATCCATGTAGCAAGCAAAATATGTTTATCCAAATTAATGTGTTAAATTATTGATTAGGCCATCAGAGAGGTGAGATGGTAATATGAGTGCCACACTTTTTTGATTGAACACTCTTATTGTAGAAGTTCCAAAGAGTGTTGTAATAATCTATGGTACGCTGCACACAATGTTGCACAGTCATTTACCACATATGAAAACAGAGCAGTGTAAAATAGCTTTTCTAACATGTCCAATCAGCCATCAATGTAAAATATAGGCTGATATATTCATAACACCCAATGTAAGCCAGGACACATATTATCAGGGTTGTGTAATCGACTGAGTCAGCATGAAACTGAAGCTTTGATAGTCTTTCCTTCCCTATTGTAACGTGTAAACGAGTGAAACGGCTTCTTGAACAAGAAAAAAAATGTAGGGTGGGACATGGTTTGTTATTGCTGTGATCTCATGTGATTGACAGGTTGCCCCGCCCTCACGCCAGTAAACACATCATCAGAGAAAAGAAGAGATGTCACAAGCTATGTTTCCATACAAAGTTGCCAATTTAACTTGTGCACAAATATCGCATAAAACATTTGCGAATAAAGCACTGTTTCCATCCAGTGACTCAAAGAGAACAAAATCATCACTTCCTGTTAAACTGGCGCTAAATATGACTAAGAAAAATAGAAGTTGCTGCAGTAGAAGCCACTGTATATAATAATATAATATTTACATACAATATTGCATAATACATATAATAAATAGGGCTAGGACAATACATCGATTCTCGATACAAATCTGGAGCGATTCTGATATTTTCCGATGTATCGCGATTCTCTCTCGAATCGATTCTGAACTTAGTTTTTATCAGCAGATGGCACTACGTGCTTTAGAACACCCGTACTCTGCTTGCTTCCGGTTCCACACACCACTTAAACCTAAAAATCATTCATAAAGTTCGAAAAGGTTGAAGCGAATTACAAGGGTGTTTGCAGTGGGCTGTGTTTACATTAATCTCACGTCATAAAAGCATTCTGAGCCGAGGTGCAAGTACATTTAACCACTTACATGACTCAGCCAAACGCACGAGCGCTCTCCAGCATTCTTCTTCGTGAGCATTTGAGTGTGCGGTTAAAAACGAACCTAGAGCGCCATCTACTGTTAGAACTAAGCTCAAAATCGTTTCGAGAGAGAACATATCAAAATCCCATTTTGTTTGTGAACACAATCGTGTGAAACGCTTCAGGGAGGAAATTATACCGAACCACTTTAACGACAGACTTTGCTCAGACATTACAGAATGACCAAAACAGCATTTCAGATGCCGTGCAACGAGCTCTGTCTGCTGGTGAGTCCAGTTACGTCGTCCCATCGCAGTCACGTCTTTTTTAATGCTTCCATCGTAGTTTATGCTTATGTTTTCGTATTTTCGACTCATTTGAGCGCACAAGTTTTTTTATGCGCATTTTTAGAATTTATGCTCATCTTGGCATCTTAATACAGCTTTTGGCAGAGAAATCGAGTTGTTTGGACTACCACTGCATGACCTTAAGGGAAATGTGATGAGTAAGATGGCAATTAGGCATGAAGGACTCATTGCTACTATATTCTCAGAGGTTCAATAAGAAGATAACATTAGCATCAGTTTAAGAGGATTCACCGTGCACTGACTGCCCACAATCCAACCATGAGTCATAGGGGGAAAATACAGCTTAATTTATGCGTCCTGTAGACATAAGCATCATGATGACAATGTTCAGTGACCTCCAGCTTCATTTATGCAATTGCGTGACACACCTGGAAAAAGTGCCATTAAACGTTTTAGCCTGACTTGGCAGAACCTCCCGTGTGGTTTCCTCGTGATCTGGTTTGTATAAGACGCTCAGGTCGCAAATGTAAAACTGTGCAGGGTACACCTTATTTTAGGAGATGTGAAACTTTAGGTAAAACTTTACTGATTGCATGCATTTCAATGATATATTATGCAATATTTTGCGTCTAATCCCACAGCACATTTTCCCACCACTAGATGGCACAGCAACAGAAAGGCAAGGAAAAGTCACACTGTCAAGATAAACCACCACAACAAATGTAACATTTATAACTTTAATTTAATTTATACAGACAAAAATACTTTGCACTTTTTTCCATGTTTCAAAAATACTTCATTACAGTCGATAAGCAAAACACGTGATCACAACAAACTGTGCTTTATCAGTAGTAATTTCATGATCACGTTCCCAAAATCCCTATTAAATTGACAATTACAAATAATGAGACCTAAAAAATTGGTGCCATTTTAAATCCTTTTTAGTGCAAAAATAAAGGCGTTATCCATGTACAGTCATTTGCGATATAGCATTTAAGATATTTACCAATAATCCTGTGAGAAACTTATTCTTATTTTTCTAGTTTTGAATGTTTAAAAGCTGGAAGACCCGTGATAAAAGCACTTAGTCGATTTTCTGAATGTTTTACTTTGGCCAATATCATGGTAAAGTACTGTAATACTCTGATTTGTGAAAATAAATGAATCTGAAGAGGCACTTTCTGTTGAGTCAATAAATTACATACAATACATTTTCTTAGGAAAACAATTTACAGGTAAAGTGGATAATTCCCAAATGTTTTGTAGAGAAAATCTTGGTTCTTAAATGCAAGGTAAAATTGGTTTAGGACAATAAAAAAAACAAAAAACATAAAAACATGTACGATCTGAAAAGTTTGGTCCATATATTGCTTTATATTTTGTACCAACTCTGAAGTGTAGTTCCTGTAATCTACTTCAAACTGAAGTATACATATTAACATACTATTTGAACACTGATGTTAGTTTGAGTGAGACTTTAAATGCTGGTAAAGTTCCATTAACACCAGAGTGCCAAAATCATCCATGGAGCTTGCACAAAATAAGGTGAAAAGACCCTAAATACCCTAGCAATACAAAAAAAAAGGAAAAACAGTCACAAAATGACACAAAAAAATATCTTAGGAGACCTAGGCAACAAACCCATTCACAACATCTTCAAATCAGTCACTTCTGGTACAATTAAATAAATCGCTGTGCAGTAGATTTAAAGATTAGCTACTGCTGAGTCTAAAAATGATTCACTAAAAGCATATAGTGCATCAGTGTAAACAAAAACGCTGCTCCAACACAACACTATGTTCGTTGGATGGTTGAATTTGCTACAATGTGTTATTATTAACAGTTCTAAAATGCACTTCAGACTTGTAATAGCACACTGAACGTCTCTAACAAGGAAACACAAGAATTGGCACTACAAATATATGTTCATTTTGGTTTGCAAAGGCACTTTATGGAGAATGGGTCCCATTTTTATGCCTGTTCTTAGATCCTTTGTTTAATGCCAACCCGGAAAAGACGTTCCTTTTGATAATTGCACTTACATTTATGTTCACATGAGGTTTAAAGTCACTCGAATTTCCAGCGCTGGTGTTTGTCTCCGGGAGAGCAACTTTTCATCTGGATATCAGTACGGCCATCTTCTGTGCGGTAGGACGTGATACACATGTTTGAATGTGGATGATATATGCTGCCATCCTGAAAAGACACAATTGCCAGATAATGATCGTTTTAGGCATGGAAATGCAACAGGAGAGCATATCTGATATACAATAACATGCCAAACAAACAAGGTTTTTTTCTTATCTCCTTCTTTTTTCTTATCTCCTTCTGTTTTCTGATGGCAATTCTATGATAAACTGAGCTACAGGCGAACAGACTCACGTCTCTGAACTCCCACATGATGCCGGGGGGTGTGGGAGCACCGTCTTGTGGACAATGCTTCATCCCTATGTGTGTCATTCCATCCTGAACTTCAGCACACAGCTCAGTCACAGAGTTAAACCGAATCTCCTTATGAGATGTGTACTCGAAGTACTGAGAGAGATAGAGAGAGGAAAATGACATTTTGTTTGAAATACAGGTTGGTGATTGTAAGTTCAATTCATTTCCATTAATGAGTCCAAACAGCCAATTTCAATTAATTTTCATGATATACATATAATGTTGTCATTGATTATTATTATTATTATTATTATTATTATTAATATTATTATTATATGGGTGGGTTCAGATTAATTGGGACACTTTTTTCCCAGTCATCTCAAAGGCAAAAAGTGTCCCAATTAACCTGAATTCACCCTAAACAACACAAAACAAATGTATTTTATATATAATAATTTTTTTTTTTTTTTTTTACATAAAGTTCTTGAAACAAGTGTCTTAAAGGATTAATTGACTTCAGAATTAAATTTTTCCTTATAATTTATTCCCCCTCATGTCATCCAAGATGTTTGTCTTTCTTTCTTCAGTCGAAAAGAATTTATGGTTTTTGAGGAAAACATTCCAGGATTTTTCTCCATATAGTGGACTTCAACAGTTACCAATGGGTTGAAGGTCCAAATCAATGCAGCTTCAAAGGGCTCTACACGATCCCAGCCGAAGAATAAGGGTCTTATCTAGCAAAACAATCAGTCATTTTCTAAAAATAAATAAATAATAAAAAAAAAATTATATGCTTTTTAACCACAAATGCTCATCCTGCACTAGCTCTGTGATGCGCCACACATTACGTAATCACGTTGGAAAGGTCACACATGAGAAGCAAAAAAGTACCGCGGTAGGGTGAAAAACATTTTTTGTAAAGGCCGTTTGACTTAGTCTTTGCATGTTCACTTGCTCGGTATTTCCGCCTACATCACGCGTGACCTTTCCAACGTGATTACATAATGCGTGGCGCATCTCAGAGCAGTGCAAGACGAGCATTTGTGGTTAAAAAGTATATAATTTTTTTTTAGAAAATAACCGATTGTTTCGCTAAAGAAGACACTTATTCCTCGGCTGGGATCGTGTAGAGCCTTTGAAGCTGCACTGAAACTGCAATTTGGACCTTCAACTCATTGGTAACTGTTTAAGTCCACTATATGGAGAAAAATCTTGGAATGTTTTCCCTCAAAAACCATAATTTCTTTTCGACTGAAGAAAGAAAGACATAGCCATCTTGAATGACATGGAGGTGAGTAAATTATCAGGAAATTTTAATTTTGAAGTGAAATAATCCTTTATGCTCACCAAGCCAAGATTTTATAAAAAATACAGTAAAAAAGTAATATTGTGAAATATTATTGCAATTTAAAATGAATGTTTTTTTATTTAATTATATATTAAAATGTAATTTATTCCTGTGATGTCAAAGCTGAATTTTCAGGATCATTACTAAAGTTTTTAGTGTCACATGATCCTTCAGAAATCACTCTAATATTCTGATTTGTGATTTATTATATGTCTGAATAATCCATCTCCAGTGTTTATCAGACAGACAGATGTGACCTCTGTGAAGAGAAGGTCTCTGTCTGGTTCAAACTTCAGTCACCATTAGTGTCATTAGCCACATGTATATTTCATACAGACATCTATCTTTGAGGAGAAGTGGCTAAGGTTTCCTTTTCAGTCCAGGCTGTGGAAACATTGATTTTCACTCACACATGGTGCTACTTCAGAGTCCTTTGATGAAGAGCGGTGACATAAGCCACCGGACACATTTGCAGGTTGCCCTTTCCATTAAATATACATCCCCAGCAAGTCATTCATTTCTTCAACTGTGATACTAGATAAATAACAAACCTCAGAAGGGCAGCACATCTCAGGATGGATTATGTTTCAGCACAAATAAAGCTAGCTTTGTTTCGCTGCAAACTGATGGATCTCCTGCATCTGCTGTCGTAGGTGTTATATAACTGGACATGAAATGCACCTCATGCTCATTTTTAAAGTTACTCGATAGCTCTGGCATTAATAGAAAGCCCCCTTTAATCCATTTCGAAGATGTCAGGCTGTGGGGTAAGACAGCGGCTTTCAAAGTGTGGGGTAAACTCCCTGCGGGAGACTATTCTCAAATCTCGTTCTCTTCCTCAAATTCAAATTGCCATATTAACGATACCTCCACCATCTTCTGCTTATATGGCGTTAAAGGGTTAGTTCATCTAAAAATTAAAATTCTGTCATTAATTACTCACCCTCATGTCGTTCAAACCCGTAAAACACACAAATGAAGATCTTTTAATGAAATCTGAGAGGTTTCTTTCCCTCTATTGACAGTCCACGCAACTACCACTTTCAAGCCATAAAGTAGTAAAGACATCATTAAAGTAATCCATGTGACTCCAGTGGTTTAACCTCAATTTTATGAAGTGACGTGAGTGCTTTGTTTGCGCCAAAAAACATAATTTACCACTTTATTTACAAAATATTAATCTCCAACATGCGTTCACGAGAGCGCCACGACGCATGCCTGTTGTGTTGACGCGAGAGAAGACGTTGTTGCGGAGATTAATATTTTAGTGTAGGGACAGAAAGCTCTCATATTTCATCAACAAGATCTTCATTTGTGTTCCTAAGATGAAGATGATAATTAATGATAGAATTTTTATTTTGGGCTGAACTAACCCTTAAAGTAGTGATGCAACGAAACCAAAAATTTCAGGATGCACTTGGCCGAAAATGCCAAGTGAAATAATTTTTTTTTATATAAATGTATTAATATTAGACTTTTTAATTAATTGGATATATTTTACCTAAACACTGAATTTTACCTTACAATTTTTGGAAACGAAAATAAAGTTAATCAAATTTATTTAATAATCAACACTCAAAACTGAGTTTAATAAATTTAGATTGCATATAAGACAATTTTTAATAATTGAATTATGTTTCTATTTCAAATTGGTGGTGAAATATAAACATTTAAACGTCGCCAATTTCTATCATTAAAATGTTATTAAAATGTTTTATTAATGTATCTTGCAAAATAATGTAGGCCTAGTGACAAAAACATTTTTAAAACATTTTTTTATTATTCCAAAAAATAATGAAAGAACAGATTTATAGCTATTTTTTCCAATGAGAATTTTTTCCATAGAAGCGTTTAACGCAACATCATTGCTAGTATTGTCGTATCCTTGTGTTTTTTTAACATTTGTAAGCCGCTTTGGACTGAATGAACAAATGTAAATTATTTTTTTTTTATTATTCAATATTAAGCACTAAAACATTTGGCAAAATTACTAATCAAATTTTTTTTCTAGCTTCAAAGGTGGGAATAGAAAAAAAAAAAAAAATTTATATATATATATAGATAGATAGATAGATAGATATATAGATAGATGTTAGTTACCTGATTACCACCCTGACCATGGCAGCCGAACAAGGACAGGTGAGCTCCTGTGGGATTGTGGTCCGGGGCGTTGTAGTCCAGACATTCAGAGTGGATTCCGGCACTACGAACCTACACCAGAAACCAGGATAGAAGTAAAACCAGTGAAAAATAGTGAGAATGACATTAAAAAGGAACTCCAGAGGGAATTAGATTAGACTAGATTAGTCACTTACCGCTCCGTGCCATCCAGGCCTGTCCTCTGGCACATGCAGGCCGGGATAGATATTCTGCAGGTACCATTCAAAGCTCTTACACTGAAGCCGCTTTCTCAGTACAATCCTTTCAGATATATCCCCATAAGATTCCTACAAGAGCAAATCAAAATCAGGCCTCAAGGCATAGCTGACAGATTACTGACTGGAATCTATGTAGGACCGCCTTGACCACACCTTTTCTGCATTAAAGGGATAGTTCACCCAAAAATTAAAAATCTGTCATCATTTACACACCGTCAAGTTGTTCCGAACCTGTACGAATTTCTTTCTTCTGCTGAACAAAAAAGCAAACAGTTGATGGGCCCCATTCACTTCCATAGTATGGAAAAAAAATACTATGGAAGTGAATGGGGTCCATCAACTGTTTGGTTACCAACATTTTTCAAAATATCTTTTGTGTTCAGCAGAAGAAAAATTCATACATGTTTGGAACAACTTGAGGGTGAGTAAATTACTTTTTTTGATTTTATTTTTTAATCATCTTTACTGATAATAATTCACTTTTTTACGTCTTTACTCTAGTTGCAACTTAAAAGATATCAAACAAGAATGCCACGCAACTACTTCCTCTAAGCCATCCTGTAATGTTGACACAAGAACTGCCACGACACACTTCCAACAAACCAAAAGTCAAAGAAACCCAACCAGGTAGACAAGATCATTTTAATTTAGGCAACACCTCACATAGGTATGGAAAGGGTGTGTTTGCATTCAGACCTGATGTACAGGAACAGCAAAATGGCAGTTAAACAGAGAGGGCAAATATTCTTACTCGTAGCATCTAGTGTCGTGGCTACAAGAGAATGATTTATTATTTGATCACAGATCCACGTCATTAATAATGTAATTTCTCTGTGAAGCAATATGGAGTTACATGCCACATTCATGTCAGTCATGGTGATATAATATATGTTTGGCCTAGTTTTATTATCTTTGTCAGCTAATAAGCTTTTCAAAGACAGCCAAAGGAAAAACAAACACCGTAAGCCGATAGAACAAAAGCATTCAAGCAAAACCTGAGCATCATTTATCTCTTTCACAGTTTTTCCCCTTCAGGAATTCATATGCAATTTTAAGCACACCACTTTTCTAGATAAATGCTGAAGGAGGTAAAAGAGAGAATAACACAATGGCTGTACACCTCTGATTATGCAGCAGCACAGGATGTTAAAGAAGTGCCGCCCACTGGCAGGTTGTGGTGGGTGGATGGAGGTGTACCTTGCTTGCCGGAGGGTTTCGGTTATAGAAGTGCTGTTTGTAAGAGTCCATCCAAACCTCCGCAGCACGGACAGTGTTCTGAAGGAAGTTGGATCTGGAGTATGGCGCTTTCTTGGGGAACACATGACCCACATGGGAGCATGGGTGAATTTCTAAAGACCCTCCACACTGCCACACCTGCAAGAAACAAAATATGTTTAAAAAGAAGAAAAAAAAAAAAAAAAAAAAGAAGTAATTTCAAATAGCTGATGAAACTGAATATTATATAATTTTCTTAATAAAAAAAATTTAAATTAATAAAAAAAATTAAAATTGAATAAAAAATAAAAAAATAAAATTATTTTAAAAAATTAAAAAGTGAAGTATATAATGTGTACAACTAGAGTCACAACATTAATAAATATTAACAAAAATAAATGACTAAATATATAAATAATTCATTGTTTAAATTAAATGATTAAATAAATAATTATTAATAATTGTAAATTATTGTTTTAAATATGGTTAGGATGCTCAAACAGAGCAATGTTTATGCTTTTTGGGGAAAATCAACCTATTATTGACTTATTTATAGTTCTGCATAATAAAATACAATACGAGAAAGTGTTTTAACATTAAAAAAAGGTCACACTTCAGTTTTAAAATGAAAGCTAATAACCCAAAAGCATTTATCTAGAACATCATTATTTATTTATTGAAATTCGACTCATCTTGCATACTTTTTTGCATACAAACTCAACATTTTCAGTGAACAAAGTTAGATTATCTGATGTTAATTCAATGTACTGCCTGTCAGAAATAAAACATGACATGACAACAGCGCTTTAGCTCCGTTGAGACACCGACAAAATTCCTTTTTTAGGCATTTTCCAGCTTTATTTCCCACATGCTTTTGTATACCAATTCACAGCACATCAATTATACATGAACATCGTACAGCCCTAGAAGATACAGCGTTGTATTCTGTTTCCAAATGCATAAAAGATTACTCCATGGTATACACCATCAATCTTCATTTCTAAGTATAGGCTGAAAAAAAAAATCTAATATGAGAGATGTGTCTAATTATAAATGCTCAGTCTCTCATGCTACCAAGAGCCCATCGACACGCTCTGATGGGAATTACCGGTACAATAGGTAGCCTGAATACAGAATACAGAAGTCTTACCCGGAAAGAAAGTTCCAGATTCTCTCCTCCCCAGACCTCCATGCCCATGTCGTAAGTGCCCAGATACTCAAAGTAGGCCTTGCTGACGGCAAATAGGCCCCCTGCCATAGTGGGAGACCTGTGAAGCGAGAAGCAGCAGAGCATTGGCAATTCATCAAAGATATTCCCTAGCACCAATTTTCTAGCAGGTAAGTGCTTCTTAGTTTCTGTTGAGTGCCTCTGGGTCTGCCCTCAGATGAGCCTGGAGAGAAATCTAGCACAGAACTGGACAGTATTTTAATGTACCCCTGGGTCTGAACATTAAATTCAGTCTATTCACTGCACTGCATCTGAATTTAATCAACACAATATACATTTCCTTGTGAACTTTCAAAAAGTTTTTACTGGAAGCCTGAATGTCTTAAAGGGATAGTTAAATTAAAAAAGTCTCATGTCATTGCAAACTGTTGTGACTTTCATTTAGGAATAGAAATGCACCAAAATTAAAATTCTGGTTAATAATTATGATACAGGATACAGGTGAGGGTGACTATCCCTTTAAACATTTCTAATTAGTTTCTTAAACTGCCAAGAAAACCACACAGCAAAGCTGGATTTGGAAAAGTTGACTAGAAACCAACCTAATGGGGTCAATTCTGGATTTGCGTATCTTGCGATCGATTTCAGGCACGGCATGCCACTGGAATGTCAGCCTCCAGTCAAAGCCGCCCACCATCGGCTCATCTGTCTGCATGTAGAACTCAAATGTGTTCCAGTCAATGGTGTCAATCACTGGACATATGATGGTGGTCTCATTCTCACCAATTCTGAGGCAAAAGACGATAAAAAAATTAGCATCTCACTGGCATTGTAATACACTTCATAAACCTTTTACTGTGGATTATGTGCTACATTTGAATTTAATTTTAAGTCCCACCTCTCCAGCAGTGGCTCGATCCAGCCAGGCACACACTCACAGTGGCAGTCTAGGAAAGTGAGCACGTGTCCTGTAGCGTAGGTGGCGCCAATGAGCCGTGCCCGTACCAGACCTTCTCTTTTTTTGGTGCGAATGAGACGAACACGCTCCAGGTTACTGACATACTGAGCCAGCTGTGACTTCAGATAGCCTGTAATTCAAGCAAAGAGAATTAGAATCTTTTTATAAGGATCCAACAGATAATGGCCAAATCACAGGAAAACAACTGATTTACTAGTAGACACATTTGGATCTCAGCTAATATTAAAACTCATATGGAATGATAACTATGGCTACCTTACTATCCAGAACTTTGTAGAGGAAGCATGAAATATGCAATCATGGGCAAATGTGTGAGTATATTTCAATGCAAATACTGACAAATGTTTAAGTTTGTAAGGCAAGTTGAAAATTGTTCATTTTTAAATGTAATAAACATGACAAAAGTAATATAAAACATAATAAGGTTTTGTTAAAGCCCGTTTACACCAAGGATGATAAATATAATGATAACTAAAAAGTTTTATTAATCGTTCTAATTCTATGAGAATAGGTCAGTCCACATCAAGACTATAATGATTACGATATGTGGGAATCATTTTCAGAACGATTTTTTCTTGATGAACAATAAAAACACTGACAGCCAATCAGAATCCACCCGGCTTGAGCATTTAAAGCAATAGACAACATAACTGCACACGCACATTGAAAATAAACAGAATGTTATTGTCTGTTGGTGTGGATGGTAAAATATTATTCAAATATTATTCAATAATGAATTATTGAAATAAATATCCAATACGGATCAATAAACTAACAAAAATAGAAATAGTAATAATGTATAAAATATAGTAAAATTGAACATTTGAAAATTTAAACACAATGAGAGTTATATTAATAAATATCCTGATGCATCCAGGCTTTATAATGGCAGTGAATGGGAAAAACGAGTAGGAAGCTCAAAAAAGTGCATCCATCCATCATAAACGTACTCCACACGGCTCCGGAGGGTTAATAAAGGCCTTCTGAAGTGAAGCGATGCGTTTGTGTAAGAAAAATATCCATATTTAACAAGTAAAATATCTAGCTTCCGCCAGCCCAGCTCTCATATTTGTCCCATCAGTTACGCTTTTTTCTTAAGTTGAATACGGAAGGCGTAGGACGTAGTGTAAGTGTTTTGAACTGCGAGAGGTGTTCAACTTAGGAAGAAAGTGTAATACAGAAGGCAGTCTAGCGGAAGCTTGATATTTTACTTGGATATTTTTCTTACAAAAACACATCTCTTCACTTCAGAAGGCCTTATATTAACCCCCCGGAGCCGTGTGGAGTACATTTATGATGGATGGATGCACTTTCTTGAGCTTCAAACTCGTTGGTCCTGTTCACTGCCATTATAAAGCTTGGATGCCTCAGGATATTTATTAATATAACTCAGATTGTGTTCATCAGAAAGAAGAAAGTCATATACACCTAGGATGGCTTGAATCTTGGGGTAATTTTCATTTTAAAGTGAACTAATACTTTAATTCATCAAAAGCAGTGTAGCACCTAATAGGTTCAAAATTTTTCCAACATATTAATTGGTTGTGGAAGGGCTGACCAATCAGGATAATTGGAAAGTACTGTAGTTTTAAACTAGTGGAATTTTACATTTAAAAACGTTTAGTCTGTCTAGAAAGTGTCCCTTTACCTCTGTCGCTGAAGTCATCCACGAGTATGATCTCCTTCAGTAGGATGGCTGGCGTGGTCTCCAGCACACTATGGATGGTTCTGAGTAAAGTGGACCAGGCCTCATTGTAAAATGCTATGACCACTGATGTTGTAGGCAGATGGCGGATGTTGTATTTCTTTGCTTTGCATCTGGCATTGCGAAAAAGAGAGAGAGAAAGAGAGTGTTAAGACGGTTAAGCCAACTGGCATTTATTCAAATCAAGTGGTTTACGCAAACTGTTTCCCCTGTGAGTTACATACTAAAGTGACAAGTAAAGGCCAAGTATGGTAACCCATAGTACTTGGACTTTCTCCTCTGCATTTAACCCATCCAGTTAGTGCACACACATTAGGAGTAGTGAATAGAGAACACACATTTATCACATACACCCACACTGCAAACTGTGGACACACACCCGGAGCAGTGGGCAGCCATTTCAGGTTACCAGTCTGACTCTCTAACCATTATAGGCCACGACTGCCCCACTACATATTATAATGTGCAAATGTGAACATCTAAAACATAGAGGAACCTGACAACTCATCCTGCAGTATGAATGCCAACTTACAATGTTGCACATGACAATTATGGTATGAAGAAGGAATCTCACTCAAAGGTGCATTTGGAATCTATCAATAAATGTCACTTTCAATTCATTAAACAATCAATTCTTTTCTTTGTGTTTGACTTCATTCCTCAAATTCAAAATCTGTAAGCAACCATTTCTGGTTCAGAGACAGATTCTCAGTAAACAGAGTTGAAGGAGAGGTGGGAGACAAACAGACATGCCAGAGACATTTTTACAGCATTCTGAGAAACAACTTAAAAAAGAGATGGAGGGACAGTGAAACTCTATTTCAAAAATGCAGGTTCCAAAACTACAAGACACTCATCACTTAATGTTAAATGTACACTACCATTCAAAAGTTTTTTTGTTTTTTTTTAAAAGACATTAATTGACCAAATAAATGCAAATTGACCAAAAGTGATAGCAAAGACATTTATAATGTTACAAAATATTTCTATTTCAAATAAATGCTGTTCTTTTGAACATTCTATTTATCAAAGAATCCTGAAAAAAAAAATTGATAATCAGGGCTTGACTAACTAACTAAGTTACTAGCTACATAGCATCTTCACTGGCCACAATTTTGACATTGATACCATGGGGAAAAACTGCCATATAGATATTTTAATATTATCTCATAATTTGGCAGCAGGTATATTAGGCTGCTGTCACTTTAAGACCTGACGCTTGGATCCATTATACTGTTATACATACGTTTTCTTTCTCAAGCGTTTACGTTCACTTTAAAGGGGGGGTATCACACACAGTTTCTGCCAATGAGTACCTATAGAGTAGTAATGCATCCTTCATATCTCCGAAAAGTCTTTAGTTTTATCATATTTATAAAAGATATATACGCTGTACCAAGTCTTTCCGAAAACAGCCGAGCGCCTGGAGGCGTGCCGTGTGAGCGGAGCTAAAGAGTGACGAGCACACGCAGCTTTTGCGTAGCGATCGTCTGCAAGCTATCAATGGTCAGCTAAACAAATGTATTTAAACACACAAAATACACCATCGCATTATCCCTGGATAACTTTTGAATCACTATAATGAATATAGCGTATAGTGAATGATGAATAATGAATTTATGAATTCACTACGTTCGTGTTGTTTACATTATATGCACTTAGATGCCTATTGCCAACAAAACAGACATTTGAAGCAGTTTTACTCACTACCTGGAGTTCCGACTCATGACCGGGATCATTACCGCTGTGACCGCTCCATCTTTCAGTTTCAAACGATCTGTAAATCCAGCGTGGAACTGGGCCTTGTTTATGAAACCATAAGCGCCGATACTGAGGGCTTGAGCAGCCACGGAAAAACACGAGATATTCTCCATTCATTTTAACCAATAAAAAAGTGATTGCAACTATCAGTTTCTATGGTTATTTTAATAACAAATATCGAGATCATCAATGTAATGCGTGAGCACAAAACTCTCGGCTCCACTTAACGCTGGGTTCTTTGGGAAGCAAGGTTATCTTTCCCTCACAACCAAAAACACACTTCTTTGGTGACATTGTTGATTTCGTGAAGTCCTGTGACCAGTGCAGTGCTGCCAATGACTTCCGTAAAGCCGAACGGGCGTTGATGGGCGTGCTCTTGCTCTCTCGCTCTGGTCGACGTGTGCGCGCGCTCTTCCGGGAGAAGTGCCCGTACAAGGAATTCAGACCTTTATGACGTTACAAAGGCCCATACTCGAAAAAAAGATTGCGAAGTTTATGAGGATTTGGAAGAGTATTTTTGGCACAGAAATACTCCGTCATACGTCCAACTCGTGTTTAACAGTGTAAATAAGTCAGAATACATGAAATAGCATTATACCCCCGCTTAAAACATAACTGACTGTGTTTACGTGAATACTTGCCAAGACCGGCATTTTGACATTATTTTGTGTGTATTTGACTGTTTAGTACTGAGAGGCGGCTTAATTTGTGCACACTTTGAGTGTGAGCACAAAATCTGCAGGAATGAGTAAAATTATGCACAATACGCGCAATCCCATGCCGAAATTCAAGCCCTGTAACACCAACAATATTCAAATAAAACGAATGAGTGAGGGGAGGTGGGTTTTGTGTGTCAACTCGCTGTCGGAGAGATGAAAGAGCAAGAAAGCGCAGCTGGTATCATGTATCTATTCTGCAGAAAATGAGTATTGGAAGGATTTCAGTATCGAAAAATCGATATTTTTGACAACACTAAATTGCACTTAGTTTATTATTTCAGATGCCTTTGTAAAAGACAACAATTAAAAAATGTATATATTATATATATAAAATTCAACCCGCCAAAGTGGCTAGTAGAAGTGACTGTGTTACATGCCACTGCTGAAATCGGGTGTTGGGAAATGGCGGGTGTTAATGTCAAGCCCTGTTCATAATAATAAGAAATGTTTCTTGAGTACTAAATCTGTATATTAGAATGATTTCTGAAGGATCATGTGACACTGAAGGCTGAAGTAATGATGCTGAAAATTCAAAAACAAAATTGAAAAATATTAATTTTATACTGTAAATGTGCACTTCATTAGGACTTTATTTTTTCTGGAACTCTTCAAACTCTAGAGACTCTACATTCACTGACGGCAACTACATTCGTGCAGATTTTACAATAAATTTTCCCTACAAAGAGAAATGCACAAGAAAAAACCCACCACAACATTTCTGGCAGTAATGCTTAAGTCTTTGACAAGAGCTAACTTGCCTAAAAGTTATTTCAGAAAGCAAGCAAAAGAACTTCACATTAACAGATAAAAATCCCTGCTGATGCCAAGAAATGTGCTCCTGCCGTGTGTGATCTCCAGGAGAGCCTGTGATGTGGCAACCGGAGTGCAGTTGAAAGACTGCAGGGGGAAAAAAAACGCATCCAATTTGTCTCACTTCTCGTCTTCCATGGGGACACTTTCTCTTTTCAGAGCAGCAGCTTGAACCCTACTCATTATTGTGTGACAAGAGCTATGAAACAATTATTCTCACACAAAAGCGTTGCTGTTCTGAGAAAACATCCCAGCCCTTTTTTTCTATTGTTGTTCATTTTTAATCATGTTGTCTGGCTGCAGGCAATGGGTTCATTTCAGACAACAAACAACATCTGTAAACCGGTGAGGTGGACTGAAGTGTATAAATCATCTGAGGAATCACAATTCAGGACGTGATTTCAATTCCTCTGGAAATGAAAACAAGCACATTTCCTATTTATTTTTCATGCTTATTTGTAAAGCAATATAATAGCATTTATTTGAAACGGGCCTCTATAAACATAATTGCAATGGCAAGTAAAGAGGATTTTGATGGTGTTTGATTTTGATTTCAGATGGTGTTTGCCTGAGCAAAAGTCACCAATATGATCCTAGGTTGTTCTTGGTGGTTACCAGGGCTTTTCTATACAGTTATAAAAGGGTTAGTTAGGGATCAGAAACCTCTCGGATTTCATCAAAAATATCTTAATTTGTGTTACAAAGATGAACGAATATCTTACGCATTTGGAACGACATGAGGGTGAATAAATAATGACAGAATTTTCATTTTTGGGTGAACTAATGCATTTTTGGGTGCATGTTGCTATGCAGTTGCTAGGTGTTTTGGGTGGTTGCCATGGCGTTGCTTGGTGGTTACCATGGCTTTGCTATACAGTTACTAAGGTGTTTTGAGCGTTTTTAGCATGTTGCTATAAAGTTGTTAGGATGTACTGGATGGTCGCTAAGGTGTTGCTAGGTGGTTGCCATGGCTTTTCTATATAGTTACTAAGGTGTTCGGATTGTTTTTAACATGTTGCTATGCAGTTGTTAGGATGTTCCGGAAGGTCGCTAAGGTGTTGATAGGTGGTTACCAGGGCTTTGCTATACAGTTACCAAGGTGCATGTTGATATGCAGTTGCTAGGTGTTCTGGGTGGTTGACATGGTGTTGCTAGGTAGTTACCAGGGCTTTGCTATACAGTTACTAAGGTGTTTGGAGTCTTTTTAGCATGTTACTATGCAGTTGTTAGGGTGTTCTGGATGGCTGCTAAGGGGTTTCTAGGTGGTTGCCAGGGCTTTGCTATACAGTTACTAAGGTGTCCTGACTGTTTTTAGCATGTTGCTATAAAGTTGCTAGGATGTACTGGATGGTCGCTAAGCTGTTGCTAGGTGGTTGCCAGGGTTTTGCTATACAGTTACATTGGTAATGTACTGGCGGTGATATTGCGTATCACGTAACCTCTTGAGGAGAATTCAAAACAAATGCACTCTGCTCACACAAAGAAACTCAGTTATCATGTTGCAATAAAAATTCAATATGTGGGGTTTTTATAGCTTGCCATTTACGACATATGATAAAGTTAAGCATCACACAACCGAAAGTGCTGAATTCCTGAATATCACCTCAATTGAAATTGACACATTTCATACAACAGTTCAATAAACAAGTAGTTAATATTAATCACTTACGTTTTAGGTGCAATATTGCCTGTTTTTTTGTTCTATTGTAGCAGCGAAAATAGTTCCAAACAAATCAGAACCAGCGCATCTCGCAGCTACGCTCAGCCGTTTCGAATGATTCAGCGTTTTGAACGAATCGGTTGAGTGAAGATTCAATGGCCCAATCATAAACAACTGCTTCATTCTTGATTCAGCCTTTTGAATGAATCGTTTGAATAAATGACTCAGTGGCTCACTCATTAAGACGGTCACTTGCCGCCATCTACTGGCGGTTTAATTTCATGTTTAAAAGTATACATTTCCCACCAACATTTCTTATTTGTATATTCAAAAATATTTAAAGAATCTCATAACATTATTGAATGCAGCTGTACTTTTTCAGTGTAAATTATTTAATTTGGTAACAACCCTATAGTGTCTTACTATTTTAATTTTAATTTGAATTGTAAGAATTTGAAATAAAAGATGAAATTTAAATTTAATTAGATTGGGGGGGAAATGCCCTTTATAAAGGTTAATAAAATGCCCCCAGGGTAAATAACAAAAATATGCATGTTTAAATATGTCACTGCTGATAAAAATATGTATGTTTAAATATGTCACTGCTGATATGTCACTGTTGCTTGTTTCAGAATAAATTATATTTACAACACACACACACAAAAAAAAAAAAAATCCTTTTTTTCCCCAGACAAGCTACTTTTTTAAGCTAAGTAAATGACCAGTTTAGTTGTCCAAAGGACAAGCACAAAACAAGGCTTGATGTTGAGCACTGTATTTTGTATTTATATTCTCTCCTTTAATGGTAGCATCACTCTTATATTTGATACTGACACAAAGGAGAAGGCACAGGCCTACAGAAAGATTTTATTGTCATCAGATGTAGCTTTGCACACTACCAGCATCTATAGAATGATTTTGATCAGCATTTTATTGTTCATAGCAGAGGGCTCTCTCAACGTTATATTTTACAGTTTGTCAAATGATATGATTTTGTAGTCTTTGCATACACATGCACCCCTCGAAAGCCTAAAACCACAGAGCCCCCCCCACATAACAAATCCCAATTTAACCCCTGGCTATTAGTATACTTCTTTTAAACTAAAAATAAGGAAGTATACTTTCAGTCTACTTTTTATATACTTCTCAGAAATATACTTTATGTACTTCTGAGAAATATACTTAAAATTGCACTTAAGTATACTTGACTTATACTGACAGAAAAGTCTAAGTATATTTGGCCTTACTTGGACTCAGTCTTTTGATCAAGATATACTTAAAAGTATATTTATAAACGAATAGTATAAAAAGTACATTGTTTGAAAATATTGATTTATAAAGAAAACAGATATATTCCTAATTCTGAGTATCTGAATTTTTGTGTAGGCTAGTCCACTGGTAGTGTACATAGGAATTTACTTAAAATCTACTTCACTCTTTCCTTGCCATTGACTGAATTTTCAGGCTACACGGTAGGGGGCGCTGTTACGCATCTTCTGAAAGAGTACAGAATCTCCAGATCAAAATGCAGGAGAAGAAGCTGAAACAACTACGAAGCTTTGGGGGTGTTTATGGACTTGATCTACTCCACCTGTGTTTGATCATCGTTCTGGATTCCAGGTCTTTGCTATACAGTTACCAAGGTGCATGTTGCTATGCAGTTGCTAGGTGTTCTGGGTGGTTGACATTGTGTTGCTAGGTAGTTACCAAGGCTTTGCTCTACAGTTACCAAGGAGTTCTGAGTGTTTTTAGCATGTAACAGTGCAGTTGTTAGGTTGTTCTGGATGGTTGCTAAGGGGTTTCTACGTGGTTCCCAGGGCTTTACTATACGGTTACTAAGGTGTTCTGAAGGTGATGATTCACGGGGCAAATTTTTGAGTGTGTATCATCACCTTGAGTGTTTTTAGCATGTTGCTATGAAGTTGTTAGGATGTACCTATATGGTCGCTAAGGTGTTGCTAGGTGGTTGCCAGGGCTTTGCTATACAGTTACTAGGTGCATTTTGCTGTGCAGTTACTAAGGTGTTCTGGATGTTTGCTAAGGTGTTACTAGGGGGTTATCTGGGATTTGCTATACAGTTACTGAGGTGTTCTTTGTGTTTTTAACATGTTGTTATGTAGTTATTAGGATGCACTGGATGGTCGCTAAGGTGTTGCTAGGTGGTTTCTAGGGCTTTTCCTTACAGTTATTAAGGTGCATTTTGTTGTGTGGTTGTTGGGTGTTCTGGATGGTTGCTACTGTGTTGCTAGGTGGTTGCCCGGGCTTTGCTATACAGTTAATAAGGTGTTTAGAGTGTCTTTAGCACATTGCTTTGTGGCTGCTAAGACATTCTCTGTGGTTGCTAAACCATAGTTACTATAGTGTTTTCAGCAAGTCCCGATTATCTTGATGGTTCTACAGATAATCTTATCAGACTTTCCTGTGGTGTGATGTATGTTAAGAGTGATTGAATCTGCAGTTAGGGTTATATTTCTGAGATTTTACTATGTTCACAGTCGGGTTGTTTGTGAATGTGGTGTGCTGTCTTGGTTACATCGCGGCACTCCACACACTATAGGAACAAAACTGTTAAATCTATGATTTAAGGGCCAACCTTTAGGCATTGCTAGGTGGTAGGAGGGTGTGTAACGAGTCCACTGCTGTGATGTAAGGTGTGGCAGACATACTCGTGCATCCTGTTGTCTTGAATATGGCGATGGAGGGATATCTTGTCGCTGATGAAGATGTTGATGGCATAGCGTTCAATGCTGGCCTCCTCCTCTTTCTTCTCCTCAGTGCTGAGGGTCAGTCGAGTGGCTCGGCCATATTCTCCAGGAGCGTTGGGGTCTGATGCTAGCTTCTCGTAAACGGGCCGCAGGAGGCTGTCGGAGTCCTCCTCCTTCTCATTTGATGGAAGGTCACGGACCAGGATTTCGCGTTGACCATCATTATCAGCCAGAGATGGGGGGGAAGAACGGACTACAAGGAGATAGAAGAGCCACAGCAGAGAAAAGAGGAAGCCGACCTTGGCCAGGAGAGCCACCTTCCTTGACCAGCGGATCTTCATGACGTGGCAGCCAGCACCACTAACAGCACCAGTCAAAGAGCCCCAGACTCCCAACTTTCTGAAGGGTGACAGAGGAAAGAGAAGGTGCAGATTAGTGATAGACTGATACATTGGCCAGACTGATCTACTGAAAGCCTTGTCAATGAACAATGTACTGTTTACGACAAAAGAGTGCTTCAACAAATAAGTAAAAATTGAGTAAATTTACCTTTGTAATTGAAAAATATACATTTACAATGATTTCAGGATAAGATAGCAGATACATTATCAAGAAAAGCAACATCAACAAAGTGTCAGAGCATATTATTATTCAGACACGTCGTTTCTACTTTTTAATCCCAGGCTGTCTGACTAAAGTCTCATGCTAACCGCCAACTCCAATCACTGAAGCTGAATTTGAGGGGTTGAATACAGACAATCCATCATCAGCTGAGGGTAACGGAGTAATCACATAATTGAGCTGCATTAATATTTCAGCAGGCAGGGATTTAGCTGAACAGTGGTCGTGACAGACAGACAGTCTGAAACAGTAATCCCATTCCTCAATCACAACACTTCAACCTTTTAACCTCATTTAATGATGAATGTTGCCGCCTTACACACACACATTTATATGCAACAAAACTGTACACTACATAATGTAAATGGACCATCAATGCACTTCAAATATTTGGGAGTCTGTGGTTAAAATGTTTAGCAGTTTAACAGTTGATGGCAGATACAGACTTAACTACTGTATGAATGTGTGCAAGAGCAAGCGAAAAGAGGGGAATATATTTATGACAACAAACTCAGAACATTCTCAGAAGATCCAACTAGATGCTATAAATACCTATTGGCTTGCTTTAAATTGCTTCCACTTCTGAGTGCTCTTTAAAAATAGTAACACACGTATAGGTTTAACTGTACATCTTATGTTGAAACCATATGCCTGTTATGAAACATTTACTCATAGTAATGTTCCAAAACTTTGTCATAAATATAACCATTAAATTATAAATGATATATAAAACTAATCCAGTGCATTTCTCAAGCCGCGTTTACACCGAAATTACCTGGAACAATTTGTCCCAGGAACTTTTTTTCCCCCACACCTGTTGCTGTCTGCGTTTCCATCGCTGTCTTAAGTACTGTGAAGATTAGGCAAATTAGTCCGATGACGTAGGACTGTGCGCGACTTTGCAGTTCCCGCTGGATTTCGTCCACCGCATATATAGCCTGAACCTCGTCGTCGGTTCATCGGTCATATTTTTTAAACTCCATTGTTGATTCGAATAGAAAACAACTCTTACTGCACGCACCGCAACAGACTTTTAAAAATGGTGGTTGAAATAAAATGCTGCGTGGAGTCAACCAATCAAAATGCTGTGTGAACTCAACCAATCAGCATGTTCAGCGCCCAAGTCCCACCCCCGAAAGTTCCTGAACTTTGAAAAAGTACTACCTCGAGAGCAGGGACTTTCTGAGGGGGAAATTTTTACATGGAACTTAATTTAGACCCTGGTTCCTGCGGTCGAAACACACCGAGTACCACCCCAAAGTCCCTAGTTCCTGGGGAAAGTTCCTGAGGTGGAAACGCAGCTTTATACACATTTTTGGCCCTCAAAAAAAAAACAAAAAAAACAAAAAAAAAAAAACAGTAAAGTGGGCCCAAAAAGCGTTTCAACACTTAAAGGGATAGTTCACCCAAAATTAAAAATTCCATCAAAATCATTTGTATGTTTCTTTCTTCTGTTGAACACAAAAGAAGATATTCTGAAGATTGTTTGTAAGCAAACCTTCTGATCCCCATTGACTTCAACAGTATTTTTTTTTTTTTTTCATACTATGGAAGTCAATGGGGAACAGCATCTGTTTGGTTACCAACATTCTTCAAAATATCTTCTTTGGTGTTCAATAGAACAAAGAAACTCATACAGGTTTAGAACAACTTGAGGGTGTGTAAATGATGACAGAATTTTTTATTTTTGGGTGAACTATCCTTTTAAGTCACTCATAAAAATGTATTCATTTTTTCCAAAATCTATTAAAAATTATAAAAAGAGCTTTATTACAGAGTGTTTTCTTCTGCTGCTCAGATCTATTGAAGATGTAGCTGCCACTTTCCAAAAGACTGGTCACCAGCCAAGGGACAAAAGCTTTCTGGGATTACAAAATGGAGAGCTCTTTGAAAGCAACCCTTGACTGGGCACCCATAAAAACTTCCGTACTAAACCTGATAGGTTGGATGGATGTGGGAAAGCTGGGGAACTGCAGCTCTTTAGGGTTGAGAAGCTTGAGTATCACCTTTGTGGCATTATTACCTTTAAATTATAATTATAAGGTTCAAAAACTTGTTTTGTGCACAAAGGCGTTTGTCTTTTGAAACCCGTTTTACTTTCTTCCGTGATACACTAAAGGAAAAATTCACAGCAGAATGTCCAACCTGTTGTTTTCCATATAATGAAAGTGAATGGTGGCCACAGCTGTCGAAGCAAAATTTTCAGTGAACAATAACTTAAATTTCAAAACTATCATTTTACTTCAGAAGACTTTGTTTATAGTGTCTGGGTAATACAGGCTACCTTAGAGCTTTTTTTTGTCCATTTTGGAGCTGGTCACCATCCACTTTCATTGTGTGGAAGAGAGAAGCTCAGACATTCTGCTAAACTTCTCCCTTTGTGTTCCACAAAAAAAAAAAGTTATACAAGTTTTGAACAACATCAGGGTGAGTAATTATGATAGAAAAGTAATTTCTGACCATCTGTGTTGTATTAATAAGCAGGGGAAAATGAGACAACCAGGAATGTTAGTACAGCCAACTAGGGAGGGTTTAGTCAGAACATTGTCATTATAGTGTTTACAGTAATATGGATGTTGCTGCTACTACTTGTGGGTCAGGAGCCAGTGTTATAGACTACAGCTGTGTTACAGTTCCTGCTGAAAGCAATATGCGTATATACTGTACATAATAGGACTTCGATGACTCTCTATTTAAATTTAGGTGAGTTAGTACCAAGCCCAAACTGACTGACATATCCAGATTTACTTGTCAGACAAGAGCTCTCCATTTGTATCCTGTTCATTTGTCAGATTTTTTCAAAACATGTCCCACAACTTTAACTGCCATTATTTTTTAAAATACAGATGATCACTTACTTGTTCTGTAAGTAAATTATTTGGACATTTTTTAAATAATATATTATAAAATTTACATTATACATTCTTTAGGATTTTAGATAACCCTGATGAAAAAAATATGGTTTCCTGGTTTTAGCTGGTCACCCAGCCTGGTAGAACTACTACTCAACTGGTTTAGCTGGTTTAGGCAAGGAAACACACATTTTGTAAGAAAATGGAAGAAGATGAATAGTGGAAAATTCCAATTTCCACTTTTCACATAATCAGACCAGACACTAACAAAAACATACAAAAGTACAAAGAAGTACATGGTAGAATTGAAAACATGGTGGTACCATGATGCATGTACCATGGTAGTGTAATACAATTCTTTAGGAGCTTGAATTACTACGTATACACCATTTTATATGAATATGGTCATCATTCAAAATCATGGTATGCATCAAAGCGTTATGGTATTATTATCAATGCACCATGGTACCACCAGAGTATTCTTTTAAGAAGACACACACACAACACAAAGTAATCTGAGATCACTTCGTAAAGATGCAGCAGAAGCACATGACATCATCAAACTATTAATATAAGTAGGAGGCTAACACATATGAACTGTATATAAAATAAGGTCAAATTTCATCCAAAATACAATGATAAAACCGAGCAGTGACTTCCCGTGTAAAAACATGAATGTGAATGGCTCACTAACCATCCAAACAACAATCATCATCGAATGTATCAGTGTTCTGACTGAAGGCTCGTTAACATGCAAACATATTCATATTGCACACAAACATACATAGACGACACTCATGTAACTCAGTATCTGATGATTTTACCTGATCTCTTCATGCCGTGCTCTTAGACAGATATAAGGAGCTGCTCGTTTGCCGCTCGTGTCACTGTCAGCACACACACATCCTCCTCAAACAACAAACCCGCTCTACTCCACACAACTGCGCTAATCGCTTTAAGTAGCTGCACTCTTTACAAACGCGCGATCTCTTGACGAGTTACATTGCTGAAGTAAATGTCATAGTCTTGCATGTACTGCATCGCACCCCAGGAAGTTTCACATTTGACAGTCTGGCTTCATAAAGTGAGCCACGTGACCGGAGCATTATGGGAAGTCTAGAGTTCACTGTGCGTGCATTAGCTGCACACTCAAGAGCCCCTGTGCGTCATTTAATATTCACACTGACGAATGTTTTTTAAAAAAATTTCCTAGTATAATCTATCTATCTATCTATCTATCTATCTATCAACCATTGTTTGTTTGTTTTTTGTTTCTTTGTCTAATCATGCAGTTTTATAACTTTTTTAGAATCAACCATTATAGGCTATAGCTGTTTGCTTGATTTTGTTTGTCCAATCGTGCAGTTGTGTTGTTTTTTGAGAATCAATCATTTGTTTGTTTGTTTGTTTGTCCAATTAAGCAATTTCATTAGATATGTTTTGAGAATCAACCATTTTATCTATCTATCTATCTATCTATCTATCTATCTATCTATCTATCTATCAACCATTGTTTGTTTGTTTTTTGTCTAATCATGCAGCTTTATAACTTTTTTTTAGAATCAACCATTATGCTAGCTGTTTGTTTGTCTTTGTCCAATCGTGCAGTTGTGTTGTTTTTTGAGAATCAGTCATTATTTGTTTGTTTGTTTGTTTGTCCAATCTATCTATCTATCTATCTATCTATCTATCTATCTATCTATCTATCTATCTATCTATCTATCTATCTATCTATCAACCATTGTTTGTTTGTTTTTTGTCTAATCATGCAGTTTTATAACTTTTTTAGAATCAACCATTATAGGCTATAGCTGTTTGTTTGTCCAGTCGTGCAGTTGTTGTTTTTTTGTTTGTTTTTTTTTGCAGCAGTTTTTGAGAATGAACCATTATTTGTTTGTTTGTTTGTTTGTCCAATTATGCAATTTCATATCAACCATTTTATCTATCTGTCAACCAATGTTTGTTTGTTTTTGTTTCTTGTCTAATTTTATAACTTTTTTAGAATCAACCATTATAGGCTACAGCTGTTTGTTTGTTTGCTTGTTTGTTTGTTTGTTTTTGTTTGTCCAATCATGCAACTGGACAAATAAACCATTATTTGTTTGTCCAATTAAGCAATTTCATTATATATTTTTTGAGAATCAACTATCTATCTATCTATCTATCTATCTATCTGTTTGTTTTTGTAATTATGCAATTATCTGATAATATTTTTTATGCTGTGAAGCTTCAACATCTAATCAATTTGAGTGAACACATGAATAATACAAATGTAATTGACAACAAGAATCTATACAGATATGAACCAGTTGGGTAATAAAGAATTTGAACACAGGGCTTGCTAAAGGAAAACAGCAGTTAGAGGGTTTTTCTTTAATTAAAAAAATCCTTTTAAATGACACAAAAGTGTAATCAATCAAAATCTTGCCATTGAAGCCTTACTCATGTGTTGTTGAAGGATGCTCAACTTTCAAATGTTGACTCAATTCTGCAACGTGGCAAGACTTTTATGTTCAAGGTTAGACTGTTAACGACCCTCTGTATCTGGACACAATAGGGTTAACTGCTTCAGTATTACCTTTCTATTGTACAGGTGAAATAGGTATATCTGGGCCCTGAAGTAAATCATTTCCAGCTCTGCACACAAACCACAATCCTATTAGTATTGTTACTACCAACAAATGTAAATATAATAAATACAATACACTGAACAGCTAATGTAAGCAGATATTTTATTTAGTCATTTTTTTCCATGACACAGCACATTGTGTGGATACCATGAAATAACCACCAACACCTGATTTTCTTTGCTTATGATCACTACTGTTACCATATCATCTAGATCAGAAGTAATTATTGACAAGGGCGGAACATGAACTGTATGCTGGCTAGTGTAGAGCTGCATGTTGAACAGAAAGCTGAGCTGCTGCCCTGCCAATGCACTGTATAACTCTTGTCTGAAACATTTATGCACATTCTCAACTGTCCCAAGGCAGCCATCAAACTAAGAACCATGTCTCAGATAGTTTTATATGCTACATAATTCAAATGGAGACTGAGACACTGTATTTATAGCCAAGATGTTACCATTATAATTTATTTAAACAACCATGTACAATGTTTTCATAACTTTACACTGTAAAAATCATCTTCTCAATCAGAATTTTGTCTCGTTTGCCAGTAAAAGTTTCTAATTAAAATGAGATAATAATTTTATTTTATTTTAAGGAGAAATGTCTTAAACTATTAAATAATACTTTCATGTTTAATGGGTTATTTAATTTTTTTCAACTGATTAATATGTTTACGAGCTGATTAATTCATTAAAAAATATTAAAATTAAAAATGAATTAAAACAAAATGAATTAATTAAAAACTAAATCCATTAAATTATCCCATGATGGGAACATTTAAAAGGTTGTATATCTGAAGTGCTTGAACCCAAAGAGCTGTGTGTAAAGAGAACTTTGGTGACTCTCATGTACGGCAATGGACTTACAGTGACAAAAGATGATTGTAAGATCCTTAACTGTAATGAACCGTGATGTTTCTGTACACTGTCCACACCCAGTTTGTTTTCTTTGGAAAGAACTGGTGTGTCCTTCCCACCATGTCCTGCTAGTACTGGACTCCATCTGGTGCTTGTGAAGAATGTCAGCTTTTAAAGACACAACCACCCTTAATATCAGAGCTGCTGTATGATAGAGCACTAATGGCTATAGAGCCTATAAAATAATGAAAACACCACATGTAATAAGTTCTAAGTAAGGAAATCACTCTCACAAAGAATTCACAAGTTCACACTTACAGATAATCAGATCAGAGTAAAAGAGTATGCATATGTGCCAAGCTGTCCGAGGCTCCGAGCTCGGAATTTGGCCTGAACCCAGAGTACTCCTCCTGTATCCCTGGCTGGGATAGTAACCAGCCGAAAGTGAGGAGTTGGGGTGGTGGAGGGATGCAGAAAACTGTCGAGGAACATAGATGAGTTGGCTATTTATATATAAGCTAGGCTTCCCCTAGTGCTGATTGGATAGATCATTTGAACGTGTTCCTCCTGAACTTTGTTAATAAAACATCATTAAGTGATTAAACAGCATGCATCAATTCTAAATATTCTTAGGGTACATTTACACGACAACGATGTACTAAAGATGGAAAGGTTTTTCCTTTACATTTTTCATGTATGACGACAACGTTGTCAAAACGATCCCCGTTCACACGGATCCGTGAAAACGACTAAAAACGCTGTATTATGCATGCCAGGCCAGTAGTTGGCGATGTCACTTTGTAAAAACATAACATGCATGCATATGACGTCACCATTTTCACAAATTTGTGTTTTTTTTAGTATACTCGGAGACGATAAAAAACTTGCACTTTGAAACACGTTTTCAAAAGTTTGCGTATTCAGGCCCCCAAAACGTTTTCAATTAAAAACGGAAAACTTTTTATGCGTTTTGGCCAGCCGGAAACGTTTCAAAGGGTACATTTACACGACAACGATGTACTAAAAACAGAAACATTTTTCCTTCGCGTTTTTCACTTACACACTACAACGTTGTCAAAACGTTCCCCGTTCACACAGATTCGCGAAAACGATTGAAAAAGCTGTATTATGCTGCCAGGCCAGTAGTTCTCTAGGTCACTTTGTAAAGAAAAACTACGCGCCTATAGACATGTAATATGCATGCGCATGACATCGCCGTTTTCACAAATTTGCATTTTTGTTTACATAGAGATGATCGGTCTCATTTTCAAAAACTTGCACTTTGAAACCTGTTTTCAAAAGTTTGTGTTTTCAGGCCCCCAAAACGCCGTCGTCCAGTAAATGAACGGCCAAAACACATAAAAAGTTTTTCAGCTTATCGGTGCGTAGTGTTTCTTTACAAAGTGACATCGCCAACTACTTGGCCTGGCATGCGTAATACAGCGTTTTAGTCATTTTTCGCAGATCCGTGTGAACGGGGATCGTTTGTCGTCTGTACGCAAAAAAAAAAAAAAAAAAAAACACAACGAAAAACTTTTTCATTCTTAGTACATTGTTGTCATGTAAACGTACCCTAAAAATCCCATACTGTCTTATCTTATGTTTTTAACACATTCCAACTCAAAATACAAAAATAATGTACATATAGGCCTATGTGTTTCTTAAATATTATTATTGAGGTTTTTGTCTGCAGATGTACTGCATGTTCAGTAATACCAGCATTGTTTAGAAAAGCCCCTTCTGTTTTCATTTCAGGATTTTCGATTGCACCTTGAGGTTTAATGTTTGCCAAGAACCTGTAGCGCTTGATATTTTGCCAGTTGTGTTGCTGTCTTTTCCATGCCAAAACCAATTGATTTTCCTTTTTTGTCTCAGGGGAATTTGAGAAGGAGTTCTATTTCCATGATAAGATCTCCAGCAACCTTTTCTAGATAGGCGCACACATTGTATGTGTCTTACATTACTGACTTTCTTCAGTGCACAAACTTAATAAGCCTGTCCAGAGTTGTGCTAGACCTTGAGGTGCACCGTTTTCTAAATATAAAAGGGCAACAACAATGAATTAGACCTGTAATCATCTATATCAAATGTTGTGTATGCATTTCTGTGCTTTGGCAAATAGACTTTCAGACACTAAAGTTTATTCACAACTGAGTACTATATGAATGTCACCTTATATCTTTAATAGAAACAGAACTGACTAGATTCTCAAAAATATTTTTTATTAGTAAGTCACCATCAATTTATAGTTTAAATTTGTCATCATACTGTATGTCTGCAGAAAGAGGCTCTCTCCCACAATAGCTTGATAAAGTGAAGGCTGTCACCTAGTGGTTATTGTATGAAACTCATCATATTTAACAGATTTATACAGGCTGTGTGCTTTTGACTAAACCTGCCATTTGCAGAACTGATCTTTTGGAGATCCACGAGAATCTTCTTAACACAACAGGGTAAAAGGAAAATGTTATGTTCCAAAACTCACACCGTAGTGCATTTACTCTACAGATCTGCAAAATAATGTCATATCAGAATCAGGTTTGATGGTATATCATTTACATTTGTTACATTTATTCATTCATTTATCCAAAGCAACTTGAGGAGTGATTCATATCAAGGAGGCAATAACATGAGAAGTGATAGCAATACAAAGATTCAAACATGGCAGTACAAACTAGAACAGGGTTGATGATGATGATGATGATGATACTTTATTTGTCCCAGCTGAGGAAATTTTAATAAAACTATAATAATACTAAAATAACACTGATATGAAGCTGTGTAACAACATTAATAACAATCACACAGTCATGTCATTCACGCTAGAATTCAACAATTTTGTATGGGGGGATAAAATAAATAGTGAAAGCATCAAAGAAGATTTTGTCTTTTAAAAAAGTCAGTTACATGCTCACGGAAGAGATGAGTTTTCAGCTGTTTCTTGAATATTGTCAGGCATTCGGCTGTCCAGATAGGGTTAGGAGTCAAGGAACAGTGAAGGAGAACGTTCTGGAAAGTGATTTTGTACCTCTCTGTGCTGGTATCTTGAGGCACACTATCACTGGGGATATTCCGCTTTATTTGCCTAAGCTCTCAACCTTAGCGCTGATCTATTGACATACCATCAGATATGCTGGGAAATGTAAGTGACGCAAGCATTTAACAGCATAATAAATCATAGCCAGACTTCAAAACAATGTCTGCAGCTAATGAACTTATTGAAGATTTACTTTGTTTGAACTCATATGGGGTTTGGCTCATTCTCCCAAAGAATAACAATACAAGTTGTGACTTTGCAGAGCCTGGAAAGATTTATAAACAAGAAAGTCCTGGCGACTCGGATCGTCACAGTTATTTGGTGAAGGACACAGTCAGGGTGAACGCATGTGATATGAATTTCCCAGGGGAGCAGACATTCACACACTCAGGCATTTGCATATTAATAGTTAACAATTTCATTGTATGATTTTTAAAATAAAAACAGAATGAGTGTTCTGCGTTCCGCTTCTAAAGGAAGGGTCACTGAGGTTGCTGTGGCGTCCTTAATCTCAAACAGGCATAGCAGCTCCAGGGTTACAGGAGGCAGTGTGCCATGCCATTATTCTGCGGCCAGGATCCCAGCTAACAGGGAACGTTCTCAGAACTTTGGCAAGGTTCTCTCAAAGTTAATAACAAATGTTCTTCCAGTAACGTTAAAGACACAATATGTACGATTTTTGGATTGAAATATCCAAAAAATACTAGAACAATGTTATATTTTGTTGATTTGTGTACTTACAACAATGTTTAAATCCAGAGAAATCTGCAATTTTGACCAGTGTTACGGCCTGTGTCATTGTGTCACCTGTCAATGACGTCATATCCGCGATACCCTCGATTTCTGTAGAAACCATAGAAACACCAAAGACTTTAATATATTATGTGTTTTGTTAGACAGGTGATCAACTGTTTGGATACCTTTATCAACAGAAAACTAATTGTTATATAGCTTAACACGGTTAGTCTTAGTTTGAATCTCTTGTTTTCTTGATTTAACATGCTTGTGGCTCAGAGACAACTCTATTTTGTCAAGTGGCTAACATAGCATAATCAGAAAGAGCTTTATTTGTGGTAACAGTAATACAACATTTTCTCTATCATAAAATGTATTTTAAAATCAATTGCATGCCATTGTCACGATCACCAGCTGAAGTGCCCTTGATATCCAACAGAGGGCACTCCACATCAGACTGTTGTCATTCCCTCACAAACTACATTTCCCATAATTCTCTGCTCGGACTCATCAGCATTCATTACATTCAGCTGTTGCTCATTAGTTCATTAGCTCTGCCTATATAAGCCTGGTTTTCTCAGTCATTCTTTGCAAAGTCTTGTATGTGTCACAACTGCATTTCTGAGCACTATCTGGGTTTCCCGTGTTCATGGTTTTGATTTTCTGCCCATTGTTCTGGTTTACTCTTTGCCTGTGTTTCTTGGACTGTGTTATATGTTTGGATTGATTGCCCGTGTGTATGACCTTTGCCTGGATTTGGATTATGATTGCGGATTACCCTTTTAATAAATACTGCATTTGGATCCTCAACCTTTGTGTCTCGGAGCAGTTCATGACAGCCATTTAGCAACACAAGTCATCCAGCTTTTATTAATATGATATTCTAATATCTATCGATTGAGCAATGACATAACTTTCAACACACTCAAATGCATTTTTAGTATGATTGTTTTGACCAAGTATAACTGCGCTGCGTTACCCCTCAGTTTTAATTTGTCAAATAAAGTGACCTGTATGAGTGATAATTCAGCACTTCATTCAGCTATTTCATTAGAATGAAATAAAATAATCTGATTTTTAGTGATAAAACGTAACTGTAACAAAGTTCAAGTTCGGGGAAGAAGGAGGCGGGAACAGGCAAACGTTAAACATAACTTTAATTGTAAAAATAAACATAAGAGGCTTTCGCACCGGAGGAACCTTTTCATAATTCCCAGAACTATTGGCGGAAGTACCCACTTTTTGGCATGTTCGCACCACAGGAACTAGGAATGATTTTAGTTCTAGGAACTCCTTTTGGGGGAACTAAATTAGTTCCTGCTTCAGAGTATGGTTTAACCCACAATAGGAACTACCAGTGACGTAAGTGTACACCAGCACCCGCCATTTTTTTAAAAAGCTGTGTACACACAGATTAAAAATAAAAGTCACAACAATAAACACGGCTTACGTCACTTCAGAGTTCCTACTGGTGGTGCGAATTCAACCATGAAAATGGCCCTAGGGGAACTATTAGTTCTCAGGGAACCACCCTGGAGGCTAGTTCCTAGAATTAAGTTCCTACAACCCAGTGCCCCTATAAACAACAAAGCAAAAGGAGCTGCAGCAGCCGACTGTGGCATAAGCATAATAATAGCTCCAGAGCTCTTTCATGGGACTTGAGACCGGTGTGCTGCGCAGGTGTCTCTCATTAGCATTCGCACCACCGGCTTCGTTACTCTCCCAAGGCTCTCGGCCTCAACCTGCTTCATACCACAGTAATGTTAATAAAACTTTAATACATTAGATCATCTAGGAACATTATTTCTGCCCGAGTCCAGTCAGATTGCTTTCCATGTGGAGATGAAAACGACAACTCCCATGACTCCACACTCATTCACGGCGTCATCAAGCTACGCCTTTGTTATTGTTTTGAATAAGCGGCCTCTAGCAGTGAAACTTACATACTGTGCCTTTAATAGAACATTTGTTCAAAATTATCTGGTCTTTAATAATGTTCTCAAAACATTAGCACAAAAACATCAGGCCTATTAATACATTGTTCATGGAAGATTTTTTTCTGAAACATTTTAGTTGGACATTAGTCTAACATTTTTAAATGTTACTACTTGTTTCAGAATGTTCAGAGGACATTCATAAGTAACATTCCCATAACGTTTGCGAAATGGAACGTTCCCTTAGCATCCGCATAACCAAGAAAAAAAAAAACCCTTTTTTAAAACATTTAAAAAATGGAACGTTTTGAACGTTCAGAGAACATTCAGAAATTATGTTTTATTAACAACGTTTGAGAGGTGCACATTCAGATAAATCTACCCAAATATATATCAGCGTGAGGAGGCCTATATATAATTAGCCGACTCACTTCTGTCCCATGACAGATTTCCAGCATCCCTCCTCCACCCCAACACCTCAATCTTATCTGTTCTTATCCCAGCCAGGGATACGGGGGAGTAGTTTGGGTTCAGATCACATCCGAGCCCGGAACCCTCCCTCCAGACAGCACACCAAATACACATACTCTATTCGATTATATGCAAGTGTGAACTCGTGAAATAACGTTTTCATAACTTAATGGGAACGTTAGCAAAACATTCTTGAAGGATGTATTTGTTAGCTGGGAGAATAGTAATGCAGAATCTTATGCAATGTTGTGAGCAAGCTTGTGCGCATTTGTCAGCACTGGTTATTGTGTTTCAGAGTATTGCACATTGGTTCAGCATACTTTACCCCATTTTTACTTTTTTCTTGTTAAAGAAACCACAGAAGGGGTCTTAGATGGAAACAAAAGCAGCTCTCTCAGTGTGTTTGCCTCAACCATTGACACTCCTAAACCCCTATCAAATACCCCAGAAACCTGAACTCGGCATCCTGGCAACAGCCAGAACTGTTTGTTTGTGCTGAATTATAGACAAAGGGTGAAAATGTAGATGGAATGAAAAGCATGACACTAAAAGGAAGCCTTGCTAGGTGTCCTCTGTGAATGAAGGAGGCCATCTTGTTCTACTGAGAGTCTATAAAGGGCTCCTGAGTTGCCCAACTGTCACATTCATTTCATTAATAATGATCAAGATGCCAGAAATAATAATAAAAAAAAGCTGTTGAATGAAATGGGTAGTTGATTAATATTAGAAGCAGTGACAGCAACATAACATGCTACACTTCTAACAACTTTTTATATGCATAATTTTTTATAAAAAAAATTGTTTTATTACATATATCTTATATAACCTATATATATATATATATATATATATATATATATATATATAGGGACCAAATGTTCCCACAAGGATAGTAATACCAGTACATTTGGAAAAAATGGGGACATTTTTTTGGTCCCCATGAGGAAAACAGCTTATAAATCATACTAAATTAAATGTTTTGAAAATATAAAAATGCAGAATGTTTTCTGTGATGGGTAGGTTTAGGGGTAGGGTTAGTGTAAGGGGATAGAATATACAGTTTGTACAGTATAAAAATCATCATGTCTATGGCAAGTCCCCTTAAAACATGGAAACCAGTGTGTGTGTGTGTGTGTGTGTGTATTAATTTTAATCAACTACCTATATATAAAATGGCATAAACAGCCATGAGATTTATGGGATGATGATAAGGAAAGAGCAGATGTGGTGCGATTAAATAGTGTCACTTGTCTTTATCAATAATAAGATGGCAGTCTAGGAGATGCTCTGGAGAATCGCCATCCCTCTGCCAGCTGAATGAGTCACGGCCTGTCCACGCTCGTGAAGGAAGGCGAGCAACACGGCTGTGATCTCGTTCCTGCAGATGGGGCCCCATGACTCTGCCTGTTTGCTCCTGATAACACTGCTGGAATTGTTCCTTGCTTCACTCCCCCTCACATTTATCAAAAGCGAGCACAATGACATCCTTCAGTGCTGCTGCATGCTGAGGTGCTTTCATGGCTGTTGGCCATCAAACGAACATCCTCAGCACTCACACAAATATATCAGTCTGGAAAATGTAATTGGTTTACATGAGACAACAGCATTCTGACATAAACGGTTGTTTCGTGATCATCACCAGCAAAATGATTGTAACACATTTTCATCTAAGTGTTTGCCATAGCTTTGTTTTGTGGTTGCTAAGGTGTTCTGAGTGGTAGGCATGATGGAAAATCCAGCATTGCTGGTCACCAGCAGGTATGTTTTCCATGCTGAGACAAACATGGGATGCTGGTTTGCTGGTTCCCAGCATGGGAAGCTGGAGTGCTGGTGGACCAACTACACCAGCTCAGATTTGCTTGAAAACAGCATGCTGAGAACACCAGACCAGCACTAAACCAACATTAACCAGCCTGGACCAACATGGAATTCATGCTGGATTCTTCAGCAGGGGGTGTTGCTACATCCAGATGCTAGAGCATTCCCAGCTAACAAAAATATGTTCTAAGAATGTTTTGCTAACGTTCACGTTAAGTTATGAAAACGTTATTATGTTCCCGGTAACACTTTACAATAAGGTTCATTAGTTAAACATTAGTTAATGTAACTAACATGAACTAACCATGAGCAATACATTTGTTACTGTATTTACTAATCTTCGTTAACGTTAGTTAATGAAAATACAGTTGTTCATTGTTTGTTCATGTTAGTTCACAGTGCATTAACTAATGTTAACAATATTTTAATAATGTATTAGTAAATGTTGAAATTAACATTAACAAAGATTAATAAATGCTGTAAGTGCAGTTCATTATTAGTTCATGTTAACTAATGTAGTTAACCAATGTTAACTAATGAACCTTATTGTAAAGTGTTACCATGTTCCCTTTATTAGTTTAAAATGTCAATTTTTAAAGATGTTTTTCTTGATTATACGAACATTAGAAACATTCCATTTTATTATTCTGCAAGCATTTTGGGAATGATACTTTTGAATGTTCTCTGAACATTCTGAAACAAGTGGTAACATTTAAAAAATGTTAGACGAATATCAAACTAAAACGCTTCAGAAAAAAAAATTCTCTATGAATGATGAATCTTGCCAGAAAGTTAGCCAAAGTTCTGAGTTCCATGTTAGCTGGGTTGTTATTTGGTTGCTAAGTCAGAAGAGCCTACTTCCAAGTCTCTAAGAATTTCTTCACTGCATCCAAATATGCCTACTTCCATACTATATAGTAGGCAAAAAACAGTATGTGAACCGAATAGTTTGTCCGAACTCACCCTCATGTCGTTCCACATCTGTAAGACCTTCGTTCATTTTCTGAACACAAATTAAGATCTTTTTGATGAAGTCTAAGAGGTTTCTGTCTCTCCATTAAAGATCCAACACAACTACCACTCCAAGGTCCAGAAATGTAGGAAAGACATTATTAAAGTACTCCATGTGACTCCAGTGGCTATTTTATGAAGCGACGTGAGTGCTTTGTTTGTGGGGGGAAAAACATAATTTACCAAACAAAGCATTCGCGTCGTTTCATAAAATTGAGGTTAAACCACTGGAGTCACATGGAGTACTTTAATAATGACTTTACTACCTTTCTGGACCTTGAAAGTGGTAGTTGCGTTGGATCTCTATAGTGGGACAGAAAGCTCTTCATCAAAAAGATCTTAATTTGTGTTAATTTGTGTCGAAGGTCTTACAGATGTGGAATGACACGAAGGTGAGTAATTAATGAAAGAATTTTCATTTTTGGTTGAACTAACCCTTTAATAAAACATTAGGAGAAAAATACCCGGATGACCTACTACTTCTGGAGATATTTTGAAGTGCTCATTCATTTGTTAATGGAAGTGAACTGTGAACTTACCAGTGAACTGTTTTCGTTCACTTGAATAAATGCCAAAGTTCAGAGCGCTTGATGCACACTAAATCTCATAAGATCTATAGAAGAGTATTAAAATAAAGAAGAGCTGTAGTAATAGTAGTGAGATTGAAGCTAATTAAAAACAAGATGCTGTCTTTCATCTTCATGCTTGTTACTTTCAGTGATAGGAGAAAGATACTGCAACATATTCCACAATTTATTTATCAATCAGCGCAACTAACTTTACAAACAGGATCAATAAATATAACCAAACTTTTGCCGCTAAGCTGTTAGCAGAAGTGTTTCCTGCCCTGGGGTGAGAAATGAATAAACCATGATGGAGAAGAGAGAGATCTAGTCAGCAGTCTGAAAGAGACTGGCACAGATAGAGTCACCTTGTCTGGTTTCCCTGTCCTCCATTTCACCTCCCCGTGTTTCCGCTGCACCTCCCGCCCGCGTCTTCCCACTCCGAGTGTGTTTAATATTTTATGATGACAACTGGGACGATCAGTCGATATGAAAGTCTGTTTTGTATACGTTTAGGACAACAAAGTCATTTCATCACACCTCACTTTATTGCAATTTTTCTCACACAGACATCCAGAGTTTTACTGCCTATATTTCTTTGTATTGGTGACCGTTAATGGCCTTGCTGTTATGAGTGAGACAGTCCTTGTCTGTCCTTTATAAACTCAGAGCATCTGGCTTTTATAATAGAATTTGTGTGCCAAAATTATACCGTTCAATAGCGTGTTGTTTTGCTAAATCAATGCCCATTATTTCTCCCATCATGGGCATTAGCCCCACAGAGGAGACCGCAGGGCGATGTTTGTGTTATCAAAGGCTGACTCAAGCGCTCTGCTTCAGCGTGCAGAGGTAGCAATAAAACTCTCAGTCTGTGCGCTGTGTCACAGCTGAATGCTTTAAATGAGACTCACCCACACATCTGAAATGCTCAGCGCTTTGTCAAGGGCATCCAGTCATTCTTCCCATTTTCTCTCATGCTTTAGTCTTTTTTAGTGCACCAGAAGGTCTTAACACTCTGACAACAGATAGCTATCATGGAAACAAATGGAGTAGAGATCTTTTTTTAATAGCCCTCATCACTCTCTCCCACTGTTATTTGAAACTATTATTTTTCCAGGCTGTTAAACTCCTAAAAACATGAAGTTATTGCCTTATTCTGTCACCATTTGTTCACTTTTCATTCACATTCATTGCAACTGTATGGAAAAAAGGGACCAGCGCAATCATCAAAATTTGAGTTGAAAGTCTGGAAGAATACAAGGGTGAGTAAATAATGACAAGAGTTTTAATTGTTTTGGGGTGAACTGTTCCTTTAAGAAACATGTTCTACTCTTAGGCCCCGTTTACACTCGTGCGTTTTAAAATGAAAACGATCCTCGTCTACATCCACAGCGTTTCAGAAATGATCTCCGTCTGCACTACACGCGTTAAAACGCATGTCACATGACCGTTCATGTACACTGGAAATGCGCGTACAAGTGTAAACAGCATGTAGGTAGCTGCAGTATTAAAAAAATGCAGAGTTTAACTGCACAATGGCTGCTAAAAATTACAACAAAGCCGGCAAAGATTGCAGTCAGAGATTGTATATTATAGTGAGATGAGAGGGTCTGTATCTCTTACCATTGGAGAAAGCATAACGGCTAACTTAATCACGTGTGGCACCTCTCAGCCTATCGTGTGATGGCAGTGACATCAGTCGCAACATTCCCTAGTCTGCCTTCTCTTAAAAAAATACATTTTTATCAAGCTAAAACCTACATATAGTTCCCAACGAAAGTATTGTTTAGTGTAAAACATGTTGAAGATTAGCTAACAGGCTGTCGATTAATTAAATGATTAGCCATTTCCCCACAAAAGCTGTTTAATCAGCATAGTGAAGCCTCTCATCCATTGACATCCATTCAAAAACAGCCTCTGGTCTCCTTCCCTGCGTACCGCCAGAGGTGGAGCGTTAGCATTAGCCGTTACGCTTTTTTAGCTAAAGGTTGCAGGCTTGCCTTCCAGTGGCTTTGTTGCAGTTAAATCTCCATGTTATTGTTTACACGGTCGTCAAGGATATGCAGAGCGAACGTGGGCAACCACGCTATCGTTTTCAGAAGTCTCCGTTTTGGTCGGTTTGTACTGAAACCCCAGTGTTTTCAAGCTAAAACGGGGTCTGCAGAGTTTTCGAAAGTCTCCGTTTTCGAGGTTCGAAAACGCCGGCGTAGTGTAAACGACAGGCGTAACCGTAGCAAAACTTATGCGTTTTAAAGCGAACGTGGACTTTTAAAAACCCTGCAGGTCCGTTTATACTGAAACGCAACCCTGGCGTTTTCAAACTAAAATGGGGTCTGCAGCGTTTTTAAAAGTCTCTGTTTTCGAGGTTCAAAAACGCCGACGGAGTGTAAACGACAGGCGTAACAGTAGTGAAACTTATGCGTTTTAAAACAAAAACGCACTAGTGTAAACGGGGCCTAAAAGTGAAAATTCTGTCATCATTAACTCACCCTTATATTTAAGCCCGTTTAAAAATATTAAAAAGATAATTGCGACATTTTATCTCATAATTCAGGATTTAATTCAGAATTTTTGACTTTCTTGACTGTTTCCCTTAGAAGTGTGAGTTTCTAACACAATTAGGTGCCATTAAAAGAGATAGAAACTCAGAATTCAATGAAAAACTGTCAGAATTGCGAGATATAAACTTGTAATTCCTAAATAAATAAATCAGAATTTAGAGATTAAAAACTCCAAACCTGTATGACTTTCCTTCTTCTGGGGTTCATTTCTGAAAATATCTTTTGTGTTCTGCAGAAGAAAGTCATACAGGTTTGGAGTGAGTAAATGATGATAGAATTTTAATATTTTGGGAGAATTATGCCTTTAAAAATGACTAATTAGTGTAACAATGTAGTCAGGTGGATTCAAATTTCATAATGAATATTTTTTACTTGAATAAACCAGTTAGTTTAGATGTTAACACATAAAGCACATTTTTTGGTTACTTAATATATCACAAAGCAGAGATACATTGAGAAATCAGAGCTCCTTCTCAAGGTCCCTAACTTAACATGCAATATTGACCTTGAATGTGTAAATAGATACGAATGAATATCGCTGATAAAGAGCTTGATTTATAGATGTGCTGAGCGGAGACTGTGTTTTGTGCATTCACACCAGCACCTGGACACAGTTTGATGAAATGCAGCTACAGACTCAGGTTAAGTACAAATCTAAAGGGCATGGCATCGAGCCAGCTACCTGACTCTACCAATCAGAGTGCTTCGTTTTCTAGTCCATACTGCAAGGGTAATCAAGAGAGCGGGCATGACAAAACCAACCGTTGTTCCCATTACTTACACGATCTGTCACAGTAAAGCATTCTGACTCGATGTACTGTCAACTGCCAGGTGCAAAGACGCGCATTCACAATGCACACTGAGCAGAAAAGTCTTTGATATGCAGATCACTGCTTGTCACATGTGGCTTTTGTCTCGGCTGTGGCTGATGGCTTGTCTTGCGCTAAATATCTGACGTTCTCTGAGCTGAGTGCCTGATGCAAATGGATAGAAAGTATAAAGTATTTTCTCTAAATAAATAAATGCAGACAAGAATGACAGTAAAAGCAAGCATGTATATATATATAAGATGTTTTATATATATTATAAAACGGTTAATTCCTGTCCTTGATTCTGATTGGTCAATAGCTGTGTTTTATTCACGATAAAACACGGCTATGACCGCTTCACCCAACGGTTCTGTATATCACTACACAACATCCTTAGCAAGCACTCTTAGCAATGTAAACTATGGCCACGTACACACTGTAAGTTTCAGGAGTGACAACCGCATTTAAATGCGGGAGTGAATCCCCTAAATTATCATTACATGTGTGTACGGAACACGACTCACTCTCGAAAATGCGATGATTGACAGCTTGGAAACCATAGCGACGTTCTGGCGTCTCTTGTGTTTGGTATCCAGTATTGTGACCAAAGTAATATTACAGTGATAAAACACTTGTTATTTTCAGCAATTTAACTAAAAACACTAACACAGTCGACGGAGGCGTCGTGTGTTGTTTATGCTTGTACAGCCTGTTTCACACAGAGCGCTCTTTGTGTGTTGCATGATCACTCATTATAAGCGTTTTCGGGCTTGTTGTTTAAGCTCGTCTCATAAAGCTAACGGGTTTATGGAGTTATTCAAGTGTGCAGACATGAATCATGATATTTTGGTGTTATTTTCAGCATAAAGCATTTGGATTTATTTCGGTTTATTATGGGCTTATTCTTGTTCGCTGATTTTTCTAGCAAAATCTGGCAACTCGAATGAGTCAGGGCTCATGCTTTCCCTGTGATTCACCGCGCATAGAGAGACACATCTCCGATGAACGTTAAACATCATCAACAACTAGTTGTTCAGTTCGGTTCTGTACACACTGCGTGGAATTTCTGTAAATGCGGTTGTCACTACCTGTATTTTTCGGGAGTTAATTCGGTTGTAGAATACGGTTGTCAGTCCCGTATTTTACTGAACTGTGTGTGTACAGAACGTGATTAAGCACTAAAAGGTGAACTGACAACCGAATTTAGCTGCAGTGTGTACGTGGCTATATGTTCTCAATTGATATTGTTCATTGAAACGTACTGTATTATGTAGAAGAGTATTGTGAGAAAGTGAGCGAGTTTATTACCTGCATTCAGATTTAGCATTTTCCTTCAGGTCAGTCCTATGTTCATAATAAAAAATCCCGTGACTGGCAGTGCTAATCAAAGCATTTGTCAGTTGCGTCTTGTTCCGTGTTCACAACAATTCAGTCTTTTCAATGTAAAAGTCTTCGCTACTGACTGACTCACTCATAAAGACAGTCTTTGCCGCCATCTAATGGCGTAATAATGTAACTTCTGTTGCTGTTCCCGGTCAGGGACTATTTTTTTCCGGCGGAAGGAAGGCTTTTAGTGACAGTTTACTTTATGAAAGTTGCATTGATACATATTTTTGGCTTTAATATTAGTATTGTGTAATAACTGTTTTATAAAAGCAATAAGGTACTCTAGGCTAGTGCTGTATCGTGAATAAGTCACGCTGAAGGGGTTGCAGGTAGCCTACTCTGCTTCACGTCGTGCCTAACAACGCCCTTCAGCCGTGACTTATGCACGATACAGCACAGCCTCTCATACCTTATTGCTTACATAAAAGAGATATTTTAACATGTTAGATTGTGTTAAAGGTATAGTTCACCCAAAAATGAAAATTTGTTGTTAATTTACTCACCCTCCTCAGGCCATCCCAGATGTAGGTGACTTTTTTCTTCAGAAGAACAGTAAAGAAGATTTTTAGCTGAAACCGTGGTCCTTTGTGATTCATATTATGGAAGTCAATGGGTGCCATCACTTTGAGATTAAAAAAACATAAGCAGGTACAGCCCTGATACACTCTAGCAACTGACGCTATAGACTGCGGTCTTTAGCCTCCTTGTTAGAGTGCCCGACTCCCATGCTGGCGGCCCCGGGTTTGAGTCCCACTTAGAGCAGGCGGTTCGAACAGGAGGGGTTACATATGCAAGAAACTGAACATTATTTAACTGTAATCCACAGCCTCGGCAAACGGTCCCGAGCACGTTCACGGCAGTCTAGAGTGTGAGCTTCCTATCGCATAATGACGTATGAGCTCAAACGTTGGGAATCCGTGAAAAGTCAATCTTCCCAACTGATAATCTTAATTTTTTATATTGGTTGCAGCATCCAGAATCCAGCACAAGTAAGTACCACTTTGATGAACAATACAACATACGCATCTCCCCTCTCTGTTGTAAACAAATACAGCGTCATCTCACGTGTGTCATTACGTCATTATGCAACAGGAAGCTCGCGCTCCAGGATGTTTGCCAAGGCTGTGGATTAGTCATTTGTAAATAATGTTCATTTTCTTGCACAGACCAATTGTTTCACTTCAAAAGACTTGAATGTATTGTCATGGGCAATGGGTATTAATTTTGTTTTGCCTGTATATGTTTTTTTATTCTCAAAGTGATGGCACCCATTGACTTCCATTATATGAATTACAGAGGACCACGGTTTCAGCTAAAAATCTTCTTTACTGTTAAAAGTCACCTACATCTTGGATGGCCTGACAGCAAATTTTCATTTTTGGGTGAACTATCCCTTTAAGTGTAGCTATAGGTTATAAAGAGAATTGTCTGTTGAAGACTTCTCCTTTTATGCCCACATAAAAGCACAGTCACTCCTGTCTTGCTGCATTCAGACTTCAGCCCATCACAATGCGTTTGACACAAACAATTCTCTCTAAGCTATACTGTTGGATTTAAATTCCAATCAAGTGGCACCCCTGACAGAAAACTGCTTCATTTCACAAGTTTAAATGGGCAGCACCGCTTGCCTTTTTTCAGCTCTGGCGGGTCTCAGTTGGCAGAGCGGCAACATGATCCGAATATTTACACATGGCAGCAAATGGATCATCTGAGGCTGCTTTTTCCTCCTTTGTTTATGTGTGTATATATCTGTATGTGTGTGGAGTATAGCCAAGCTTCTTCATCTGTGTTATTCATGCATAACCTTGAGGGAGATAAAAGGCCATTAATAGAGCACCAGACAGCCAGAGTGTGCATTTTATGCTTTCCTAAACTAAACACAGGTGCATCAGTGTTGACATGGTCTCGCTCTGTCAATCTGAAATGTTTGCACTTATTAAAGGGGAGGAAATTGCTATTTCAACTTGGGTCAATGACAAATAAGATTGTCCAAGATGATGAAAAGGAATTAGTTAAGCGTTAGTTGAATACATCATTTTAAAAAAAAAAATTAAGTTAAAAAGTTTAGTTTTTTTTCCCAAACTTTACTTTCCAATCATGAATATCTGACATGATGGCTTTCTTGTGACATGACAACAAAATGGCTTCCTGCATGCTGGTTACACCAAACCGATCATTAGTTATTAGAAGTCTCTTGGGCTCACGAAGGCTTCATTTATTTTGTCAAAAAAAAAAAAAAAAAAAAAGTACATTAACATTGTGAAATATTATTACAATTTAAAATAACCATTTTCTATTTTAATTTTTTTTGTGTGTGTGTGGAAACCGTGATACATTTATTTTCAGTATTCTTGATGAATAGAAAGTTCAAAAGAACAGCATTTATTTGAAACTGAAATCTTTTGTAACATTTTTTTTAAACATTAACTGTCACATGTGATCAATTTAATGCATCCTTATTGAATAAAAGTATTAATTTCTTTTAAAGAAAAAATCTTACTGACCCCAAACAATAGTGAATAGTGTATATATATATATAAGAGCTATATAATAGAATATACTGTATATAATATTTAAAATATTACTACTAATATTTTACAAAACTGCATTTTTTTTCAAGAAATAATAATAAAATATTGGTACTTACAAAGTACTTTTCACTGATTTTTGGCCTATTTATACAGTTTTTTCTCAGGAGAGATATTATTTTTGACATTATGCCCCTATCTGCATGATTTTTTTTATTTCAGAAATTGAAAACATGTTCATCATAGAAGAGATGTATTCAAGTCATTGTCTATATAAATTGCATTTTTAATGTTTCTTAGAATAAATAAATAGATCCAGCCACAATTAAGTGTTATATTCTGCCTTTCCTTTGTACATAATCGTTTATTTGCACTTTTAATCAGGAACTTACACATCATTATCGGCTCTGTGTTTTCCTTACAGAAGAAGCTGAGAAGAGAAATGACTTCACAGGAAGGCACTGTAAGATGATGTAATGTTCCCCGAGCGTGATGGTTCCGTCTCTTATGTGGAAAGTGCAGCAGTTCCACTGGCTGCAACACAAGACACGAGCGGGAGTGAGAGGCAGCTCCCATGTCCTGTGTTGCAGCCCCTGGCCCAGCCACAGGTCACCTTCATCTCTCCCGCTTCTGCTGCCTTACTGCAAAAGAGACAAAGAGGCACAGACTGAGTAGAAAAGAGAGAAAATGAGGGGGAGAGATATAGAATGGTGTGTATGTGAGAAGGAGAGAGAAAGAGAGAAAGAACACTTCCATGTCTTGAATACCACATCCATCACAAACACTGAAAATAACTTTCCTGTTTCATCTCGTATCGGACTAGCCCTACCCCTCACGCGTGACCACGCCAGGGGAACGCAGACACTCTGGCCTAAATTGCTTAAAGTGAGGTTAATGACATCGTAAGGCACCTTCCAGCAAAGACAGAGAATCTCTCGAGAGCCTTCCTCAGATATCAAGCAAAGTCAGAGCAAAGCATTTCCATTTTTATCACAGGTATGTAAATCCCAGAGGAAGATGAAACAGAAGGGCTGGTGACAAATTTGTAATTCACAACATACAGATTATGCATTGAACGCTTTGAAAAAGTGATAAAAAAAAAATATGTCATGTTAATTCCATGTTTTACCATGGTATTCTTTGAAGTACCATGATAATTTATTCAAATTAATAAAAAAAATCAGTTTCTTAAAGTGCCCCTATTATGCTTTTTTTGAATATTATCTTTCATGTAGTGTGTAATTTAGCTGTTTGTGAATGTAAAAGGTCTGCAAAATTTTAAAGACCAAAGTGCACAACAAATAAAGTTACTGTCTCCTAAAAGAAAGAATCGATTCTGAACTGCTGAAACAAGTCATCATCAATTCCAGTCTCAATTCCTGTTACATACCTATGTAACAAATTTGCATAATGCCAGCCTATGGTCTTTATTGGCGGCCTGTGAACAACGTCTACTTTGACCCGCCCTCAAACACTGTTGTAGCTGATGCCTGGAAGAGTTTGGTTCGTGTTGTCAACATGTTGAGAAGACGCTGTTTTCAGTGCTGCGAATCCACTTTGCATACATTTCAAAAGGACGAGGACTCGGGATCGAATTGATATGGGAAAAAATGCCATCATTACTGTTTGTATCACTGTGTATACAAGAAAGCCTCCGGAGCTGAAATTCAATTATGGTAATGGCTGTTTTGTTTCCGACACACGTTGTAAGCGGTCGACCAATCACAACAGACCGGGTCATCAGACCAATTAGAGCAGAGTAGGCTCATGGAAAGGGGGGGTTTAGAGAGAGAATTTACATTAAAGTAAGTGATTACACATTTATTTGTAGTGTGTTCCCAACATGTCCTCCAACCAATACGCCCATATAAGTCGTTTGTCACTTCCCTGAAATACGACGCATAGGAGCGTTTACTAAAGTTGCGCCAACTATCGACAACAGGACACTTTCATTTTAATGCATTGTACCCTTTTATCGGCGTCATATTTTGGGTTTCGCGTAGCTCAATTGGTAGAGCATTGCAATGTACAAAAATATGCAATCACGTGATCATGCGATTGTGGGTTCGATCCCAGGGAGTGCATGTGCTCATAAAGTGTATATGCACTATAAATCACTAAAGGTAGGTTTAGGGTTGGGGTAGGTGTAGTTGTTAATAAAAAAAAAAAAAAAAAAAAATTAGTTTTGCTAAATGGAAATAGGACAAATGGTAAGGGACTGTAAAAAGTCCACACATTGCATTTAAATGAACACGCATTTTGATTGGTAACGACCTATAGGGTCGTTTTTTGGAGGAGGACAGTCTCTGTGATCTGCCATGGAAGCCAGCGAATTTATGCGCAAAAAATATAAAAAACAAAGATGAGGATGCGAAAAAAGAGCTGAATTTTTAAACATTTATGATATGAGCCTTCATGTTTTGCTTGTATAAAGAACTGTCACTGTAATACTTATGAGTTCTGATACATCAATGTCCTTCACTGACTACCTTTCACAACTCTCTTGATAACTTCAGGTATGTAAAATCTGACTCTTATGAGCACAGAATTGTGATGAATGTTGATCTAGAGTGATTTAAAAGTCAGATGAATTCCAATTTAACTGTTCAGACTGAGGTCACATTGCAAAACAGCTGACCTGTATCAGAATATGGAATGTGTCCCAAATCGGAATTGAAAAGATCAGATTCCATGTGGTTTGTGCCTTTCACACTGTCATGAGGAAAACAGATCTGAGTCACATATGAGCAAAAAAATTGGATTTGGGCCACATTTACCTGTAGTCTAAACGTAACCTTTAAGAAATGAAGTAATGTGCAATGCTTATTATGAGAAAATTAAAATAAAAGTGTTAAAAAGTGTTTTTTGACATTTGATGCATGTAAATCTATTGTAGGAGACATCCAAAATAGGAATTAGCACAATAGGGGCACTTTAAATGAACAGTTTTCCTAAAAAAATTACATATTTGCTATATGAAAACAGCTGCATGAACATGCAAAAATTATATATATATATATATATATATAGAAAAAAAACTAAAAACTAAAAATATATATATATATTAATTATATAAAATAAAAATAATGATCATCTGTACTTTTTTCACATGACAACAAAGCTTTGATGGGTTTGAAATGACATGAAAGTGAATAAATAATAACAGAACATTCATTTTTGGGTGAACCATTCATTTAATTCTCTCACCTTTATATTCCAAATTACAACATCCCTCCTATTAAGGTAAAAGATGGCAATCGGTGAAATCTCGCAGCTCCTAGTGTGAAAATGGGTCCAACCTACTTCTGAAACTGCTGGGAGACGCACTACATGACGCTTTAGCAGTCAGTCCAAGGACGACCCGACAAGGTGAACTGAAAGAAGAGCTGGTAGGAAAAACTTGCATGCTGACAAAATGGTGAAATTCAGTCTGGACCCGATCAGATAATACGGACCTGAGAGTTCGGATGTGTTCTGTGAAACGCGGTCTGGCGGTTTAGCGGAAAAAGGACTCTAAAATGAAAAACATACTCTATCTAATGGGGGGGGGGAAATTGAGTTTATCTGAGTGTTGATTATGGCACATGGGAAATAATGTCAAAAAGTGAAGTAGTGAATCAAAATCATATATTTGTCACACAATAAAGCAGAGTTATTTTAAGAAAAAGTAGGCCATCTATTTAAGCATTTATTCCTTTGCTTACCTGAATTGCTTATTATCAGTGCCTCAATGAAATGGATTTAAATGGGTCTTCATGGTTTGCTGAGGGAGCTGCAGGCGATTAATGAAAATTGTAATTAAAAAATTGATGTAAGCTAATGAGAACCACTTACACAATGACGGCACAGAATGAAACATATACGTGTTCAGCTTTGTAAGTGCCTATTGCCTCCTTCAAACACCACAATGGTGTACTGTACGCGCCAAAACAATAGCCAAATCCCACAGGGAACGTTTAGGATGATATCAATGTGAATGACTGTGCTTCAAAGACCCTTTCCTGCAGAATAAAGCCAACGTGGAGCTGTGCCCGAAAGTGTAGGCAATGACCTTGGGGTCAGTATGAGGGTCCATTGTGCTTGGTCTCACAACAAATGGTCCTACAGTTCTTCCTGTGTGCGAAACAATGGATGTCCAGTTTTCAGCAAGCCCACTGCAATCCACAGCCCAACAAACATCCTTCTTCTGTACCAGGCTCAGCCATCCTGCAATGTCTAGTGACAGGAACTGTACTTCAATCAGATCTATGAACAATCGGGCTAGGGGAAGCATAGAGGAGAACACTGGGGAGCCACACTGGATGAATTCGGTTTTAATCATAGTAAACAGGGTGTTATTAAATCGATTTGATCACAGAAGCTCAATGAAACGCTGTTAAATAACACACTGCATGACAATGTGTCGGAACGCTTTGTCAGATCTTGCTTTGCTTGTTTAGCTGGTATTACGTATTACGATCAAATTTAGATTTGAAAATAAGCGTATTAGAAGATGGCACCATAGTTTTTTCTTTTTACTTACACTAGACTATCTCTGTAGATAGTCAACATCTCTTTGAAAAAAAGAGATACAAACTGATTATGCTGGGCAACCTGCAACACTGCATCTCATGGTTCAAGAAGTTGAAACCGATTTTGAGGCGGTTTATTATGTTTCGCTTGCTGAGGCATATACCGTACAATTAATTTCATTCTTCAGCAATATTCTAGTGGTTTTGAAGAGTCTACTTGAGTACATGAAAAATAACAACAATATCGTGAGTGTTGTTTCCCATTACACCCCTCATAACAACAATAGAGCTGCTAGGATGTTTCTCACTGCAGTTTTCTCTTCACTATCACAATAGCACTGTTGTCCCTTGGGATACACATTAGAAGAACTTCTTTTCCACTTCACAAACAATTTGGTTCAGAGGTCAGGGCAATATCAACATTTTGGTGAATGGTTAAGCAGGCACAATTGTTTGTGCATGCAAAAACCTCTAGGAATGTTTGATGATATTTAAAAAAACTTGATGAAATAAAGGATAAATCCTCTCATAAACTAAGGTTATTCAGAAGAGAAGGTGTAAAAGTTGTGCTCCAGAGTTCGAGTCCCAGTTGGTGGTTCTTTTCGATCCTCTCTCTCATTTTGCTTCCTGTCTGCTTTCTGTACTGTAGGTGAATTCCGGTTGATTGGGACACTTTTCCCCATTCATCCCAATAGCAAAAAATGTCCCAATCAACCTGAATTCACCTCTAAATAAACAACAACAACAACAAAAAATCTAAAAATTTTTATTTTAACAGAAAAACTGTTATAGAAAAAAATTAGTTTATGGAATAACTAAGTTATATTTATAGCAAAAATAAAATATTAGATTTAATCAGACAGTATGTAAGTTTACTGTAAAATGCTGAAAAAATATGATTTTTTGAAAATTCAAATTTATATTATATTCATCAAGACAATATATGTACTTTTACAGTAAAATATTATTAAAAAGTACTTTTAAATTTGCAGTGAAAATCACTAAGAGAACATTAACTGATTTCAATATTAATGCTATTTTTCTTATGAGTTATGAGTTTCTTATATGTTACATTTTATATTTAGCTGTTTAATGCATAATTTTAGTGTTGTGTATTAACCTGATTATGTGTTTGTCTTTGTGTACAGCCAGAAGCATCTTTTTACAGTGAACTTCTGGCAACCACAGCTTTTTTACGGTCTTGTAATCTTTTTCTTCAGAAAAAGTTTTTTTTTTTAAGTGTTCCAAAACTATTAAATGAAAGAAATGCTTTTTCCACACTCGGCTTTAATGCTGACTTCTATTTTTGTCCTGCTGACAGATCAGAGGATTGAATAGAGCAAGGAATCATGTCTTGATTTCAGTACGGATGAAAAGCCGGGGCTTCAATTAACTGTTTACACTATTTTCGTCATTGTCGAAAGTAAATGAGGAAAGAAAATCACGCTGTAAAAAAATTCAGCTATATAGAGGATTTTTAAATTGTTTCTGCATGACATGACAAGTAAAACAGGGATGTATATACGGTGCCAATTCACTCCCTGCTCTCATATCCATCAGTCATTTCAGCAGCAAATGTGTGTCTGTGCTTTACATCTACATTTGAGCGCAGTGACAGAACTATAAGAGGACTGCAAGTTTTAACAGAGTGGCTCACACCGACCTCTGCACCTCCTGAGCCTTCATTCGCAGGTCTCAGCAGAATCAGAGTTGGTGTTGCATTACATATTCGTTGAGAGACTCACTCAGCTCTCTGCCTCCTACAAGCCGGTTTTGCGTTTCCAGTATGCTGACAGCACACTTCATCCCCCTCAAGACTTTGGACCTGTGAAAGGGGAAAGGCTTTATTCGCCAAGCGGATTCCTTCACTTAAAAAGGCACGGTTGATCGAGCCAGAACAACATTAGGGGGGCACAAACCTAATGCATATAGTTTCGCATGCAGTGACACTGACACCAGTAAAATGCAACATTTTGAGCTCCAATAAGCAGTCAAGAATATCCCTGCTAAATGTCTGCATCATATGCAAATAACATGTTCAAAGGCAGCAGGATAATCAAGAAGTAAATAGCTAAATAAATAAATCTAATGCCTATCTGAAGTGAGGAATTGAGGAATTAAGCTACAAAAGGAACCATTTTGCTGCAAATGAATGGAAAACGTTTGCTGTTTACAGCCAAAATCTACATAAATAACAGCCATCGCCTATTACAAACATTAAGAAAGAATAATGTAAGAAATGGTGGTGGTGATAATAACAAACGGCTTTTCGCAAGGGGAAAATAACCAGTTAAGACGCAGTTTGTAGCAGCACAATTAAACGTTTAGTAACAATAAAAAAGTGCGAGTGCTGTATGCACCTACCTGCAGCTGGAGTTCAGTGACACGCGCTCTTCTGAAAGGTGACGCACTGGTAACGCGCGCGCTGAAGTGAGCGCTCGCGGTCATCCACCGTCCTCCTCAAAAAGCCTCCGCGTTCCGTACCTTGTTCTCTTCCCGGTCACGTTATAAGAAGCCTCGTTCACAACACTATAGTCTCATATTATTTGTCAGGCAGTGACAGAGCGCGCGTCTACACCCTCTGCCTCTCTGGCCGCGAGCCCGCTGAGAGTGAACGTGAACTGCTTTCTCCGCTGCCTTAAATATCCAATTTCTTCGACGCAGCGCCTCGGGCCATCTGAGTCCGTGTGATGATGATTTCCTCTCTGTGATCTGGGTGAGAAGGGACGCAGCAAACGGTCCAGGAGGAGTCCGTCCTCGTGTAATGTTAAATGGGTTATTAAAGTCCCTCGACAGTAATTGCGGGAAAACAATTTTCTGAAACAATCAATCTTGTTTTCTGTCAAAACTAAATCTTTCGCGTGGTTTCTTTTGGCTGCTTGAAATTTCTATCAATTTATTTTTGACAAATGATAATCATATTAACAATGGCAACAAGAATAATATTATATATTATTTTAGTAGACTAACTAAAACTTTTTTATTTTATTTTATTTTATTTTTTACAAATAATAACACCATTAATTACAACAATCATTATTGTTCCATTATGTTATTATACGCAGATCTTTAATAATAATAATAATAATAATAATAAATTATAATAGGCTACTATTAACAATCAATATATTAATATTATATATCATATTAAAATAATTTATTATTAGTAGCCTATTATTATTAATTATATATCTTGACCTTGATACGTCCCTGTAATCTCTGCTGGTGGAAAAAAAATATATAGCCTATTTTACCGTGATTGTAGGCTATTATATATTCTCAAGTTTTGCAGAACTAAATTACACTATTGTAGCTTTGTGTATTAGCAACAGGCAGACAAATGGCACAAAATGCATAAGGACCCCTCACGCGCTCACCCCGCATTTGTTAGTAGTAGAAATCTAGTTAGTTGCAATAGAAAAATAAGATCCTGAACACGATGAACACTCACTAAAACGATAGTGTTGTTGATGTCAATTAAATGTATAGCACTAGATAAAATACACCCCCCTAGCAATAACTACAGTGTAAGTAAAGGACATTGTATGTTGTTGTTATTATTATGGCTTTATTGGAGTAGTCAATCACAGATGACTAGCGCACAGAACGCGTCGCTAAAAAAAAACTCACACTCCCATAATTCCTCGCCCGCATTGCGGCATTGTGGGTAATTTTAAAGTAAAGACTCGGGTGTTTCCTGTAGTCACGCTGGACTGAGAAAACACAAATTTTTCCTACGTTCTTTTACTATACACCACAATTATCTAATAAGAGAGCATTTGTTGTAGGGTTGAACGCTGGGCTGTTATCAAAATGTTTGACGGTAAAAGCAATCTCGGTTTTAAGTTTTTATTACAGGCTTCTCTTCTTTACAAAGACATTTGCCCTGAACAGTCGCGCTTTCTCATGTAAGTAGTATGTAAGTTTCTCATGTAAGTTCAGTTTTCGTTAACTGTTCATATTTATACGCCTAATGAGATGTCTGGTCTTTGAACATGCTGTACTGTACATGCTTCTCGCCATGCTTCTCGCCATGCTTCTGCTGTAATGTCATGAAGTCACCAGTAGATGGCAGGCTACTCCTCATTAACACTTAATAATGCACTTTGTTACATTTGAAGACATTTAGAGATTTTAGTTTTTATGACCATTACATTAACGATTATTTTCATGTCAGATAACTAATAAGCAGAACCGTTTTTTGACAATAAATATTGAAGCAATGAAAATATAATATACATAATCAATGTTTCAATGACAGTAACATAATAACTATATAAATCATTCTTGCTTTTTAATTAATTTAATTCATTAATTATAATAATAATTATTATGTTTGCAACGTTTTGCTATCTTAATGGTAATTGAAATGTATGTATGTCTAATTGTGAATAACTTAGGAATAACTGAGAATAAATGGTTGCTACTTAAAAGCTCAATTAATGCAGACAGTGCATGAAAAAAAATTGCAGTACATGTGAGTGTGAACCCGTTATTTCCTGTTGAATAGTTGCATTAATGCCATTGTTGGATGTTGTTCTTTATAGAAAAAGAATGACTCCATATTTATAGTTTTGTATATAGAGATTTATAGTTGCTTTCTATGTGATTTTTAGTAAATTTTCAGTAAACCTTGTGGTTAGCTCAGATATTTGAAGTGTAAATGTTTTAGTGATATGTTCAAGAGCACAAGTGCAGCCCCAGTCATCTTATTTACGTATTTGTGGATATAATAGCAGAAAAATGCACCATCAAGGTGATGAAATAAACATGTGCATTCAAATCTCATCAGCTAAACAGCGTGTAAGTCATTTTAGAGTTTTTGTTCGGTGTGTTAGGTTAATCCCATGTGTAGCATCATTAAACACTTGTTCCTTTAATATTGAAAGTGGATGGATTAACCATCATATTGATTAACCACCACATATATGAATGGAACCTCTTTTGTGGATCAAATTCTTTTACCTGTTTTAGTCTAACAATCAAATAAACCTTCATCTTGAACAGCTTTACCGTTTTAGGTATAATAAGTGTAAATAATAGTGTCATCAATATAGATTCCTTTATTTTGAACCTGTTCACTTCCAGAGCAGCTTCTGTGTCACAGAAAATTTGACAAAAGTCAAATAATTCTTGCTTTATTTAAAAGTTCTCATGCTGCTATGAATCACTTTATTGGCTAGTACTGAATGTGTTCTCACAGCAGAGTGACTGAAGATAAATGACGCTTAGCCTTGGGTTGTGGCATGTTTTTCTTAGATTAATTGTGTCCCAAGCCCATGTTCAGGGTCAGCGCACTGCATGTTTTGGGTGTTAGTCGGCTTGTTGTGCTCGGCAAGTTCAGGGTACATCCGCACTGACTCACGACTTACATGTACGCAAGTTACTGGAATCTGTTGTCTGAAAGTATGCGTGCCATGAGATATGTTTCTTATTTATAAACCACTCGAGTTCAGCCCTCTTGAATGTAAGGTTCACGGGTCCACAGGTATCTTCGTAAGGCACGGCCTTTTGCTGCCAGGTTTGTCAATAGGGATAAGCTGTTGTGTCTGCTAGAGTTATCAGTGGACTGTAATGGAGGCATTATTCTCTTTCTTGATTTTTATCACTGGAGATTTAGCTAGAATAGAGTTTAGTCATTGTGATATAATCGTGCTGAGACAGTACAAAGAAAATTAATTGAAAAGGTTGTTTATCTTGGTTCTGAGAGCACTTAAAAGAAGCTGCATTATTAATAGGTAAATTATTTTAATTAAATTACCACGGGGAAGAAGTCATGTGGTGATTTTTTTTTTTTTTTTTTTTTTTTTTTTATCCAAAAAGCATTTTATATATATATATATATATGTGAAAATAGTAAAATCAAACAAACGCTGAAATATTATTATTATTATTATTATTATTATTATTATTAAAACAAATAAATTAAAGTAGTAGTGCTTTGTGTGTGTGTTTTCAGTCAAAAAGTCAAATAATTAAAATGAAACAAAACCTTTTGGAAATAAACAGGCTTTAATGGAATTAAACAAAATGAAATAAAACAAAAATAAATTAATTAATATTTTTTTTCTCAGAAAAGCTTTAAAATTAAACAAAATAATAGAAACAAATAAATGAAATAAATAATAAAGTCAAACAAACTTTGGAATAAAAGAAAACAAACAAACAAATAAAAGGAGTGTTTGATGTTTTGTTCTTACAGTAAAAAAAACAATTAAATAATTTAAAATAAACAAGCTTTAATGCAATTTAACAAAACAATGGAATAAAACAAAAATAAATAAGCAAATAAATATTTCTTGGAAAATTTCAGAAAAGCTATAAAAAATAAAACCAATAGCCTAAGTGCTGGGTGAATGTTTCCAATTCTGCACATGTACAACTTTCAGGCAAAAACCCAAATAAAGAAATTAAAATAATAAAATGAAACAAATAAACAATGTAGCAAACAAACCACAAATTAAACCATTAAGAATCCATTTAGTAAAAAGAGTAGGGGAAATAAAAAATAAATGGAGAAAAAGAAAATCCATTTAAGCCTGGACACAATCGACAGAGTGTTTGTGACACAAATGAATTTTTCTCTGTTTGTAATGTGTTTGGAGGACATTTATCAGATTTCATGGCAGGCTGGAATTATTTCCCTCACACTTCATCACTACCCAGATAACAGCTCTATGTGCTCTCATTAGGAACAAGAGGTCTGCCCCGGCTCTGTGGCATGCTGTGAAACATCCGCTGTGGCATTACAAACCGTTGCGGATGGGACGGTCAAAGTGGATGTTTAGAATTAAAAAAACCCTGCCCCCCTTACCATGCACGTGCCACATAATAACAACAGGCAGCTCTTAGCAATGTGAACTAATTTTAGACAGGATTATGGAGCTTAGATATAGGATGTAGGAAGAACAGCACCATGCCCAAAAATAGAGTGCACACTCACAAAGTCTTGGGGGAAATTAAAGTCCCTGTGGAAGTCATGGTCATGAGTTCAGGCCTCTGATAGCCTGTGTGTACAGCACCTTGACCAGTGTTGCCAAGTCTGCTGTTTTCCAGCAGAACTGGGATACTTTAATACTGTTGCCGCGGGTTGAAGCGACCCCAAATAACTTGATATTTAGCCCCTGGAATGTGAATTTTACCAGGGAACCCCACCAAAAATGCAGATTTTACCCCCCGGAACGTGATTTTTACCGAGGGACCCCCCGAAACTCGATTGGGCTAGCTTTGAGTAGCAATTGGGTGGGTTTTGTTGTGAAAACCTGGTAACCCTGACCTTGACCTCAGTATTTGAGTTTTAAGGATTCAGACAGCAGACACCAGACAGCAACATTGGGTAGCAGGAGAGTATCTTTTTATTCATAGTCTGTTGCAGAGATTTCACTCTGCATGTTGGAATCTATAGACCTTATGTAGCCCCGCCCCTTTTCAGCATTATTCAGCATCGTTGTGTTGTCTTGTATTTCCACAGTATGAAGGTAAGATCTTACAGATTTGTGAATGAACCGCTAATTTTAAAATCTTCCCGTTCTACTGACATTTGTTATGACATCCGCTTTAAACATCACAATTCTCATGATAACTTTATACTAAGGCTGTCCATTTAATGTGTTAATTAGATTAATTAATTATGGTAAAAAATAATGCGTTAATTTTTAACCCTTTTGATGCACTTGCCCGGCCCCATAGGGTTGCCAGGTTTTCACAACAAAACCCACCCAATTGCTACTCAAAACTAGCCCAAAGTCCCCCGGTAAAATTAGCATTCCAGGGGCTAAATATCATGTTATTTGGGGTCGGGGTTCCCCTGGTAAAATTAGCATTCCAGGGGCTAAATATCATGTTATTTGGGGTCGCTTCAACCCACGAACATAAAAAACAACCCACGGCAACAGTGTTAAAGTAGCCCAATGGCAAATCTGCCGCCCCAGACCTACATAGGTCATCTGACATTTCATACAGATGACTGATGATTTATATGATGCAGGACAACAACTCACTACAAGATGGAGCCTATAGAATGCAGTGCGAAAGTCCCTAAAATTAAAGATATTGAGTTTTTGTCTCATATTTAGATCATATGAGTTCACACGAGTAACGAGTGCAATATTACACAAGTGCTGTTTTTGTCCCAAATATAACGAGTGCAAATGTGATGGGTTACCGATTTTATACAACAGTTCAGTAAATAAGAAGTTAACATTGTGTTATTTTAGACACAATATTGTCTGTTTTGTTCAGTTTTGCCAATGAAACCGAACAAACCGAGTGAAACCAATGATTCATCAGACCATTCATAAAAGACTTGTTGGACTTGAAGCGGTGCTACACAGACCGATTGAGCGATTCAAAAGCAAACAGAGTCGTCTGATCTCTACTTTGATATACACCGATCATTCTGTGTAGCGCCACTTCAAGTCCAACAAGCCTGAACCAATTACTTCATTTCTGAATGAATCAGCCCTTTCAATGAATGAATGAATGAACAACTTAATCATTAAGACATTTAAGATTAAATTGTGATTAGGCATGTGGCGGTATCAAATTTTCATGTTGCAATTAATTGCTGAAGCTTTTATCACGGTATACGGTATTATCACGATATTGAAATAAGTTGCAAAAAAAAGTGGTGTCATAGTATAACAGGTTTAAGAACTCTTTTTGTAATAACAAAAAGAACTCTGAATGTTTAAATATAATAATACAATACACAAAAAATATTTTAAAGTGCAAAATAGATTAAAGTGCAGAAGAATTAGGCTATAAAGAACAACAGGTAACACTTTACAATAAGGTCTCATTATTTAATGCATTAACTAAGATTGAGCAATAGCTACATTTGTTACAGAAAGTATTATTTTTTTGTTAATGTTAGTTAAGAAATACAACTGATCATTGTTAGTTTCAGGTCCATTAAATAAGTTCTTTTGATTTTAGTAATGTTATTAAACAGTAACTAAGAAATTAACATTAACTAAGAATAATTAATGCTTTATAAGTATTTTTCATTGTCAGTTTGGTAATAATGAATTAACATGTTAACTAATGAAGCCTTGTAAAACTAATGAAGTTTTACTAAACAATAACAAATAATCAGAACATTTCTAATCATTAGGGCATGTTGTAGTCCATATTAAAATATAAAAATGTTTAAGTTTGAAAATAAATAGCCTATTAAGTCTTTAAGTTTTAAGTATTTGGTTCTGTGATGAACAACATTGAGATTACAAAAAAAATGAATGGCTATTTGAAGCATTTTAATAACTTCACTAGCGCAGTTGCTTTGTTTGCGGGTTTTCCGGGGTAACCGCTGCATTCTGCTGTTCCATCCGTGCCCTCTGCTGTCAGAGAGTGAACGTGCACTTTCATTCAGCGCGTCTTCTTCACTCGTTCCGCCATGTGCTTCTCATGCACATCTGAGCGCGTGTCGCAGAATACAGCGGTGTTGTGCATTTTATACGGTCGATGGGGAAAGTATTCTTAAATGCATTCTAAAAATTTTAATAATTGGTAATAAATTATTTACAGTATTTTGAAGTGCCCACGATAACAATATCGTGCATATTCATTATCGTGATATATCGCATTACCGAATATCGACACATCTAATTGTGATTAATTCGATTAATTAATCGCCACATCATGTAATTAATTAGATTAAAAATTTTAATCACTTGACAGCCCTACTTTATACTCTACAATAATACGTAAATCCACTTCACCAGCAAAGCCATAGAAATATACATAGCTTCCGCAAAAACGGAAGTTTAAACACAAAATCTAGATGGCTGCATGCTTCCTTCTCTGCTGAATAAGGTCTATAAGATATAAACAAACTGGACTGGGCGCAAGACCTCTGCCAAGCTCATAAATTATTCAGAAGCTGCTATATTCGAGTCTGCCTCTTTTAAAGTCTGAGATTTAAAGACTAACTCTTACTGCTTTTTTTATTACAGGCGAATGCATCAGATTCAGACCAAGGGTAAGTTATGGCTTTGTTATTTATATTAATAGACTTGTATGTCATTGTAAAGAGCTTTTAAAATAGTCCCAAAGTCTATATAAGACCTTGTAGGCAACAGAACAGAAAGTTGGTTTTGAAAAGGAACAGTAGCCCAAGTTAAACCCAGTAAGTCCAACCACATTTCCTGATGTAAAACTTGAATCCATTTCTACGGCCTTCACAGACCTCAAAGATGGCCCGACAGAGGGGTAGGATGACCACATATTGGAAAATCTATTTTCCAAAGTCCAAAATGCCAAACTGTCCTCAGAATAGAGCATAGCATCACCTGTTTTATTTTAACCAGTTGCCATGCCAAAAACCTCATCTATATTTCTCCCACCGTTCCAGCCCCTGTCATTGCGGAGAGTATGATCTGCCCCTTCTGTTTCCAGTGGCAACAACTGGGCAATCATCACATGCGTCTGCGACCCAAGCGGAAGCCCACGGCGAGGATTAGAAAACTTCTGAAGAGGGAGTCGGCAGGAAAGAGACTCAGCGCAGAACAGACTGTAGTCCTCCGAAAGTTTAAAAGGGCCTCCAATGCTCTGGTGAGGTCAAGTCCACCTGTTTTATGTCCTCTTCAGTTCAGTTTATTTGCTGTCACAATTTCTACCTAGCCCTTTCTGCCCTTTCCTGAGTGTCTTAAGAGCAGGTACTTGAGATTAGATTAGATGGATGGATATAAACCAGAAAGAACAAACACCATGTTGCCATATATGCATGTACACCACTGTTCAAAAGATTGGGGTCAGTAAGATTTTTTTTTTATAAACTGATAATTTTTTTAAATTGATCCTTCGATCACGTGACACTGAAGACTGGCGTAATGGCTGCTAAAAATTCAGCTTTGCCATCATAGGAATAAACTACATTTTGAAATATATTAAAATAGTTATTTTAAATTGTAATATTTTCACAATATTACTGTTTTTTTTCTGTATTTTTGATCAAATAAATACAGTCTTGGTGAGCATGAGACATTTTTAGTCTAAAAGTAGGTTTTTAGGAAAATTCTAAATGGCGGAAATGAAATCGGAGATATACATTTTTTTTTTTTTTAGCCCTAGGCCCTGATATACTCACGGCGAAGTTCTTTTTCATTCTTCGTTTAGGGATAAAACATGAGCAGCAATATACTGTTATCGAACATCTGATGCCGTCTATGTTGCTGAGAGCGGCGTTTAGATGAATATGTAAATATGTGCTGCGCACTTTCCTCTCAGTAACAAAATAAACAACAAAAATGAGAAAACAGCAAGCATTTTTTATAGAAAGCATAAGAAAAGCATCTGATCATAACAACATGGGTATGTTAGCAGGAGCTCTGCAAATTAGCACTCTAGTAAAGTCACGTCACGTTTATTTATATGGAATCTTATTCAATAGATTGCTTAAAAGCAAGCAGCTTTACAGTATCAAACATGAAAAACGGTATCAGTGCCTCATTTCATCAGAAGCACAACTTCATTTTCTATTATAAAGCGGCTATCCAGTGTGTTCATGTTTTCACCCGCGGAGATCTTACCTCGACGGACTCAACAGATGAAATGAGTCAGAGAAGAGTTCTCCGTGAAAGAAGGCGGAGCCTCAGCGCACACCTCCTATTGCGCTATCGTCAATGACCAATTGTAGTACGAAGGTGTTTTGCAGCTGGAGCAAACTTTTCCTGAGAGTTCGCTTTGGCAAGCCGTTTCGAACTCCCAAAACGAACTTCATTTTGGCCTGATTTTGTTCGAAATGACGTCACATTGGTTCGCTCTTTGATTTCACTTGAAGTATATCAGGGCCTTTAGGGTTCCAAAGTTATGATCCAGAATGCAAATTGTCTTATAGCGCCGCCTTTTTTGAGACAGGCGTGTGTCTGTGTGCCTGAGTAGCGGTGCACGATTGGGACCATCCTGCCAATTTTGGGGTCTCTACGATTTACGGTCTCTGACACCCATATACTTTTATGGCAGAAAAATAAGGAAGAAGAAGAAAATCAGTACAAACACAATAGGGTTAAATAGTACACATTTTATTTTATTTTTGGGGCTTTTTAAATTTTATAGGATAGAGGCGTAGAGAAAGGGAAGTATGGATGAAAAAGTAGGAACGGGATCAGGACATGACCCAGGTCAGACTTAAACTGGGCTCCCCATGAGACAACAGCTCTTACTTGACCATGACCATGAGCATGAGTTCAGTCCACTGCACAACAACTCTCATCACATTTCTGTTTTTTAACTCTTTGTCCCTTTTGCTTGTCAAACTTCAATTGTAAGTGCATTATTGTAAACTTAGTTTCTTTTTCTTTTAATAAACTGAGGGACAAGATGAAATTATAGTGTGTGGTAATTGAACATTAATTTGAAAATAAACCTTTTTGTCTGCTCCTTCAGTCGACACTGAGTCACAGACAGGATCATTGATGTGGCCTTAAAAACAGTTCCCATTGACTTTGGTGTATGGCCTATATGAGTGCACTTTACTACTGATGCACTCTCAGAAGACTGTAGGGCACGATTTTTTATCATTTTAAAATGTTTGGAAGTTTAGCAAGGAGGAGTATGATTTCTAGTTTTAAAGTTATGGTTACAGACTATCACGTTAATTATCATTCATCTGGCATAAAGACATTAATCAGACACTGAAACGTTCCTTTTATAGTGATTTGTTTAGCTTCAGATGACTTTCATCTGAAAGCCAGGAAGATCTGGTTAAGATGATTTAGAGTGGAAAAGTTCTCATTTTCTGAGGCTCTTCGGAAGTGTGACTGGAGATGTTTCTTTTTAAATTGTGGTTATTTGTAGAAGTATTTAACCCTCAAAAGCACCGGAGGTGTACGTGCTGGTGTACACGGATACATGGCTCTCTGCTGCATGAGACTCGTGGTTCTGGGGGTGGAGTGGTACAGGTGTTAGACTGCTAGATTCTGCACACATTGCTGGCATTTGTTTCTTTGCAGGAGAGGAAGATTCTGGCAAGATGAATAATGAACTTGATATAGAGATCCAATGTCAGGAGAGTTAATTTATATTAACCGTCTCTTATTTTCCCACCATACAGTAAAGAGGACAGTGTTGGCTATGAGGGTCAGAGCATTTAGGGAACATTCAAGGCAATAATCTCTTTTGTGGAGGTCATAGAAGATCATCTTTCTCTGTTTGTCAGCTTTGAATAGATGATGTCAGACATAAGGTTAGCATCATATCTATTTTAAGATAAAGAATAATTTGTCATTCTAGATTAATGCCATCAAATGTTTTAAGCATTATAAAAAGTATTAGAAAAGTTGCTGCCTACACAGTTGCCTTTTAAGACAGCATGCTAACAAATCGTGAAATCTTATTAACGATTGATTTGGAACCCTTTTATGCAGGCAGCAACGGTTAGCACAGCGATTTTGACATCCTGAAAAAAATGTATCACTAAAATATTAAGATACAGGAAAGAAATTTATAATGTTACAAAATATTTGTTTGCTGTTTTTTTTTTTTTTAACTTTCAGTTTCAACCAAAATATTAAGCTGTTTTCAACACTTATAATAAGAAATAAAACTTGATCATCAAATCAACATATAAGCATATTAATGAAATAGCTTCGCCACTGAATCACTTGATTATATTTCTTAGCAACGAGGTTACGTCGCTGTTTTTGAAGTAATTAAAGGGTTAATTCACCCAAAAATTTAATTTCTGTCATTAATTACTCACCCTCATGTCGTTCCACACCCGTAAGACCTTTGTTCATCTTCAGAACACAAATTAAGATATTTTTGATGAAATCCGAGAGGTTTTTTCATCCCCCATAGAAAGCAACGTAATTCAAGGTCCAGAAAGGTACTAAAGACATCGTTAAATTAGTCAACGTGATACAGTGGTTCGACCTTAAAGTTATAAAGTGACGAGAATACTTTTTGTGCACAAAATCAAAACAAAAATAATGACTTTATTCAACAATTTCTTCTCTCCCCTGTCATTTTCCTACGTTGTTTATGTTGTTTAGACGGTGCAGGCTTCCTGGTTCTAAGTCAGGATGCCAACTCAGTATTGGCCGGCTCCTGCGTCAGCATCACACGCATGCATCGTGCTGCTCACGTGTACAGTGTCGGCCAATACTGAGTCTGCGTTCTGACGCAGAACCTGGAAGCCTGCACCGTCTATACAACGTATTTTAACAATGTCTTTACTACCTCTCTGGACCTTGAATGTGGTAATTACGTTGCATTCTATGGGGGATTAAAAAAAAACCTCAGATTTCATCAAAAATATCTTAATTTGTGTTCCGAAGATGAACAAAGGTCTTACGGGTGTGGAACGACATGGGGGTGAGTAATTAATGACAGAAATTTCATTTTTGGGTGAACTAACCCTTTAAACTCAAAGCTTCATTGTTAGTAGAGAGAGACGCTGCACAGACCCAGGTAATTCATGTACGCATCACTCATCTCTCTCTCTCGATAATTAATGCAAATAAATGCAATGATTCATTCATTCAAATAAATGTAATCTTACCGCACTGCTTTATCTCTGTGTCTGATTTAAAGCAGGCAGAATGCTACATCTAATGAGCCGTAACTGACGAAAATATCCACCATTTTTACCGTTCCAGTCAAATATTGTGCTGCAAACATCAATAACAGCTTTAACTTGTCAATACCGGTGACGTGCCCAATTTCGACTCCCTGTCAAATTATTACTCCCTCGTACCTGATTGCCTAATCCTAACCCCACCCCCACACCTAATCCTAAACCTACCTATACCGGGGATTTAGAGGGGTAATAATCTGGCGGGGTTCACAATTGGGCACAACACTGGAAAATTACCATGGTGACCAATAAGTATCCCTTACAAATAAACAGCTTATTTGATTCTAATCACACATGGCTTGCATTTACATGTCAAATCTTTAATTAACCCTTAAACATGGACTGAGCGGTCCATGTTCAGAAATACGCAAGGACTCACTTCCTGTACACACAGCACAGCTTGAGAGAGAGAGATGCGCTGTTTGAAACATTGCAGTCTGAATTTCAAATTATTATTATTTCCTACATTATAAGCACGGAGCTTAGGGTAAAATTATGCATGTCATCAGAGATGAGCAGAGAAAGAGGTGTTGCTGCAAGAGGGAGGGATTACGAATGAATTAAAAAACAAAACAAAAAACAATGATGTGCACGGATAAATCAGTTATAATAAATACTGCAATATTCCATAAAAAAATAAGAATTGTCAATTTTGATTTCATGGTGACTTTAATATCAGCTGCTTTTTAGCTTCACACTGATGGATTTTTTAACCTTCAGAAGGTTTAAACTTCAGATGCATCGAGAAAAAAAAAGTTCATTGTTTTAAAATGCTGATTGAGTGAATCATTGTGGTGGGTGTAAATGAATTGATTCCAGGTGATGGTGCCTATTGAATTCTGGTATTTGTCGTTGAGTGGGGGCTCTTTGCCTTGAACTTTTAAATCAGTCAGAGCCACACAGTCTCTTGCAGTGAAATGCTTGACATGCTGTGGCTTATGACAGCTCTGCCAGGTCTTTAGCAAGTTATTTTAAGTATCCTTTCATTGTTGGCCTAAGTTGGATTAATGCCTGTTTCATCTTCCCAAACATGCAGTATGTGGATTTGGGTAAAATCTGAGTTCACTAGTGGATTTTAGAGGTTAATTTTTAGCATGGACAGTGGTTCTACTCTTTTGAAATGCTTTATGGATACTGAATATAACCATGGATCTGAGCATTAAAGATGGTGTAGAGTTCAAGTGCTCCTGATAGACTGTTCTTAGCTGAATCTGGGCTGCATCTCTATTTGCTTATACAAATGTATAATATATGTACTTAAGTGGTGATGGGTGAGTACATACTTTGAAGCTGCGTTTCCACCGCAGGAACTTTCCCCAGGAACTAGGGACTTTGGGGTGGTACTCTGTGTGTTTCGACTGCAGGGACCAGGATCTAAATGAAGTTCCGGGTAAATATTTCCCCCTCAGAAAGTCCCTGCTCTTGAGGTAGTACTTTTTCAAAGTTCAGGAACTTTCAAGGGTGGGACTTAGGCGCTGAACATGCTGATTGGTTAAGTTCATGCAGCATTTTGATTGGTTGACTTCACGCAGCATTTTATTTCAATCACCATTTTTAAAAGTCTGTTGCGGTGCGTGCAGTACTCACCGCACTAATCTTCATCGTACTTTAGACCGCGATGGAAATGCAGACAGCAACAGGACTGGGGGAAAATGTTCCTGAGTCAAATTTTTCTGTGTAATTTTGGTGGAAATGAGGCTTGAAGCTGCAAGACTTATTTTTGTCACATATTATACCATAAAATAGTTTTTGATTCCACAGAAACCCTTGTTGCATACTGTATGCATCTATAGCTAAATTCATTAAAGAAATCCTATTATGCTTTTTTACATTTTCCACTTTATTTAGTGTGTAATGTTGCTGTTTGAGCATGAAAAAGGTCAAAAGTTACAAAGTCACTCCAAAGGGAGTTATTCTCTATATCAGACAGTAAGCAAGCACTGTTGTTAAACTCCCTGAAATGCCTCGATTGTAGTTTTGAGTTTTCTTCCGGGAACATAAATGACACAATATTCCTAATTTATGTTCCCGCCCATGACATACACAAAAAAGGGGGTGGGGCCTGGTTGAGTTGCATTAGTAGTGTGTTGATGCTCATGGTTATAGTAAGGGATGTGACATTTCCGAAACACGCTCAAAGCGGTTGACCAATCACAACACACTGGTGCACCACTTGAGCGTCTTTGCCAAATGATTCTTTGGCATAATAATTTAAAAATTCCATGATTTGTGATGCACTAATTAAATTTATGTACTATTTAGGATGGATATTATGCAGATTTGTATGCAGCGCTGCCTCTGCGGTTGCACATGCATTTCCAGTTCCTTTGTTGTTGTCATCTTTGAGTTGGAAAGTTTCCATACCTCCAACAGAAAGATCAGATGTTGCATGTGCATCTTTCAACATTTTGGGAAGCATCTGTGCCAGCAACCTTGGCTTTTTCCAGCCTGTGTTTGATGCAGGTTATGCTTGATGCGTGTGACATCCTGTTTCCCCTCAGGGAAAGAATCAGTGATGCAGCTTTTCCATGTTTGGTCAAGGGGGATGGGCGTACCACAGATCGATCGCCCTGAAAAGCAGATGGGTCTCCACATATCAATAGCTGAACACACACACATATTACTTGGCCAGGCTTGCATATCAAGGGCAGCTGTGGCATCTAGAATCTCAGCGGGAAGGTCAGAGCCGACAGTCTAGCCCGGCTTGTGGCGGGTTGAGGATATTTCAGGAGCCTCGACTATTAATAGAACACAAAAAGCCCACTGATGTGTGTGTGTGTGAGATAGGCAAAGTGTCAGTAAATGTTTAGAAGTTAAGGGATGGCTCGGTAAAAAGCTCATGCTTGTCTAACATTTAGATGTGCTGAAAAGGCTTGTGTATCCTGCATACGTATATACTTTTCAGTTTTAATATTCATTATCTGTTATAGATAATATATAGGTTATCTATGACTCAAAAGTCTGAGACCACATTCAAAAGCTAATATTAAAGCAAAGTAACAAATATATAAAGGAACATTTTATATATATATATATATATATATATATAATTTCTGATTATGCATGGAACCAAACTTTAGGCATTAATTGTAGGCCAGTAGCTCTTAAGCTTTTTGATTTGAAGAACTGTATGTTCTTTAATAAAACAATAGTTGTTGTTAATAAAAATAAAATAAATTTTTTGAGCTTGTCCACTTTCAACCACTTACAGAGGTAGTCGAAAACTCATTCGACTGGATTGCGTTCGTGGTGTAGATGCTCATGTGGTCAAAAGTGTTCAAACAGCCACTAAAGACGCCTACTCTCCGCCCACTGACCTAATGCGTAAATATTATGGGAAGCGCGCTAGCCAGACGGAATTTAAACTTTGTCGGCTGAAGACCCAAGTTTGGTTTGAAGATGAAAAATGTACCAAGCACAATGTTCTCTCACCATTCCTGATTTCTAACACACACTCAGTGTTCGGCCGGTCTTGCGGCTGTCAGAGCAGAAACGAAAGTTGATGCTCTCCGCATGTTTTTCATTGTCTCTTTGTGTGTTTGTGTGTAAATTGCGCGATCTTATTTTGTCATTTAGATCGAAATATCTGAAAAAACCCATACATTTACCCACCCATAGACCCTTCCCTCGAAGAAATCAGGACAGAAGTGGTTGAAAGTGGACAAAAGAGACGGATTAAAATACCAGGTGTAAATGGGTATGTGTCTCCGTCGTCCACTTGTGATCCGATCGACCAAAACACATCTTAATACCAGGTGGAAACAGGGCCTTTGTAAAGATGGTCAGATGTTCTTGCTTCCAATGAAATGAGATGCTCTTTGGATCATTTCAAATGTTGGAGAACATGATCATCAGCTTTTACACAAACTTGAGAGAGACATTATGAAATTCACATACTTTTTCCAAGTCAAATTTCTACTATTAAATAGGAAAAGTGATCTCAAACTTTTGGATCTCACTGTACATGTTCATTTTGGCATAATAGAAGGGTTAGATGTAAAAGAAACCTCTGGCAGTATTGTTATTCCACACATGAACCTTCACCCTGCATTGGATTAATCTATATTGTCATTCCAGCTCCGTTTTGCTTTCCCTATTTGTTTCCGTTCTTTTGACAGCTGCCGTGGACTGATTGCATCAGTTTCACACAAGGGAGCTGTGGGGTTTTTGCCAATATAAACATGCTTGATAAAGGCTTGTGAATTCTCACTGCCATATATTGATAGGACTCTGTGTTACCATTGTTCTTCAAAATATTTTTCAAATGTTTCTCAGAAAAAATGACGTCATTGACTTGTTTGTGAAAATTACACACTTATGCTAGAAGTCTGTGAGGCATTGTGGGATATCTTGCCTAATAGACTTTGGCTACATTCAGACTGCAGGCAAATGTGTCCCAAATCTGATTTTTCAAATCTGTTTTTCTCATGACAGTGTGAAAGGCACAAACCACATGGAATCTGATCTTTTCAATTCTGATTTGTGCCACTTCTATATGTGGTACTAAATCCGATACAGGTCAGATTGCAATGCGACCTCAGTCTGAACAGTCATAGCAGAATTCATGCGACTTTAACGTCACGCTAGAGCAACATTCGTCACAATTCTGCTCTCTCTTGGGAGTAACTGCAAAGATTTTACATACCCGAAGTTATCAAGACAGTTGTGAAAGGTAGTCAGTGAAGGACAGTGATGTGTCAGAGCTCATAAGTATTACACTGACAGCTCTTTATACAAGCAAAACACGAGGGCTCGTATCATAAATGTTTAAAAACTCTTTTCTCTTTTTATCGTTCTTTTTCACAAGCAGGTCAGTCCAGGACCATGATCTGTTCTCACTGGAATCTGATATTGGCCACAGTTAATACAACAAAGAGAACAGCTATACAAAAAAGTCTGATCTGAGCAATAAATCAGAATTTAGCATTAAGGCTCGCAGTGTGAACGTAGCCTTATAGTCGATGACTTACGGAATCTTGTTTCTGCCAGAGTAAAAAATAAAAAAGGCAATTGCGACTTTTTGCCCCACAATTCAGATTTTTTTTCTCTCAATTGTGAGTTTATGTCTTACAATTTGGACTTAAAAGCTCACAATTATGTTTAAAGCTCACAATGCTGACTTTTTTCTTCAGAATTGTGAGTTTATTATCTCGAAATTCAAATTTTCAAATCACAATTGTGAGTTTATATCTCACAATTGTGAAAAAGTGAGAATTGTCATACTGTAAATTTGCAATTGCGAGGAAAAAAAGGTTTATATCTCACAATTCTGACTTTTTCTTCAGAATTATGAGTTTATATCTCACAATGCGAGTTTGTATCTAACAATACGGAGAAAAAAAGTCAGAATTGTGAGATAAAATCGTAATTGGGAGGAGAAAAAAAAGTCAGAATTGTGAGATAAAATCGTAATTGGGAGGAGAAAAAAAAATCAGAATTGTGAGATAAAATCATAATTGCGTGGGGGGAAAAAAGTCAAAATTATGGGATAAAAAGCTTTCATAATGACTTTCATAATCTTTCATCTGCCTCTGAATCTGTCCTTCTTTTTAACAGTGTTTATCCCAAGGATTCATTCCCAGTCAGGCTATATCGGACATCTTTGATTTGAGCATTGTGTTTATGACCCTGTTTAATGGGCAGATTTTGATCATGGGGAATGGTCTATTTTTGGATTGAGCTGTGTGATGGAGATTAAAGGATGTGACAGAGTCTGCTTTCTCTATATGGAAAACCGCTCAACTTTTAAAGCAGTGGTTAACTAACTTAGTATGTAGTGTTTTCTATTTTAGCTGTAATCTTGATATGTTCTCCTAAAGCTCTTTGGTTATTGTGCTCAGTGTTTTGATTTATTTATTTATTTATTTAGCCCCAGGGGAAAAAAAAAAAAAAATCAGCATTAAAACTCATATGCTTATCTTAAGTACAAGTGAAAAGATTTTAATTAATTCTCCTACAAACCATCTGTAGACATGCAGTACAAAACGTACAGAAGAGTTAAAAGGAGAATTATTATGTTTCTTTTATTATTTGATGATAATTGTACAACTTTTTAAAGACTTGGTTCAAGCTTCTGAGGAATTCCATAAAGGATTGTTCGGATACTACAGAGCATTCCTTCAGTAACCAATCAGAGTCAAGAGTCAGTCAGGCAGACTCCGACCCCGCTGCAGCTGATTGGCCCTTCCTGCTCTTTATATCTCCAGACATGAACGGTGCTGTAGTAAACATAGCTGTTCTCACATACATGCCTGGATCATCTCAAATCATCTACATTTCAGCTTAGCCACCTGTTACATCAACAAACAATGGCAGCCTTTGTGTCGGTGAGTTCAATTTCCACGCGGAAGGATGTAAATTAAATAGTTTCATCATTTGTGCAGTTCCCTCTGATTAATTTATACATTTTAATTACAAAATGCAACAATATAATCATTCAGGTTCAGGATTTAGGAATTGAACACTGAAAGGTTTTTCTTGTGTATTCTACCGTTCAGAAGTTTGGGGTTTGTAAGATTTTTTTAATGTCTCTTATTTACACCAAACCTGCTTTTATTTGATCAAAAATACAGTAAAACTGAAATATTATTACAATTTTAACAACTGTTTTCTGTTTTAATATATTAAAATTGAATTTATTCCAGTGATGGCAATGTTTCAGTGTCACATGATCCTTCAGAAATCATACTAATATGTTAATTTGCTGCTTATGAAACATCTCTTATTATCAGTGAAAACAGCTGTTCTGCTTAATTTTTCTGTCGGAAACTGTGATCATTTCTTTTCAAGATTCTTTGATGAATAGAAAGTTCAAAAGAACAGCATTTATTTGAAACTGAAATCTTTTGTAACATTATAAATGTCTTTACTGTCACTTTTGATACTTGCTGAATAAAATAAATTGTATGTCAGTATATTAAAGAATAGTCCGTAGAGGATTGGAAATGGTAGGGGTTGGTCGGCTTAATTTAGTGCTGTTCTCTGGCAGTTTCTGGCTGTGTGGACGGCCTCCAGGCATGTGTTCAGTGTACTTTTGGCCTGTACCTTGCTGTATATAGAGCTCACGTTCATATACAATGTGTGAAATACCTGAGATAAGTGATCACAAGTGTCTGCTAAACCTGATTATCCTGGTTAAACAGAACACTATAACCTCATAAATAAAACAATATGTTTATTTTATACATTTGTTTTAGTAACTTATTCATGCTGAAGCAATACATTTTGTAGATCTTGTATTTGATTTTGCAGTTTTATTTGGGGTTCTAGTGAGCGTGTAAAGATTGGGCAATCGACTTGATTGTTTTTGTAACCTGAGAGACTGAAATACTTGTTTGTGAGACACTTGGCTGTCAACACTATTAATTAATTAATTGTGCATATCAGTATTATTTGCATTCCAATTTTAAGATCCACGAGTACATCTGATGTCAGACATCCTTCATCTTCTCTTCAGATTTTGTTTTGATTGTTATTCTATTTTTGTATTAAAAGCATCAGTGTTTTGTGTATGTAGAGCATTTATATTTTAATCTGTCATCAGGAAAAAAAAAAATGAGACATTTGCTCAGCCGTAAAATATTTAATTGTCTGCTATATATATATATATATATATATATATATGCATGTATGTGTGTGTTTTTTTCAAATCATTGGAATGCATTGGCAATTAATTTGGCATGCTGACTTGGACAAAAACATATTTTATCATTTAACTGTCATTTAACCAAGATGCTTTGTTCTCTTAGATGGCAACGTGTCACACCTGTAATAAGATGTCCAGACAACCTGGAATGAACCGTGAGTTTTTGGCTACGCTGTCACAGAAACGAAGTACCCCAGGAAGTGCGGGCAAACCCAGAACTCCACAGTCAGTCAACAGGACTCCAAAATCTGCAATGAACAGAACACCAAGTGGCACACCAAGGTGAGCTACTCTTAGTGAACATATGTTACAGGTCCCCACAGCATCACATGGAAGTATTTAAACCATTTGCTCAAATCTTTCTTTCTGCAGGTCAGTGTCTTCAAACACCAGCTCTGCATCAAAGACCGGCAGTGCGAAGTCATCACCTTTTGCCCGCCTCAAAAAGATCCTTATGCTGGAAAACAAACAGCCGAGTAAGAAAGGTGGTCTGAAGGACTTCCTCTCATCTCTCTGAAGACCTCGGGATCGTTGAAAATGAAAGACTCTGGCCCACTTTGAGAGGAGCTACTGAAGTTCATGATGAGGATGATTATCACTTCTCCAGTGATAATCCATGTATTACAATGCCACCTAGTGGAGGAGTCATAGGAGAGTGTAACTTGTGATACAGAACAATGCTGTGACTTTTTGTAGTTTTTTTTTTATTTGCTATTATTTTCATGATACCACATATTGTTATTTTTTCTACAAGAAAGATAACTTTTATATGTTGTGTGTTTAATGTTAATTTTGTACACTTTGAATTCACACATTTGTATCACTATTATTAAAAGAAGGATTGTCTTTACACTTGGCTTACACACTGAATTTTTTTTTATGCTCAGAAAATTTGTGCTGTGTTGTTTACATTTGATGGCTTATTTGCCTTCAGACTATATAGCAAAGACCAAAAATATTTCACACTGACTTCTTTTTTTTCCTCAATACATTCAAATTGTCTTGTTTGATCTTTGACAGATTTTTTTTCAATAAAAAGTAAAATAATGAAGTTTGTGTGTTTATTTATTCCTCTTAAAAAACATTAAAACCTGTAATGTTTTTTTCTGGCCCAAACTGAATTATAATCATTTTAAAATTGTATATTTAAAAAAACAATATTGATGTAGCAACACAATTTGTGTAAAAATACTGTGCTTGTAGAAAATTGGAATCACAAAATGAATCATGGTTCATGAAATTCTCATTACTTTGAGACTCCCAGTTTCTGTTAATAAAAACGATCAAAAACATTTTAGTCATAATTACAGCATAAATGCCGGAGTCAATATTTTATCTCATATACAATGGACATTGGACATATATCTTCATTTACTGTAACAGTACATTGAGCTTATGTTTCCAGATAATTCCAACTAAAAATATGATTCTTAAATGATATAATTTGTTTTAGATGTATTTGTGTATTATGAAGTTACTTTTTTCTTTTCTTCTTTTAAATCTTTGACGCAATGTAGTTTAGACCTCAATGCACGTTTTAGGGCCTTTTATTTTGAAATTGAACTTTTACCCGGAAGTGGTCAAACAGACGCTGATATGTGCCTTTACTATTATCATTATACTGAAGAACTCACTTTTTGAACATAAGGTTATAGATGTAGAAGATATTATCCCCAACGAATGTGCAATGTCAGATCGCAAACGAAGCCGAGAGCATCACGAGGACAGACATGAACGAAAGAAACACAAGGAGTCAAAACAAGATGACGACAAATACAAGAACCAAACCAGAAAATTGATCCAAGAGGTGCAGAAACTCAAGCATGTGGAGACTTTGTGAGTATTTGCATGATATCAGTTTGTTATTGGTAATGCTTGTGTATATAGTTTTTATTATCTTAACTGCTGTAGTTTTCTGTTGCACTTTTGCCTTGTATGTATTACTTTCTTTTTTATTTTTCCTTTCAGCTATGAAAATCCTCCTCCTGGGTTCATCAAGGTTTGGCCATGGCTTGAAGTGTTGCCATTAAATGCTACAGATTAATGATGAGCTAGTTGGGTTACACTTTATTTTATGGTGCCATTGTTACAATGTGTACATTGTTTTAGAGTTAGTTGCATACAATTATGCATAATGTACTGTTATTAGTACAGTAAGCAAGCACCTATAATATATGTAACAAGGACACTGTAAAATAAAGTGTTACCGCTAGTTGTTTTGGCCCTCTTACAATATGTCATCAGAGATCATGTAGGCATTAGAAATAAGTTTTTGAGTGAGCATTTTGCAATACACGCAGAACTGCTTTTGCAGGAAGATGATGACAAACCAGAGGACTGTATTCCTGATGCCCCTGGTAATGAGGACGCCAGGAGCTTCTTGGCTCACGCTCCCACCAAAGGACTGTGGATGCCTCTGGGAAAAGAGGTGAAGGTCATGCAGTGTAAGCAAACTTTCAGATATATTCACTTTGCTCTTGAAATAAAGAACTGTAATACTTCGTAGTTACAAAGAGTTTTTTGTGATCTAAATTGAAATTCTGAATTGAACCGAGTAAGTGTGTCTTTTGGAAGCTTCTTTCTGCTACGTAATAAAAAAATAAAAAAGGTAATTGTGACTTTTTGTCTCACAATTCTTACTTTTTTCCAAGTTTATAGCTCTCAGACCTTTTTTCTCAGAATTGTGAAATACAGACTTGGAATTGGGAAAAAATTATGAGATAAAAACTTTGTAAGAACTTAAAGTAATGAAAAACTTAAAGTCCCAATTAAAAAGTAATTGCGACTTTTTATCTCACGAATTTGACTTTTTTTAAAATTGTGAGTTAAGTCAGAATTGCAAGATATAAACTCGCAATTGTGAGAAAAAAGTCATAATTGTGAGGAGATAAGTCACAATTACCTTTTTTAATTGCGAGTTTGTATCTCACAATTATGGCTTTTTTCTTGCAATCTTACAATTCTGAGAAAAAAAGTCAGAATAAACGAGAATTGCGAGGAAAATGTCAAAATTTTTGAGTTATAAACTTGCAATTGAGAAAAAAAGTCAGAATTGCAAGTTATGAACTCAGAATTGCGAGTTATAAACTCAGAATTGTGAGATGTAAACGTGCAGTTATGAGGAAAAAAGTCAGAATTGCAAGTTATAAACTCGGAATTGCGAGAAATAGAATTGCAAGATAAAAACTTGCAATTGTGAGGAAAAAAGTCAGAATAGTGAGAAATAAACTCAGAATTGTGAGAAAAAAGTCATAATTGTGAGTTATAAACTCAGAATTGTGAGGGGAAAAAAAGTCATAATTGCAATATATAAACTCAGAATTGCGAGTAAAAAGTCAGAATTGTGAGTTATAAACTCGCAATAGAGTGGTGCAGGGATGACGTCAACCTTGAAGACTTTTTTTTTTTTTTTTTTTTATTCCGTGGCGGAAACAAGCTTCCATAGTCTTTTGACTGGTCGTGTATATAGGACATTTTTTGTGCAGTAAATGTTTATATAACGTGTTTGTGCTGTTTATTATAGTTCTTTTTAATCGTAAATTGATGCCTGTAACTTTTAACGACAAATGATCTTTTAGATTTTACTCATGCAATGAAGGTCATTGAGGTAACATAAGTGCACAAACTGTGTGTGTAGGCTGGAGATGTAAGAGGTACGGCCACAGAACAGGAGACAGAGAATGTCCTTTCTTCATCAAAGGCAACCAGAAACTGGAGCAGTTCAGAGTAGTAAGTGACACACATGGCCTACTTTTGCACTGCTGCATTATGAGGGATTTATTTAAAAGCATGTACAGTAACCTTAACTTAAAGCCTGATTAAAAACTTTGGCCTTACATATACAGAGTTTGAACATTTTTAAATAACATTTTTTAGAGATTGAGCCATGAAGTAGCAGATTGCTGATTATATAGAGTATTGATATATAATCAGTGCCATGTAGTTTTTATATTTCTCTTTTATTAATTAAACATGAACATTATACAATGCACTTTAATTAAAATGCAAATATTAAACATTATACAATTATGCATACAAAAATAAAATAGTAACAAGAAAAAAGAGAATATATATATATATATATATATATATATATATATATATATATATATATATATACAGCTGTATTTTAGTCAACAAAACCATACATTTGAGTTTTTTTAGTAGTGAACTTGCATTTATGAATATGAAATTTGGTCAGTTGCACAGACTATATCATCATGTGAATGTGAAATTTGGTCACTTGCACAGTTCAGTTTTTCCATCCTTTCTCTGACCATTAGAATTAAAAAAAAAAAAATTGTGTGTCTGTGCCTTTAAAACATGCATTACTGCAATTAAGCACATGCTGCAGTTTTGCTTTTTTTTTTTTTTATCCAGTGTAGTTTTTAACTCCCCCGACCTTCAATAACAGCCACTTTGCAAAGCTCTGAAATGTACACTCAGTATTATTTTCCTTATTAAAGGAAGAATATTTCCTTTTATTAAAGAAGTACACATAAAGAAATGAATAGTACTTATATGACTCCAGTCATATCAGTGGCCTAATAAAAGCTGAATTATTTACATGGAGCGGGTCACCTCATGGGGTCCGACATGTTGAAGTCACATGGCTGGCCTAACACTAATTATCAGATTCTTTCGCTTGCACACAACTTAAAGGGATAGTTCACCCAAAAATGAAAATCATCCCATTTTACTCACCCTCAAGCCATCCTAGGTGTATATCTGACAGACAAACACAATTGGAGTTATATTAAAAAATATTATCCTTGCTCTTTCAAGCTTTATAATGGTAGTGAATGGGGGGTGAGATTTTGAAGCCCAAAAAAGTGCATCCATTCATCATAAAAGTAATCCATACGACTCCAGGGGGTTAATAAAGGCCTTCTGAAGTGAAGTGATGGGTTTTTGTAAGAAAAATATCCATATTTAAAACTTTATAATATCTAGCTTCTGGCAGACGGCCGTAAGCACTGATTTATGGCGAAAGAGTAACCTCGGACCTGACACAATAATGTATTGATGAACATGGAATTGCAGAGGATAGAGCAAAACAAAACACCAGTCACAAGTTAGAAGTCTAAAACAAGAATTTATAAAGAGAAATGTCAGAGGATTTTGATATAAGAGAAGAGGAGCTTGAGTTTGTTGCCCAGCCCTATTTGTTTGATAACTTTCAATACTCCTACGTCATATTTTGCGTCAGAGGTTACTCTTTTGCCGTAAATCGATGTGTATGGGCATCTGGCGGAAGCTAGTCATTATAGTTTATAAAGTTTTAAAATGGATATTTTTCTTACAAAAACCCATCACTTCACTTCAGAAGGCCATATGGATTATTTTTATGATGGATAGATGCACTTTTTTTGGGCTTCAAAATCTTATGCCCCCTTCACTACTATTATAAAGCTTGGAAGAGCCAGGATATTTTTTGTAGTGAGTGTACAGCTTGTATAACAGTGTAAATTTGCTGTCCCCTCAAAATAACTCAACACACAGCCATTAATTTCTAAACCGCTGGCCACAAAAGTGAGTACACCCCTAAGTGAAAATGTCCAAATTGGGCCCAAAGTGTCAATATTTTGTGTGGCCACCATTATTTTCCAGCACTGCCTTAACCCTGTTGGGCATGGAGTTCACCGGAGTTCACCAGAGCTTCACAGGTTGCCACTGGAGTCCTCTTCCACTCCTCCATGACGACATCACGGAGCTGGTGGATGTTAGAGACCTTGCGCTCCTCCACCTTCCGTTTAAGGATGCCCCACATATGCTCAATAGGGTTTAGGTCTGGAGACATTCTTTAGGAAGGCAGTGGTCGTCTTGGAGGTGTGTTTGGGGTCATTATCATGTTGGAATACTGCCCTGCGGCCCAGTCTCCAAAGGGAGGGGATCATGCTCTGCTTCAGTATGTCACAGTACATGTTGGCATTCACGGTTCCCTCAATGAACTGTAGCTCCCCAGTGCCGGCAGCACTCATGCAGCCCCCATGCAGCCCCAGACCATGACATTCCCACCACCATGCTTGACTATAGGCAAGACACACTTGTCTTTGTACTCCTCACCTGGTTGCCGCCACACGCTTGACACCATCTGAACCAAATAAGTTTATCTTGGTCTCATCAGACCACAGGACATGGTTCCAGTAATCCATGTCCTTAGTCTGCTTGTCTTCAGCAAACTGTTTGCGGGCTTTCTTGTGCATCATCTTTAGAAGAGGCTTCCTTCTGGGACGAAAGCCATGCAGACCAATTTGATGCAGTGTGCGGCGTATGGTCTGAGCACTGACAGGCTGACCCCCCACCCCTTCAACCTCTGCAGCAATGCTGGCAGCACTCATACATCTATTTCCCAAACAACCTCTGGATATGACGCTGAGCACGTGCACTCAACTTCTTTGGTCGACCATGGCGAGGCCTGTTCTGAGTGGAACCTGTCCTGTTAAACCGCTGTATGGTCTTGGCCACCGTGCTGCAGCTCAGTTTCAGGGTCTTGGCAATCTTCTTATAGCCTACGCCATCTTTATGTAGAGCAACAATTCTTTTTTTCAGATCCTCAGAGAGTTCTTTGCCATGAGGTGCCATGTTGAACTTCCAGTGACCAGTATGAGAGAGTGAGAGCGATAACACCAAATTTAACACACCTGCTCCCCATTCACACCTGAGACCTTGTAACACTAACGAGTCACATGACACCGGGGAGAGAAAATGGCTAATTGGGCCCAATTTGGACATTTTCACTTAGGGTTGTACTCACTTTTGTGGCCAGCAGTTTAGACATTAATGGCTGTGTGTTGAGTTATTTTGAGGGGACGGCAAATTTACACTGTTATACAAGCTGTACACTCACTACTTTACATTGTAGCAAAGTGTCATTTCTTCAGTGTTGTCACATGAAAAGATATAATAAAATATTTACAAAAATGTGAGGGGTGTACTCACATCTGTGAGATACTGTAAACCTAGGATCGCTTGAGGGATGAGTAAACCATAGGATAATTTTCCTTTTTGAGTGAACTATCCCTTTCAACTTTTATTTTTGTGTAATATTGCATCCACTCCACTAGGTGTAAGTATAAGTCCACAATGACTGCCATATTGACAGCACAACATAAATTAACTATAACAGAAGCTACAAAATATTTTACTTCCATTGCAAGTTTAATTTTTTTAATATGGTGAACCTGAACTGTTTATGAATGTTCATGTAATTTCTGTGATTCTTTCACAGGCACATGAGGATCCAATGTACGATATCATTCGAGAAAACAAACGCAATGAAAAAGAGACAAGGTATGTCAAGTTTTTTAAATATTGAGACTGTGCCATCTTGTGTTTTGGAAACTCAAATAAAATTTTGTCAGTCCATGTTGCATTTAAATGACTTTCAAAAGCAATAAGGGATAGAGACAGTTTACAATCGGTCAGTATGATGTACAGTACCGTTCAATAGTTTGGAATCAGATTTTCGAAAGAAGTCTTTAAATGCTCACCAAGGCTGCATTTGTTTGATCAGTA